>JACSVZ010000014.1:73670434-73912934 GCA_014706295.1 Lycocorax pyrrhopterus obiensis | reverse complement strand
GCAGGTTCATTGATTTGAGACTGCCTGGGAGAGAGAATATTCATTGGAAAACAGTTGCTGAATACAGCTTTTTTTCCTTTCTTTTTTTCCTGTTAGTGCCTCACTGCCATGTTCAACATCACATCAGGTTTTTCACCACAATCGGCCCAACTATTTGAGTGCTGTTTTGGGAATTTTCCATTTCTGCCTGCTTGTGATGATCCTTATTTGTAGTTTCCTAGCTTAGTTCAACATCTGAACTAAGTTTGGCACCGTCCTTCTGTAAGTTGCAGCCTGGTAAAGGAGACATCATGAGCCTTAAGTGCCTTCAGTAAAAACAGACACCAAAAAAGGTGATAAATAGCACCAAAACACATCTCCTATCATGTTAAGTTCAGCTCCATACCTGCAAATACCAACACAAAACAAATAATAGGGTTTTTTCTCTCATTGAGTAAATGCAAGAGCCACAAATATTCTAGTAAATGAGTGTTAATAATGCATTGGATGGGTTTAGCTTGTTTTTTCCTATGGGTTAGAAACAGCAAATTGCCAGCAAATTCCTCCCTTCCCTTCTGCCTGCTCTTGTGTGTCAGCCCCTTCAACTATCCAGTATGTTTTGTTAAAAGCTTGGGCCTTTAGTTGAGTTTACTTTTATTTAACTGTCCAAAAAATGGCACTGGCAGAAGACAGACATATGTGGACACAAGTAAGGCTGCTGTAAAAATAATGAGTAATTATTAGGGATGCTGTAAATTGATTATTTAGGTCATTATTAAGGCTCCTGTAAAAATAATTAGAAATTATGTGTGAGGAGCTGATAGTAAATATTTAGATAGAAAATGGTAGAAACTACAAAATCAGAAAGGGAGGAAAGCAAGTGGTGGGCATTTTATGGCTCTCGAAGTTAAGTAAGGTAAGAAAGTCTTTGTAATAGTGTACAAGGAGCAGAAACAGCCTGAGCAATGACAGAGTGAAAGGGGATAAGCCGATAGTGACAAAAGAGGGAAGAGATACCAGATCTTCCCATGTGCCCGCCATTCCCAAAAACAGGCAAAAAACTTGCAGAAAAACTGATTCTTCACTGAATTTCAGCCAAGCAAATGCCAAAAAGAAGCTGAGAAATGCAAAATACATCCAAAATGCATCTCTGATCTGCTGTGCCTCTGGGAGAGAGGAGCAGGCAGGGAGAGGGATTGCTGGGGTGGCACTGAGTGGTAGCAGTAGCACATGCAGGAAAGCTGCTGGTCCCATGGTGCAGACATCAGGTGAGTGAAAGCTCCTGACAGCTCCTGGAGATTGGTGAGGCCCAGACATCACTAGAATGGCTTCAAACTGAAAGACAGTAGAGTTAGATTAGCTGTCAGGAAGAAATTCCTCCCTGTGAGGGAGGTGAGGCCCTGGCACAGGTTACCCAGCGAAGCTGTGGCTGCCTCTGGATCCCTGGAAGTGTCCAAGGCCAGGTTGGATGAGGCTTGGAGCACCCTGGGATAGTGGAAGGTGTCCCTGCCATGGCAAGGGTGGAACTAGATGATCTTTAAGGTCCCTTCCAAGCCAAGACATTGTGGCATTCTGTGTTTCTATGATCTCAGCAGTATCCAAGAAGAGAAAGATGATGAAGCAAAGCATAGCAGGTAACAAGCAATTTACAAGGAGGATAAAGGAGAATAAAGCATCTCTCAATATCACATGGTACCCAGAAAAAAGGCAGAATCACAGGAAGTATTCCTGTTAGCCTAGCTCTCAAGACATGGATAAAACTGTGTGTACAGCAGTGAAAAAACTCACATTCCCGTTCCAAGTGTTTGGGAAATAGGCTGGTATGCACATGATGCCAGTCAGCCCCTTCCTCACCTCAGCTGTCTGTTCAGGGCTCTGCTCCTCTTCTTTTTCCTCTTCCTCTTCCCTGCACTCTGACGTATGCAGCAGCTGCTGCAGGATTTGCCTTTGGTTTGTCGCTGTGACGGAATGGCACACAGTGACACCATCCATCCTGGCTATTGGCAGGCTCTGGCTCCCCATTGCTGCTCCTCTCTTTCCCCAGCCCACCCACCCCTTTGGCCTCCCACACCTCTGCAGGGAGCCTCATCCAAAACGGGCCAGGTGCCAGGGCTGCCCTGCCATGGCACTGTTTGTCTCTGGGGTGCTGGGAGTGTGCAGAGCAAGTGTTGGGGTCCTGCCTGGCAACAGGACAGCCCTGTCCCTGTGTCCAGTAGCTCTGTCAGAAACTCGCCCGCTGTTTACCTGTCATCACCTGGTCTTCATGATCTGTTCTGTGGGTGCTACAGATGTGTGGCAGCTGCAGGAAGACGGGGAATTCCTTCTGTGTGCTCAAACAGCACCAGCGTTCCAGTGTGTGAGGCGGGATTATGAGCTGGTATTGAAAATGTCAGTGCTGACCACATCCCCCCACAGGTACAGACCAGGACCTGGAGGACCTGGCCCATTTCACTTCCAGGAAATCACCACTCAGCCACCTCTAGTGACCTGAAATGTGTTTTGCAGGAGTGCTCAGAGAAGCGGATGCAGGGGAACATGTTCCCCAGCTCTCCCTTCGTCTACTACTACGATGATGAATGCGATATCAAGAGGAGAGCGAACAGGTTAAAAAGGAAGGTGGCAGGTACAGTGTGTTTTGGGAGATCCCTCCCACCTTTCAGTTCTGTGTTTGTGCTTTTTAGAAACATTGTGGGATTATTTTCATGTGTTGGGAAAAGCTGCATGGATTTGAACAGGTATCCTGGTGGTAGTAAAAGATTTGTGATTTTACTCATCCATGTCTATCATGGAAATTGACTGTGTCAAAGTCATTCAGTGAGCATTGTCAGATGTTTTAATTCTGAAAAATCTGCTGACATTAAAAATGCCATGAAATAGCAGGAAGCAGATTAAATCATGATATGTTAAGATTGTAGCCTGATGACAGGAAAAACCCACAGTGAAAAAATCTGCCAGAGGTTACTTTTTGTCTAACTTGATACGTAACTAAGGAGAGCTGTGATGGCTCAGGCGCCAGGTTTTAGGGTTTTTAGGTATTGAAATAATCCACTCTGCTTCCAGACCTGCAGGAAGCTGGCCTTCTGCCAGAACAGTCTGAAACACCATTGCAGGAAGAACAGCCTGAGGTGCACAGCCACAAGAAAAAGAGCAAACTTTGGAAAGAACAACATGGGAAGAACAGCAAGAACAGGGAGCAGCAAAAGAAGATGAAGGTGTCCCGGGCAAAGAAACCCCAAGAGGAGAAGCACAGGAGGGGTGTTGAAATCCACTGCGAACCGGAGGAGGACTTCCCTCGGGGGTACAAGCAGCAGGTGTGCAAGGGCAGCAGGGTCCGCCACAAGTCCCTTTTCCAGGCCTTCTCAGGTAGCAAAGCCATGTGTGTGCAGCAGCCTCTGGAAGGTGCCAAAAGGAAGAAGAAATGGAAAAAGCAGAAAAATTATAGTCCTGACAGCAGGGACAATCTATTCCTTATAAAACAGCGGAAGAAGAAGTCCAAACAGAAGTCCTGGTGACGGGGAGATAGGCAGGTAGCACTGGCACTCGCTGGCTCTGGCTCTGTCTTCTCTTTATTCCTGTCCCTCTCTTAGCACATGAATTTGAGTCCGTCCCTGACCCGGCATGCCGGGCACCATCACCCACCCCGTCCATCTCCACAGCCGGAGGGGACCACTCCCTCTCTGTGAGCTGTCCCCAAGGCAAGCAGGACCCAGTGCTCCTGCCTGGGGTGGTCCCAGAATAGGCTATTTGTTTATTTTCTTTGCTTAGGGGTGTGGGGGGAAGCTGGGTTTGCAGGGGTTGTTTCTTCACCTGTGAGGTGTGGCTGTGCTGTTGGAGCACAGCACCTTTGGGGCCAATGCCAGGGAGACTTGGGTCAGGAGGGGTTGGTGTGGAGAGCGGGAACACAGGTGTAAAGCACATCCCCTCAGCCACTGGTCCTCTCCAGAGTGCAGAAGGGCATTTGGCACTTCCCTCCCCCCTGGAAGGGGCAGCCAAGCCTCTGCTTTATGCTCTGGGAAGAAGCAGTCGCCCACCTTGCTCTCCAGTGTGGCACCATCGATTCACTGCCCTCAGGGCTCAGCTTTCAGGGCTCCACCCTCCTGGTCCTTACCAGCTGGTCAGCAGAGCAGGAGTGAGCAGCTGGGCATGGAACAGAGTTTACATCTCACACTAAATCTGTCCTTGTTCCTTTTGATGTGGAAGCTGTTTCTGGAGAAAAAAGAGCAGAGTATGAAGAACGTACTTGGTTCCAGTCACACTGTGCTAAAATTAATTTTTTTAAAGACAGTTATTTTTGTACACTGGAATTCAGCATGTTGTTTTAAGGTTTGTAAGAATGAAATGCTTTATCAAAGGACTAACACAAATAAAACTTTACATGAGAAATTTGAAAAAAATGGGTTTGTTCCTCATTTCCTTGCATTCCAAACATAATTGAAAACAGGATCATGTTCTCTTTCCTGAACTGCAAGTACATCACCTCTGGCAAGAGTAAAGGAAAAAAGTAAGGTATTTATACTTACTTACTGTTTTGAAAAGGAAATTATCTATACCCTGCTGCTCTCTGGTGTACCACTCCTTAGAGAGCAGCTGATGGTAACAGCACAGGTGCAAGTCCTCTCCTCATGCAGCAGTCCTGTGTTAAAATTAGAGACTATTTGTACCCTGCAAGGGTATCTGGAAAGGGAAATGGGCACCCAAGAAAAAATGGAGGACTCTCATTATGCCACTGTTATGCCTTGCCAGTAGTCCCTAAATTAATCAGGTTTCTGTTTGGCAAACTCAACAGTGAGAACACAGGTGTTCTGGTGACCCTGTCATCCTGTTTCAAAGGTATTTGAGGTAGAGATACGCTTGCATAATACTTGGGAACCTAATGTCCAGCTTTGCGTCAGTATGTCCAACAAAAATTAAGTTTTCCTTAACTTCATTTCTTGCTTGATTGAAAAATTCCTGATGATACTGAAAAGAAAATCAGTTCTAGCCCTACTGAAAAAATGTTAATTTCTTCCGTGAAAAGACTTGCTTTTAACATGGAAACTGCTCTTTTCCCAGATGCTGTGTTGTACATCCCTTTTTGGTTTTGAATTCCGTGTTTCATTTGAGCAAAAGTCACCACTGTCCTTTAGCCAAACCAGCACAAACCTGGCAGACAGGGAGGAGGGTGGTTTTCAGTGGTTGTTTTGGTCATCTGGCCAGCTAAGTTGTATGGAGGTGAGTGCACTTCCTGCACCTAAGAGAGGTGCCTTTACATCATCCATGTGCAGTGCCAGAGGGTGGAGCAAGTCAGAGTTCTTCCTAACTCCTCCCCTGAGGACCAGGTCCCTGGCCAGCATGGCGAGTCAGACGAGCCAGGAGTCCTAACCTCTTTCTCTGTTGCTCAGTGGCTTCAGACAAGACTATTTCACCCTGGACACTGCTGTGGAGTTGTTCAAACCCTGCTGTGTGCTGGTGGCCAGACCCTGCCTGGCCTTGGGAAGATCATGGCAGGGAGGTCAGGCAAAGTGGCTTACACAGGTGCTTGGGTGAGACCCACAGAAGTCTGGCTGCCGATTGTGGCTCCTGCCTGTCACTAGCAGCAGCTGCTGACAGCACCAGACAATGCGTTTGTGGAGGACCTGCCTCTGGATGTGACTCCGAATCCTGCAGGTACCCAGCCCTGCAGAGCCTTTGCTCTGGTAGATGTCTGCTGCTTGTGATTATAGGACAGTGAGTAAAAGATGGAGGAAGCATGTTTTTCAGGGCCATGGGAAGGGAAAACAGTGAGGCAGCGACCCTTGGAAGCAGACAGGCAGGAGCTGGGTGAGGGAATATCCTACAGCCACAGGCCAGGACCTGGCTGGCGGGCGGCAGCGTTGCCACTGTGGGAAAAGAAACAAGATCCTGCAGCAGCACATCCAACCTGGAGCATGAACCACGTGTGTGTTTGGGTCCTGGCAGGTAACAACGTCAGCTCCAGCAATGACCAGTGTCAGGCTTTGCAGAAATCTGCCCCCGCCAGGGCATTCAGGGGAAAACTGGCAGGTCTGCATATTGCCACCAGTGAGGAAGGAGGGATATGGACAAGGCTGGCTTGTTGCTGGGAAGCACCTGGGTAAATTAGGTGCAACAGAAACCAGTGCCTGCCCCTCTGTCTGGCACCACTTGGAACAAAGCGGGCTGTGTCTGGCACCAGCTGTCACCAGTAACCAGTGCCACCCAGCACTCCCTGTAAGGCTTCTGTCAGGCCGCTGATGGATCTTAGAGAGTTCAGCATGAGAATAAAGCAGCAGGAGATTGTTTACGTTCGGTGAGGAGGAGAGGACAAGGAAAATGGCAAAAAGGGGTGGATTTTCCAGCACCATCAATATCAGCACGTCAGGTGCTGTGAAAGGGCAGTGCTGTGCTAGGAGCCTGCACCAGGCCTGGCAACTGGGGGACTGAGATGCTTCCATCGAGCTCTGCTTTATCCTATTAAACCACAATGTACTTCAGCCTGTCACTCCTCCCGCGTGCTTTCCCCCCTCCTTTAAAGAACTGTCAGTCCTTACTCCAGAGATGCCTGGGACTGAAAAACATGCTCATCCCAGGAGAGAACGGTGTCTTGAGGTCACAGTTGATGTGCACTGGTGAGGCAGCATGAGGAAACCTACATTGCGTGAATAAATAAAGGACTGCAGCTCAGACCCAGCACTGCAGAGGAGACAAGATGGATGGATCAGCAGGTCAGAGTCTTGTTGGGTAATGGGGGCAGATGTCCCAGGAGTGAAGAGGGGAGAAGGGAGTATTGGGTCCATCATTTGTTGCAGCCACTACACAGAGAGGTTGAGGAAGGAAGGAGTGCTGTGATTTGAGGTGTCTGTGTCCATGGCACACCCATGGGAGGGAAGTGGATGTGTCTTTGTGACATTGCACAGGTCTGGTTCCTCCTTGAAGTGTTCCTTTCCCTAAAGTCTGTCTCAAAACATCAATCTCTCTGTCCAACTGTTGTACAATCTTCAGGGACCATCACTTAACTATGTACGTACAGGGCCGCGCCGTACCCAACACCAGCAGTCCATGGTGACCACATAGACCCATGTGCCTCAGGGTGGCCTCAGTCTCGCTGGCAGACCTTGTTTCACCCCAGGTGTCACTGAGCAGCTACTCAAGGGCACCGAGCAAACCTGAGGTTCAGTTCACCCGAGCAAGTGGACACTGGCAAATGAGCACCCAGCAAGGATGGACACTCCCGTGCTGCACCTTCTAGATGGGACTGTGGGTGACAGTGGTGGAGCAGGGTCAGTGACAACCGACCGTGGCACCACGTGGCACAGCAGCCAGTAATTGCACTTTTTTTGCATTGCAAAATGATTATTAGCACCTCAGTTCATTATCAGAGCAAATTTAATTTTTCAATGTAAAGGAGCCAGTTGTATTTATAAAGGAAACACTGTTGATACAGCCGGAAAAAATTAATTCATGACAAATGTAAGGAAAATTAATAGTCTTTAACCAGGGCAATATTTGACTGTGTCTAATTGTGCTTTGCGGGATTTGAAAAGTCCTGGCAGAAATTCTTGCAGAGACATTTTGCACTTCTGATGAAACTGCATTTAAACATTCGGGTTTTTTTAATTAACCTTGTGCCAGTCTGGTCAAATCATAGAAAAACTGTTGTGGAAACCTGGTGGTCTCTGGTGTATTTGTGCACTGGCAGGGGCATTGTGTGCATTTGGGAAGGTCTTGTCTAATCCAAATCCATTCAGGCAGAAAACAAGGAAGAGGGGAGCAGAGACAACGCCATGGGCAGAGCAGCCTCAGGGAGCCGCCAGGCAGGAGCTGCTCGGGCTGCCCACGGCCCGTGGAGCCTGCAGGCAGGGGTGGCCACACCCAGAAGAGGAAGGTTTAGCAGGCACCAAGGGGTTTGGGATGGGGGAAATTTCACAGAGACGCGTTCTTCTTTATTGACTTGCAAGAACACACAGTTGCAGGTGACATTTGGAGTGATGGGCTGACTGCATGTGGCCAGAACAGGTCCAGTGGTAGAGGAACAAGCCCAGCTGAGGCTTCAGTGCCTGGTCGAGTCAGAGGTCATGGGGGCTGTTCCTGCTGGGCTCTCCAGAGGGTTCCACATCCCAGTTGTGCCCCAGCCCTGCTATGGCACCAGCCACCTCCTTTATGTGTGCAGACTGCAGCTCTTCCAGCGGACAGCAGCAGGACAGCTGCACCCTTCACGTGATGAAATCCGAGGTGCAGACAGCCCCAGATGGGGCAGAGCCTTGTGAACACTGTCACGTCTGAGCAGAGGTCTCCCAAGCAGCTGGTTCCAGCACCTACACTCCCACTGCTGTCGCGGTGGCCGCTTTGGGAAGGCAAACCAGTTTATGAAAGCACTGGGGGCAGGACGGCCCCCGCTGTTTTCCTTGAGGGGTGCAGGTGTTGCAAAGGGGACATCTGACCCTGCAGTGTCCTCCCCCTTCAGCCTTGCGGACAGTCACAGTCTCTCGCCCTCCCACCGCACTCGGCTCTCCTCAGGACAGCTTGGAAACACGCCATCCCCTCAACTCAGCTGCCAACTTGAAGCCAATTTGCATTGGATAATTATTTTCAATTAAGTGATAACAATCGTGTTCTGAACAGAAATAATCTTGTCCAAAGGCCAAACAGTTTATCCCGTCTCGGAGATGAGGCAGCCGCTTTGTGCGCGCCCATCGGCGCCAGCGCCGTTATCGGCCCCGCGGTGCCGGGGTTTCGGCTGCCAGCCAGGGACGGCTGCGTGCGGCCGCTCCTGCTGGGACCCGATGGCTGCGCCCCCGGGCCCCCGCAGGCTCCTGCCTTCCCGCCAGCGGACGGGTCTCTGCACATGCTCCCCTGAAGAGCCAAGAGATTTTGCCACGCCTGTGGCGTTGTCCCGGTGTCTGGGGGGAAACGAACCGATTTCGCACGGAGACCTCACCCCAACACCTCTCTCCTCCTCCGGCAGTCCCACACCGTGGGCACGCACTCTGCACAGCAAGGGGCAGCCACAACAGCTGGAATTGGCCTCGGCTCCTGCCAGCCAGGCCCAGAGGAGGCTCGAGGGTACCGCCCAGCAGGCTGACACCTCTGCTCAGCATCCTCCCTGGCAAGGAACCCGGCCTCGGCAGGAGCTATCCCAGTGTCCGCGGACATCCCTCGGACATCCCTCGGACGTCCCTCGGACATCCCTCGGCTGTTCTGTGACAGTGTCTCCCAGAGCTGGCTGTGTGTATGCCAGTGTTCCTTGCTCTCCAAAGTAGCACCAGCCACTGAGGGTCCCTCATGTACAGCCAGGGCTGAGTGCGGGCTGGTGACAGTCCCTGCAGAGCTGTGCCTGTCAGCTGTCAATCTCTAACTCTGCTGTCACTGGAGAGAACAAGTGGGGCTGCTGCTGCCAAAGCACAGCGTCAGCCAGACCCCTTCCTGCCCTCGAGGGAGGAAAGGACCACCCCAACCAAGGCACCTGCCAATATGACAGGAGCCGCTTTACCTTGGCACTGGAATTGGGAGGCTCTGGCCAGCTGCAACACAAGAAAGACGAACAATGGTGGAGGCAGCTGCCGTCCTTAGAGGCTCCAGCACAGCAGGGCCTGGAGCAGAACCCAGGACTCTTACCATGGCCCATCCCGGGTGGCTGCCCCGTGGCCTCGTGCCTCTCATCCCTCCACGGCCGATGCAAGGCAGAGCTGGCGCTGGTGGCTGCAGCTCAGAGGCTGCTGGGGGCCAGCCCAGGCCAGCAGTGGGGGTGCCTGGACTCACGTGGATCTCTGTACTGCACTTTCCTGGAAGTTGGGGTGGGGGATTGTAGGGCTTTTTCAATCCACCAAAGCCCAGTCAGTTGGGAAGATTGGACTCCGGAGCTCTGGCAAGTGAAAAATAGCAAATCCAATATCTTTTTAGTGGTGTTTTTATATTCAAATTAGACATAATCTCCATGAATAAAATTACTGTTCCCAAAGGGATCATGCCCAATTTAAATGTATAAAATGTCATTAAAAGGGCGCTGGCTTGCTATTAAAATTTAACTCCAGCAAACCCCCAATGTCATTTGTATTATAGTTTTACAATTAAGCCAGAGATGTTGGAAATAATAGTTTTGATGTACAATCTGGTACCATACAGTAGGAGCGCATTGTTCCTCAGAAGCTGCAGCCGGACCTATCGCTGGCAACACGGTCACCAGCTGTGGCTTCTGGGGACAGGGCACAGCCGTGGCGCTGCTGAGTGGCAGCCGGCTGGGAACAGGTCCGTGCCCTCCCTCCCACTCACAGAGCCACCTGAGAGAGATGGCTGCAGAGGAGATGTGGGTCTGCTGGAAGGACCCACACATAGGGCTGGAACCTCCTCTGTTTTGGGACCGTGCCAGGCAAGGGATGTGGATCCCTTTCCCCTTTCCCGGCTCTGCTCTGGGTTTGCCCCAGCTCTGCCACACCAGTGCTGTGTGCCATGGCCTGCTTCTGTGGGGAGCTCAGCACTGCTCTCAAGGGCATGTGATCCCCACAGGGACCATCCTGGGGGCTGGTGGAGCTCCAGAAGCAGCTGGGAGCAGCAGCAGGAGGAAGGGATGCAGCAGAAAAATGTCTGCTTGGGGCCATGATGCCCTGTGCCAGGTTGTTATTTCATCTTTAACCCAGCACCAGTGTAGCTGGTGGGAGCTGCTGGCTGTTTTCCACACGGCAGGAGAGGGAGATCAGGGAGATCAGATTTACTGGGTGTTCTGATCATAGCTTGTGAGCTTTCAGACACACTGGATGTCCCTCAGTCATCAAGAGGCCTGACAAAGTCTGTTCCCACTCTCCCTGAGAGCTGGAGACTCTGCTGACCCCTCACTGTCAGGTGCCACAGTCCCAGGGCAGAACCAGGTGATCCTAGGAGGTGACAGCCACCAGAGGAACGGCCTGGCCTGTCCTGCCCCAAACCCTCATGACTCTGCCCCAAACACCGGTGGTCCTGCTCCCCTCTACTGGACAGGCTTCAGCTTTTACAGTTGAGACAATGCAAGCAAAGTTTCCTAAAAAGTCTGAGAATACAGAGCGCCCAGTGAAGGCTAGCAGGAGCTGACCATTTGGTCACAGAGTCTGGAGCCTGCACTGACTATGGCCAGCTGAAACTGGACCTCTTCAGCTGGGATCTGCAGGGGAAAAGCAAATCTGAGTGACCTTCCTGGACCTTGCCCAGCTGGCACTGGCAGTCACCCCGCGTGCATGTGGTCCCCCCAGAGAAGAGCTGCTGCCTGGTCCCATGACCCCCAGACCTGGCACCAAGCACCCCCTGGAGCCAACACAAAAACCTGCTCCCTAGGAAGGAGTGGCTCAGGAAGAATCTATCATAATGTACCAAATAATTACTGTGCATTAAAGGGTATAATGCATATTCAAACATGCATTTAACTTTCAGAGCAAGCAGGTGGGTGAATACGCATGTTATAAAATACACGTATTTAACTAATGTGCAATTAATGGGACAAAACAGTCAAAACTATTTATTACTTCTGGGAACAGAACACCTTTCCAAGCATTTTAATTACTGCAACCTTATTTTGAAAACAAAGATCCCATTCAGTCTTTCACATTCTCTCTCTTTTTCCCTAAAGAACAGGAAAGCTGTGTTAAAACGTATCACTCCTGTGTGTAGGGGGGAAATGCTGAGCAAAAAAAGCATGCAGAACCCTGGGAAGGTTGTGGTGGAACAAACTACTGCAGCAGGAGAGAAGTAAATAACCCTGTAAAATAAATCCTACATATGTAATATATATTGTATTATATAATATATGTCTTATACAGAATTTGCAAAAACCAACCCAGCTTCTAGACCCACTCTGGCAAGCTGGAGCTGCACCCTGAGGGATGTGCAGGGATTGCAGCGGAGAGCAGCACCACGGGGAGCAGCACCACGAGGAGCAGTGCCATGGGGAGCAGTGCCACAAGGACTCTGCCCCGCGCTGGCACAGGGACACGGCAGGGGTGGCACTGCCAAACCTTGCCCTCCTGGCCAGGCTGTTGGCCACCCCCAGGCACATGCCTTTGGTGGCACCTGTGGTGGCAGCTGGCACCACAACATCATCCCCTGCCAGCCTCTTCTCCTGTTGCCCACATGTCCGTGTCCCAAGTCCTTCCTGGAGCTGCAGGAGCACACCCACCAGCCTGCAGAATGGGGAGCACTCATCTGGGAGGTGCAGGCCAGCCACCCCACGGCTGCAGATGGGCAGTCTTCCCATGTCCCCATGTTTGTGAGGGTGAAGGAGTTCCCCAGCACCACAGTGTTCTTCCATTACATGTTACATGGAGAGGCTGCTGGAGGAAACAAGGAAAAAGCTTCTCCTCTGCATGACTGAGCTGCACAGGCCAAACCAAAGGGTGTGCCTTTCCTAACCTGGATTTGCATGTTGAAGCACAATAAGCCATGTAATAAACCTCATGTTGTCACTCCTGGACCCTTTCCAGGCACAACCTCACAGCCATGAGCACCCTGGGGACCCATATCCCACTGGAGACAGTGGGGAGCATCCCACGCCGTGCTGTTCTGCCCCTCACTGCTCTTCCCTTCTGCAGAGGGACACACGGCCCAGCCAGCTCGCTGACCCCCGCAGCAGGGCCAGCAGCATCTGAAGCCCAGGTAGGGCAGCCACGGGGCACAGTGTGTATCCCCCCAGGCCTCTCCTCGTGTGCAGAGCTGCTCCAAAGTGCCTCTGCCTGCACCCAGAGACCCAAATCCGCCAGGGCACCCCGGAGGCCCCTGCTCGCGCTGCGCCGCCCCGAGCACCTTCTGCACATCCCACCCACGGAGAGAGCTTGGCTTCCACCAACGGGGAAAAGCAGCCACTTAATTAAATACATTTCTTTTCATTTTCAAGGAGCGTTCTAAATTTATGCTAATAGCTGAGTTCTTCTGAGTCATAGGCTGACAACACACCGGGTCATATTTTGCATTAAAATACATGAATCCAAAATGGAAATATTGGCAGATTTGGCATCCAGCAGTCCAATGGGGAAATGCCCTACCCGGGCACTCCCAACAGTATATTGCATCTAGAGCAGGTCAGAGTGTGGGCCTGGCTGCTCACACAGCACATGACCACATGGAGAAGGTCCCTTTTAATTCTTAAAAGAAAAGCAGTTTAATCATTGTGAGGAACTATACCTTCAGGGTATCATTTCAAAAATACAGGCAGAGATTAGGAGGGATTTGTGAGATTGTGTTTATTCCCAATTTAAGTGCTTTCCATAAATTAATTATAAAAGCAAGCCCAAACCAGTCAGAAGTACACTGGGAAATTCTCAGAGTGCTAGTCATTTTCATGCACTAATATTCATGCCATCTGCCTCCCTTTTTTCTGCATTTTGTCTAAATACTCTGTGGTTATCCTCGTCCTGCTTTCCTCTGCTGCGCCTTGTCCCTCTCCCCCTTGCCCTGCCGCAGGTACTGCCCCAAGCACACTGCTGTGCTTTCATTGAGAGCATTAAAAAGAGGAAGTCATGTTTTGGCAGTTGGGTTTATTCCCATTTATACGATTCACCAGTTGTCCTGGACAAGCTCTCATCCCACAGGCTGCACAGGGCAATAAGGTTGATATATGGCCACTGTGAATTCACTCCAGGCAGAGCTTTGAGCCTTCTTTTAAAGGCCTCTTTTAGGAGAGAATTAAAATATCACTCCTTAGAACAGCATCGTTTCAGTTGCTCCCAGATACAAAATCCCAGCTATCCCTTAAGGAGGATTAAAGAAACCAGTGTGGTTGAAATCCCTAATGGGAACAATATGTTTTTCCTGCCTACAGGAAACCTCTGCAACTGCTTTAAATGTAACCTTGTGGCTACGGTCTGATAGCCCAAGCACACTCCTGCCCTGTAGTGAATGTGGGATTTCACCTCCTGGTGGAATGCCGAGCGTGTCAGGGCCTGAGGCGGCAGCGAGGCACACGGGGACACGGGCACAGAGGGACACAGGGTCCAGCAGGGACATGGGAGCACAGGCACACTGGGGATGTGGGCACAGGAAGGGGGACAGGGCACACAGGGATGTGGGCTCAGCAAGGCAAGCGGGAGCAGCAGCAAGAAGGACGCTCCAAGGAGGACGGGCTGGGAGAAGCCAGGCCTCTGTGGTTTCGGGCCCCAGCCGGGTGGGCAGCGTCCCCCACATGCTGCTCTGGTCCCTCTGCCAGAGGAACTGGGGGGGTGGCACGACTACACCAGCCCTGCCAATGCAGGCCCTGTGGCACAGTAGCAGGGCCAGCCTGACACTGAGGCTCTCCCAGCCTCATGGGGAAGGAAGGAAAGTCCGCCAGGGAATCCTCTCACACCAGGACAGTGGGGGATGGTGGGGCAGTGACAAGGCTGATGGGCGAGGCCCACACTGCTGGGGATGCACTGTGGTGGTGCCAGGCTGGCTGGTTCCAGCTCAGAGTGGCCCCTTCCAGCCAAAGATTGCTGGTTTTGTTAGGAATAAACTCAGGCAGGGGCCACACACCCTTGCCCAGCCAGCGCTCCGGGCATCCCTCTCACAGCGCCAGGAACCCCATCTGCGAGCAGTGAGGGAGGAGGGACACAGATAACCATACCTGGGTGATGAAGAGGAGAAAGGTGCTGGAGGGAGCAGCGGCACATCCAGCCCCTGCCCCACAGCATGAGGGGATGGCTGAAGGGGGCGGGGGGGGAACACCAGCACGGACCCACTTACTGGAGTGAGGGGCACACGGAGCCACTGGCACGGCCCTGCTGGTCCCCAGCTCCCCCTCCCCAGCACCACTGCTGGCACACAGCTTTGTCCCTGGGAGCACACAGTACATTCTGGAATGGGAGTGCAGTCCTGCTCCCGAGCAGATTATTGATTAACCAGGTGGATCCCAGCAAACAGGCTCTGGGAAGGGGACGACTCATGTGGGCATGAGTCCGGCCGGATTTGGTCTCATCGCCAGTCCTCAGGGCTTCTCCCATCCAGTCTGCATAGATCCCCAGGAAATCAACCTCAATAGCTGCATTCCCTAGAGAGCCACAGCTCCTCCTCAAAACCCAGGGTGGGTGGGACAGGGTGCGATAGCATGGGTTAGAGTGGGACGGGACGGGAACGGGACGGGACGGGACGGGATGGGATGGGATGGGATGGCTGGGCAGAGACCAAGCCATTCTCTGGCTTTTTGCAAGGGGCTGCCACACTGCCACACTCCCATATCCTCTGGAGATCTGCCAACTCTGCCTGGGGTGGCTGGTGTTTCCCTTCATAGAGGGAAAGCTGGTGGTTTTTTCTGTCCCACCCTGACATCAGTCAAACTCCAGCTGTACCAGAGAGGGTGGCATTCCCAACTCTGCCAGTGTCTTTCCCACTTGGCAGCAAGTGGGAAGTACGGGAGTGTGGAGGTGTGGTAGCCACATCTGGGTGGTGGAGAGGTGTGGGAGGGTAATGACTGTCTCATCACCCATTCCTCTCCCTCCTTTCCAGCTCTCTTTGAAAGGGTTTCAGTTTCCCAGGGCTGGGACAGTCAGGTCTGCCTGGAACAAATCACAAGGTGCAAATGGAATTATGGAATTAGGCATTGACATATGTGTGTAGGTTTTATCCAGAAAACACCAAAACGGGAAACAAGAGGTGGTTGTCCAGAGCCAGGGGGACCCTATGGCTCTGCTGCCAAGGGCCCCTGAGAGATGCAGTGCAGGAGCCTTCAGAGGGACCAAGGAGGGCTGGAGGCTGAAGCCTCGGTGAAGGAGATGGTTTACAGGTGCTTTTAATTGACAACACCACGTTGTGGCCAGAATTGTGTGCTTTGTTTTGTAAATAAACCCTCTCTGGGGGTCTCCATCTCCCTGGTGCCACTGGGGGCACTGGCCTAGAGCTTGGAGGTTGCTGAAGTGTCTGAGGGAGTGACTCCACCACATCCACTGGGACCGGGAAGTGGGAACTGGAAAACCCCAGCAGGATGAGCCTGGAGGTGTCACACTGGAGAGCAGGTACTCCCGACACTAATCCCTACCTGATCAGGGAGGGAGATAAGTTGTCGGCTCAGATGATACCCAGCTCAGCAGCATAAAATAAACTTTCAAGCAATTATTACAAAATAAAACCAATTCTGCTGGCATAATCTGACAGCCTGCTGATGGTACATCATGATAAAGGGAAATCCCACCCGGAGCAGCAGAACAAATCCCACACGGAGCAATATTCTGGTATATATACTTCCAACTCCATGTTCCCTCTGCCCACAAATGTGTCGTCTTTACCTGTCTGCCTCTGTGCTCATTCCAAGAGGCAACACAGCTGTGTTACCTATGGAGTTCCCTTGGGTTCCCTGCCCTGTACCTGCAGTCACAGAACGTGTTCAGATCAGGTCTCCAGACAATTTAAATCTGGGTTAATTAATGAGCAGAGTCTGTCCAGCGTAGTGAGAGGTGGCAGTTGACCTCTCTGTAGCCTCTGGGACACCCCAAAGCTGCCACCACAGGCTGTGGGGGATGGAATTCATGCCAAAACAGCACCCGACACGTGTGCCTGTAAGAAGGTACACACTTGTATATGCAGGTGTGTATTGTGTGTGTGCACGTGCATGCATATGGACACAGACATGCCTGTGTGTAAGAGTGCGTGCACCGATGTGCGTGCATGCGTGTGGATAGCACAGCACTGAATCCGTTAGGCTGGAAAAGAACTCTGACACCACTGAGTCCCACCCTGTCCCCAGCCCAGACCCCTGAGTGCCATGTCCAGGCCTTCCTTGAGTCCATCCCTCCAGGGATGGGGACTCCAAACCTCCCTGGGCAGCCCCTGCCAAGGCCTGACCACCCTTTCCATGGAGAAATTCCTGCTGATGTCCAATCTGAGCCTCCCCTGGCCCAGCCTGAGGCCGTTCCCTCTCCTCCTGTCCCTGTTCCCTGGGAGCAGAGCCCGACCCCCCCTGGCTGCCCCCTCCTGTCAGGGAGTTGTGCAGAGCCACAAGGTCCCCCCGGAGCCTCCTTTTCTTGGGCAGGGATGCCCACATGTCCGTGTACGGACGCACACACACCTGCCCGTGCCCGACCCCGCGGGGCCGGGGCGGGGCTCCGCGGCGCGGTGGGCGGGCTGTCCCGGGCTGTCCCGGGCTGTCCCGGTGTGTCCCGTGCTGTTCCGGTCTGTCCCGGCTGTGCCGGGCGGGTCGGGGCGGTGGCGGGAGCGCGGTGGGGCCCGGCGGTCGGAGCGGCCATGTCGGTGTTCGTGACGCGGCGGATCTCGGCCGAAGGGCTGCGGGTGCTGTCGCAGGCGAGCGGGTGAGCGCGGGGCCGCTGCAGGTTCCGGTGCGGGTCCCGGTGTCGGAGCCGATCCCGGTGCGGGTCCCGGTCCTGGTGCCGGTTCCGGTGCGGGTCCCGGTGCCGGTCGCTAGCAGTGCCAGTTCGGGTGCTGGTGCCGATCCCGGTGCGGGTCTCGGTGCGGGTCCCGGTCCCGGTGCCGATCCCGGTGCGGGTCCCGGTGCCGGTCGCTGACGGCGCGGTGCCGCCGCAGGTGCCGCGTGCAGCAGTGGGACTCGGAGGAGCCGGTGCCGCGGGCCGAGCTGCTGGCGGGCGTGGCGGGGACCCGCGGGCTGCTCTGCCTCCTCTCCGACCGCATCGACCGCGAGGTGCTGGACGCGGCCGGTGCGTGCGGGACCCCCTTCTTCCCCACTCCTCTCCCCCGGGCCCCCGGGACAGGCACGGCAGCGCCCATCGTGTCTTACAGGGCCCGGCCTGAAGGTCATCAGCACTCTGTCCGTGGGCTTCGACCACCTCGCCCTGGACGAGATCAAGAAGCGGTAACGTTGCCCCTCTCCTCCCCTGCTCTGTCCCCCGCCACCACTGACATTCCCCAGCTCTGACACCTCCTGCTCCAACCTTCCCCCTGCTCTGACCCCCGCCATGTTTCGTACCCTCCCCCAAGCTCTGCACCCCCCTGCACTGTCCCCCTACTTCTGCACCCCTTCCCCAACACACCCCACATCCTGCTAGTCCTTTTTGGCAGGTGGGCTTTCACAGAGCATGGGGCTGGATGGGGTCAGCTACCTGCACCCCTCTACTGCCAGATCATGGCTGGGGTCACCCCAACCCCGCCAGGGCTGGAGGAGCATTTGGGTGCTGGGGTGAGGCAAGGACAACCTGGGGAAAGGGTGTGGCAGGAGGGCTGAGAGCCGAAAGGGTGTCCCTGGGTACGTGGGACAGGCATAATGCTGGCAGCCAGCCTGGAGATGCCAGGGGATCACCCCGAGGCTGCCCCAGAGCCCCGTCTGGCCTGGCAGGGGGATCCGCGTGGGTTACACCCCCGACGTGCTGACCGACGCCACCGCAGAGCTGTCTGTGGCCTTGCTGCTGTCCGTGTGCCGCCGGCTGCCGGAGGCAGCAGAGCAGGTGAAGAGGTGAGTGCCCACGGTGGGTGGCCCCAGAGCTGTGCCACATGGGCTGGTGATGAGGGGCCGAGGCCAGGGCTTCATGCAGCTCACACCAAGCACCTGGGCTGGGCACTGAACAGCTTTCCGTGACACCTCTCTGTCCCACTCTCTCTGCCAGTGGCAGCTGGACAACATGGAAGCCGCTATGGATGTGTGGGTATGGCCTGTCCGACAGCACTGTGGGCATCATTGGGCTGGGCAGGATAGGTAAGTGCAGTTCAGAGAGTAGGTTTCTGTGTCTCCAGCGGTGGCAGGGTGGGTTTGGAGCCTCACCTTCAACCAGGGCTAGTGGAAGGTCCCTGGTGGAGGTGGGAGGGTGGGGAGGGTTGGAATGAGATGGTCTTTGCAGTCTTTTCCAACCCAGACTATTCTGGGACTCTGTGACTCAACCAAGGTGGTGGCCTGGTGCTCACCTGGTTAAACCCCATGAGCACAGTGAGGGGAGCTGTGCAGAGCTGTATTGGCGCCTCAGCCTTGAAGCCTCGAGTGTTCATGTGCTTCCACCACTTCCAATCCTTGCAGCAACCTGTACCTCCTGCGGGCCTGCAGTTAAACAAATGCAGTGGCAAAGTCCACACGACACTTGGCACCGTCCAGCTGTGAACTTTGCCAGCAGGCAGCCATTCCTGTCCTTGCTCCCCAGTTTGCTCCCAAGGGCAGTCACGGGTTCACTGTCCATGGGCCCCTTTCCAAAGCACAACATCTCTACCCCCACCCCACAGTCCGGGCTGGGAGCAGCCAGGAAGGAGTGATCCCACTGCAGCAGCCCTTCAGTGGCTTCAGGTACTGGTCCCCCCACGTGTCGTGCAGCCACAGCAGCCCAACACCCTTCTCCCTCACTCCTAGGACAGGCAGTTGCCCGGCGCCTGAAGCCATTTGGGGTCAGGAAGTTTCTGTACACTGGCAGTGGCCCGAAACCAGAGAGTGCTGCGGAGTTTGGGGCTGAGTTCGGTAAGAACAGCACCAGGGCAGGGGCGGTGTCGGTCATCAGTCATGGAGCACCATGGCTGGGACGGCTCCAGGGAGGTGTCGCTCTCAGGGTTGTCACCTGCAGGGTGGGCCAGTGGAGGGACGGCACAAGCTGGGGGGTCTGGGGGGCTCCTGGGCGTACCCAGTGTGAGGGGGCAGCAAGGGAGGGAATGCCGTGTCCCAGACATGCCCCACAAGGCAGTGGGGGGTGACAGGGAGGACCCTACCTCCTCTGAGCCAGGCCAAGGCTGGACATGCAGGAGTTCATCAGATCACTGTGAGAACTGCAGGCTGCAACTGATCCTGCCATGGTTCCCCTTCCCTGTGTCCACGCATTGGTGATTTTCTGTCAGTTTCATTTCCGAAAGGAAGTGAACAAGGGCAAAATGTGACAGCTGCTCTTAGGAGGAGGGGAGGGTCTTGTGGGCTGTCCCCACGGGATGAGTACCAAGGTGTCCTGCTGGGAGGACAGGAGGGACTGCAGCTGCCCCTGGAGTTTTGCTGAGGGAAGGTGTTGGCTGCAGTGGGATGTTTCTGTTTCTTCTCTCAGTCCCGCTCACCAGACTGGCCGAGGAGTCAGACTTTGTGGTGGTGACTTGTGCCCTGACACCAGCCACCCAGGGGATGTGCAACAAGGACTTCTTCAGCAGGATGAAGAAGACTTCTGTGTTTGTCAACACAAGCAGGTACTGGCAGCCCAGTCCCGTGCCTGGGAGAGCAGCTGTCGCCCTTCTGGGCTGTGAGTGTCAGGGGATCTGCTGGGCTGTGAGTCCAGACAGCACATACAGCCTTCATGGCTGCAGCTGCTGGGAGCATTTGCCCAAGGCCCCTTGGGACTGAGCCAAAGGCAAGATAAATTATTCCAGGAGCACCCAGCTCTTTCCCCCCACCGTGGGCAGCTGGAGTGGGAGCAGCTCACTGTGCTGGGAGGTTCCGGCACACCCAGGGAGGGTCTGACCTCTGCTTAGGCAGCCCTGGGGACCCAGTGCCTGTGTGCCCCTGGGAGCCTGTGGGACCCCCAGCAGTGACACCAACCTGTCACCCCTCACGTTTGCCAGGGGGGCTGTGGTGAACCAGGAGGACCTGTACGATGCCTTGGCCGGTGGCCAGATCGCAGCCGCCGGCCTGGACGTCACGACACCAGAGCCGCTGCCTACTGACCACCCCCTGCTCTCCCTCAAGAACTGCGGTAAGTGTCCGGGGGGTGGTCAGAGCCCTCCTCCAGCAGGTGCTGCCTCGGGGGCCCAGTGACAGATGTGACAGGGACCCCTGGTCCCCATTAGTGCGCTGGTGCCAGTGGGCACCAGAGCACAGAAGGACAGGCAGGTCAGGTGTGTTTAGGTGGGCTGCTGTACAATGCAGGGAGCTGCTGTGGGCTAAACACTCATCAACGTGATGTCAAACAAGTGTGGGAGCTGTTTTAATTTTCCATTGAGAAAGCCGTTGAGATAAGCTCAGTTTTCGTACCTTTGTGATGCCTCTTCCTTGGGTGTGTGAAATTCACGGAGGATCCAATATCAGCAGGTGCATGAATGAGAAACCAATTCCCAGCTCGGGCCCTGTCCAGCTCAGGTATTCTGTGGGCTCCTGGGCACATACTGTGCTAGAAAAGTTTCCCACTGGCTAAAAGTGGGCTGCTGAGTTTGCCTGGAGGAGTCTTGGTCTTGAGAGTGCTGCTGGGCTGGCAGCCTGTTACCTGGACAGTTCCGGTCTTTGAGAAGGTGGGACATTGGGCAGGTGGGGAGAGGCAGGTCCAGGACTGAGACTTGTCTTCTGTGGAGGAGGATGATGCAGGTGAGGAAGGATGGCTAGGAAGGAGGTATCGGTATCTCGCAGGATGTGCTCCCTCCAGGGAGTGGGGGTTTCCAGAGTAGGAGAAGTATGTTCCACAAAGAAACCATAGGGACATCCATGAAAATCTGGAATTGCCCATGACTGAGTGTCTGCTTCTGAAATACAAACCTGTAGCTGTTGTTTTATCTTTTTGCTAAAACTCACTTATTTGTTTGCATTGGCTCTCAAAGTAGACAGTGTGATAAAGGAGTGATAAAAGTAGAGACTTTCTGGAAATATTTGTAGGACTTGGAGATGTGGGAGCTCTGAAACAAGACCTGGCAGGACATAATTCATACACGTGTATTTATTAAATACATTACTTGTAACAGTCATATTACGTATTTATTAATACACAAATAACATCTACACAGATACTGTACCTCTGACAGCCCTGAAAGGGGCTGCTGGGGGTGCGAGAGGTGAGCAGTGTCCCTCCCTGTCCCTGCAGTGGTCCTGCCGCACATCGGGAGCGCCACGTACGCAACAAGGAGCACCATGGCAGTGCTGGCAGCCAACAACCTGCTGGCCGGGCTGCGAGGGGAGCCCATGCCCCACGAGCTGAAGCTGTGATGGCCTCACCCTGCTCCAGCAGCGCCGTGGGACGGATGCTGTGTCGAGGGCCAGCCCGTGCCCCCTCCCCTCTGCCTGGGCAGGAGCCATTAAAGAGCAGCAGCGAATGTGTCTGCTCGTGTTATTTGAGAACGGGGCGTGTGGTGAGCACACTGCGGGTGCCAGCAGGCCGTGCAGAGGAGTTGGCCCTAGTTTGGGGAATGCTTGCCGTGCTGGAACCACTGTAAAGGAGCTGCTGCAGCAGTATCTGTCCTCAAAACCTGGCTCCTGGGCAGAGTGAGACGCCAGGAGTGCCTTACCTGGGCTTGTAGCACAGAAGGGAGGAGAGGTGACAGCTTTGTCCATGCAGGCTTCTGCTGCCACAGGAGCTGCTGCCAGCCCACACATTAAATGGTCCTATGGAATTGATGCCACCACATGATCCTCTGCTTGAGATGTCTAAAGAAAAGCACAAAACAGGCTTGTGCAGCTCCCCAGGAACCTCCAGCTCTGCCTTTTGTATCCATAACCTATTCCAGGCACGGCTCCAAAGTGGATGGCAAGCTGGAATTCACTGGAAGGTTCTGCTACCCCTTTGTAGGTTCTGGCTGCAGCTGCCCTCGTTTTTCTCAGATGGCAGTAACCTGTGTTGGTGCAGAGGAGAGCCTGAGCGGGGCCCAAGCCTCCAGGTGCCAGGAGAGGCCTAATGGGCACATCTCGAGGGCTTTGGGGACTTATGGATCCTGCAGCCACTGTCCCACTTCCATAAAGGGGAGATGGAGCCTGGAGCCCATCTCTCCACGCCATTGATCACAGAATCATGGAACGGGTTGGGTTGGAAGGGACCTTAAGGATCATCTCATTCCACCCCACGTGCCAGGGGCAGGGACACCTTCCACTCTCCCAGGCTGCTCCAAGTCCCATCCAACCTGGCCTTGGACACTTCCAGGGCTTGGGCAGCCACAGCTTTGACGAGCCCGGGGTCCGGCTGGCCCATCCTGCAGGCCGGGGCTGGATCTGCTCCCAGCGGTGCGCACTGGCCTTGCCATGGCCCCTCCCCGTGTGCCCTCCCACCATCTGTGACTGTGTGGCAGACAGGACAGCCCTGTCACAGACCAGTCACAGCCATGCAGTGCCACCCACCCCAGCCACCCCACAGGTGTCCCCACAGTGTGATGTGGAGGTCACTCACCGGTCTTAAACCAGCCTCCTTCCAGCTCCGAGTGCTCCCAGGCCTCACGCCAGGGAACATGCTGAAGAGCACACCTGGACTCATGTTCCTTTTGAGCTGTAGCTCTCCATTGGCCATCCTCCTCCTCCCTCCTCTTCCTCCCAGTCCCATCACACCGCTCCACGGTGTCTGGGCCCACACAGGAGGACACAGGAGCCCCTCTGGCATGTCCAGGTTGAACAGTGGTGCCAGTGGCTGATCCACCCCACCGAGGTGGGTTTGTGCAGGTTTTCCCATCCCTTTGCCCCAGGACAAGCCCCATTGCCCCGCAGCCACCCGTGCCTTCTCCCTGTGCCTTCACCCTGGCAGGGGACAGACAGGGAACCGGTGCTTTTTGGGAACAGCAGCACAAGGGAAGGAGCGAGGAGGTTGCAGTGGGCAGGAGGGAAGTGTCCCAGGGTGAACAGCTGGCAGCACCACAACCCTGCTGTGGGGAGGGAGCCAGAACACAGCACAAAGCCTGTGACGGGAGCTACAGCTCACCCAGCACACTGTGTGCCTCTTCCTGTCCCACAGCAAGTGTCCCTGGTGCTGGGCTCTGCTGGAATTCCTTGGATGGTAAATGAAGCACTCTCTGACAGCAGCAATGGCTGTTGGAAGTTGCCCTGCATCACACCTGGGTGGGATTCTGACACATTTATCAGCAAGTTCTGATTCAGGAGCATGGCTGATTGCCTTGTGCTGACCTGTCAGAAATGGTTCTGGAGGTTTGTAACCTGGACTGAGCAGGAAAGACTTGTGACCGTGGTGGTGGGGAGGAAGGGAGTGTGCTCTGGGCATCCCAACTGGCTGGGGAGTTTCTGAACGACCCAGTGGAAATCAGGATCGACTTTGCTGTGAACACCCAGGGCATGAGTCCACTGGAGGAGCTCACTGGTCTCCAAGACTTCTTAGTGTTGACACTGAAGATTCTGCTGTTGGTGAAGCTACTGTGACGCTGAGGGATGTTAACCAAGCATCCGAGAGGTCACTGTGATCCCTGATGGTGACAGTGACTGAGAACAAGCTGGTGTCTGAGCAGCTGTGTCAGATTCCCCAGGTACATCAGGAAATAGACACAAGCTGGTGAACCAGCTGCCCCAGGGACTGGAGCACTGGACTCGGGTGTCCATCTCAGAACTCCTTCAATACAAGCACCTCCTGCACCTGCGACATCCTCCCACAAGGAATTCAGAGAGCAGCACTGACCATGGATCATGAATGTTACAGGTGCTGTGTAGATATTATTTCATTAACAAAAGTAAGTTCTTACAAAGAACATAATTATTACCAAGGTCAGGTTTTTATGACCACTTCTGCAATCACAAGTATTTCTATACAGGCTGGTGTGAAGAGCACCAAACAGTGAAGCCAGGCAGACACAGCAACACAAAAACGTAGGGTTTATTTCCAGGTGTTTCGGAACAGACACCCCAACACCTCCATGCAAGATCCCACCTGTAAAGTTCAATTCAGAGCGGAATTCAGTGGCATAAGCTCTCCAGGCTGTGGGGTGAGACACCCTTCACGCAGAGCAGGCAATTCTCAGGAATTTATTGCTTCATTCAGGAAGACTCAGAAAGCCGCAAGGCAGCTGCAGGCTCCAGGCCTGCAACTGCCCCTCTGCACATCAAGTGCTAATGGAATCTAAAGCTGCTGCTTCCAAAAATGCTCCAGACAAACTTTTTCTCACTGAAAGAATACAGAAGTCCTCCTGCACTGATATTCCACATTAATTTTTTTATAAAAACAGTTCAAAAGTCCAGTTTAGTATTTATATGCTCATATTAGTTGCAAATTAGTCTCCTTGCTCAAAGAGATGCTTTATTCCCAAACATTGTAACAATTCAACAAATTTGGATGTGCTACAGGAAACAGAAAATGCAAAAAACCCCAAGCCTTGTTTTTAAAAAGCAAAACATGAGAAATGCAATGAAGATGAAACAGTGTTACTTAATAAAGCAACACAAGAAAATATTAAAGTACAAAATACTGCATTTTATTGATGTTTGGGAGAGCGTTTATGCAGCTCAATGCTGTTAGTCCCCAATACTGAAATTATTTCAAACACAGCATATCCCACTGCTTTAAAAAAAACACATTATTTTAATGCTTAAAAAAAACCCAAGAGCCAGAAATATGATCATTAAGTAAACCCTATAACAAAATATTAACATTTTAAAGGAATTAATCCAACCATCTCCTGTGTTTCTGCATTCCTCAGATGGCCAAGGTGCAAATGACACACTGACAGGGCAGGTGCAGGGAATCCTCTGCCTCACCTGAGCAGGACACGCTGCAGCCCTGACCCAGCCCCTGCTTGGCTCAGCAGCATTTATCATCAGCAGAAGTGCTCTGAAATTTTATTCTAAAACCTAAGAATGCTGAGCACCAGGTCATGTGCACCTTTCACAAGGAAGAAAGGAGATTGCAGGCAGTGTTAACTTACAGTGGCATTAAAGAAGACGGAATTAAAAAGAGATTTACATGACTCACATGGAGAACATAAAATTTCTGCTGAATGTGTACAGTGCCATTTTTTAAAATTAAATTTACGCCACCTTTTTTTTTAAATGTATGGGGAAAAGTACTTTTATGACACTAGTTTAGGTGAAAGGCCTGGATTTGACAATGACATTTTACAGAGTATGATTCAGCAGTGACCTGGCAGCCAGGAGGGCCCATCGTGTCACCAGCTGGGTGAGAGGGGATTGTCCCGCTCTGCTCTGCTCTGGGGCGGCCTCACCTCAAGAGCTGGGAGCAATCATGTAAAAGACATTAAGCTGTTAGAGAATATCCAAAGGAGGCCATGAGGACGGTGAGGGGTCTGGAGAGGAAGCCTGACAAGGAGCAGCTGAGGGCACTTGGTTTGCTCAGCCTGGAGGAGAATGAGGTCAGACCATACTGGGGTCTTCAACATCCTCCTGAGGAGCAGCAGAAGAGCAGGTACACATCTCTTCACTCTCATGACCAGTGACAGGACTTGAGAAAACGGCTGGAGCTGAGTCAGGGGAAGTTTAGGTTGGCTATCAGGAAAAGGTCTTTCACCTGGAGGGTGGTCTGGCACTGAACAAGCTCCCCACGGACGGGGTCACAACCCCCAGCCTGCATGAGGTAAAGAAGTGTTTGCACATCGTTCTCAGGCACAGGATGGGATTGTTGGGGTATCCTCTGCAAGGCCAGGAGCTGGACACAATGATCCTCATGGCTCCTTTCCAACTCAGCATAATCTATGATTCTGTGAAATATGGCAAACAAGGACCGCTCCTGGCTGAGGAGCGATTTGATCCAAGGACAGATCCACAGCTGCGAAGGGAAGTCACTAAGTGCGCAGGGCAGGAAAGTAAAGCCTGCAGATAAAAGACAACGTGCTCACACTGTAACAGGGACCAGATGGACTGTGGGCAACTGGGAACAGCAAGATACTGTCTTACGTGGCAAAAAAAGCCATCACAAATTACCTCTCCTTCAAAACAACAAAGACAAGCTCTGTTCAAACTTCTGCGTATATAGACTTGTAACATAGGAGATACAAACTGGTTAAAATACTGCTAGGAATAGCACAAACAAGAGACAGTACTTCACTTACCACTTAATACTTGTTTCTACAGAAAAAAAACCCCAGCCAAACATCCAGATCTTGCTGTATTAAAGTTATATGTACACCTGGCAGTCCAAAAGTTACTTGTCTGGGATTTAATTTAAGCACCTTGATTACACAGTGTCCTTTACTACAAAACAGCCAAACATACATTCATAATCCTAGAACTATTGTTATAAGTAGCGTATTTTAAAGCATTATGTCAGACAGCTGCAGCCACAGCTGTTTTTCTCTTTTAAAGGTAAGTGGTCTGCACCACTGTCCTCACATAATGCAGCAACTCATGTTACAGTAATCATTTAAATGCTTTCACTGTTACAAAATGCTTTAGAGAAAAAAAAAAAGAAATTTGCACGTCAGTTTCTTGTTCTCAAAACGTGCTATTTCAGGAGACCCCCATGCTGTCACCCCTCTGCCCTGCAAAGGGGCCGCTTCGCTGTGGGGGTCACATCCCCATCCCCGCCGCACGGCTCCCGGCGGCGACACCCTGCGAGGTAGGTACCGGATATCCCCAATGGCAGCGCCAAGACTTTGTGTGTGGCACCGTGGCACGCCGGTGTCCGCCAGCCCGCCGGCAGCGAGGCTCCTCTGGGCCCGGGGCAGCAGCTTACAGCAAACTGCTGGGCAGGTTGCTGCTCTGCCACCTAAGGCAGGTGGTCTTAGAGTGTTTGTAGAGGTGGCTGGACTGGCTGAAGCGCTTGCCGCACTTGAGGCAGGCATAGGGCTTCTCCCCCGTGTGCACACGGATGTGCTTCTTGCAGTCCGTGAGCGTCAGGAAGGTCTTGCAGCAGATCTTGCAGGCGTACTTGCGTGCACCCTCCACCACCAGCACGTTGTGCTCCGACAGAGCCTTCTTGCACTTGGACAGGACATCGGCGGATGCCCTGGTCAGCTGCGGCGGGCCAGGCTGCGACAGGTGCCCGCTCTCAAAGGAAGTGCTCCCGTTCATCATCAGCTGGGACCCAGACGAGCTCTCCTGCAGCTGCGAGCCCCGCACAGAGGTCACCACGGGCATTTTGGGGGCAATGCGGCGGTAGCCAGGAAAGCCACCAGCTCCACCTCTCACTGAGCCCATCATGGCCCGAGACAGCGAGTGCAAGCCCAGGCCTGAGCGTGGGAAATCCATGCCGAACTGCTCTGCTGCTCGGTACCCGGAGGTCTGCACGCATGGCAGACCCATCACATCCTGCATGGGCCTCACAAAGTGGGAGTCCGTGGGCTCACTGAACGGGTTCTCGACGTGGGAGACGGCAGCAGATGAGTGGCCACTGGCGGGCCCCGACTCCGGGCTCATCAGGTAAGAGGCGTCACTGTCCATCCTGCAGTCGCTGGTGGTGTTGGGAATGTTGTCGTCGTTGTTTTGGCTGCCACCAAAGGCACCTCCTCTGCTTTTATTCAAAAAATTTGAAATGCTGAAAGAAGACTTGTGCTCCAGGTTGTTGGACACCTCCATAATGTGGATGTCTCCCACCCTGTCAGTGCTGGACTGAGGGTCGGAGAAGCTGCGGTCGCTGCTCTCGGGACTCAGCTCTATCTTCTCTGCGCTCACCACTCCTCCTTCCACCTCCACAGACTCGCTGCCCTCCGCCTGGGAGGTGACATCGCTCACCTCATCCTGAGGCTCTGGGGAGCTCAGGGGCTCAGACTTCACCACCACCCTCATGTGCTCCTTCTCATTCAGGCTGACCTCTGGATTTTCACATGGGAAGTTGCTCTTCTCAGCAGCAGCCTCCTGGTCAAAGCTGGTTTCCACTTGTGTGGCCTGGGACGCCATGGACATCTGGGAAATGTTTCCCCCACCGTTGTCTGACTGGCTGGGCACTTGAGCATCCTCCTGAGCACCAAAGGACTGGTCGAACATGATCGTGTTGTCCTCCTGGTTATCAGCAACCGTGTCGGCCTTGGAGTTGTCCACGATCTTCAGCGAGTCCGGAGAGAAGAAGTCTTCACGCGAGTGGACAACGGGCTGCCCGCTCTCTGCGGCCACATCCGACACGGGCTCGTCCATGGCGGGCCGGATGCGCTGGCGGGCACGCTCCTCAGAGGACTGCTTCCGCTTGTGGAGGCGGCGGATGGGGAAGGCGGCGCGCTGCTCCAGGCTGCTGCGCATGGAGGAGCCCATGGCGCCGGGCGGCTCCTCGGTGCCCTGCGAGGAGCCCAGCGCCGAGCTGACGATGCTGAGCCCCAGCTGCTGCAGCATGAAGGAGCGCTGCAGGCGCGCGCTCTGCTCCTGCGCGCGCTCGCTCGGCGGGGACAGCGGCAGCGTCCGGGTCGTCAGGTAGTGCTTGCAGGCCTTCACCACGGAGTTGAGGTGCAGGTGGGACGCGGCCAGCAGCACGTCCATCACGTTGCTCTCCCCCAGCATGAGCGTGGATGTGTACATCATGTCTATGAGCGCGGCGAAGGCCTCCGCCGTCACCACCTCGCTGTCCAGCTGGATCATGTTCATGGTCTGGTCCCCCTCGGCCACGGTGAAGAGTGCGCGGAAGTGCGTGCTGCAGGCAGCCAGCACGGAGCGGTGCGCTTTGAAGTGCCTGTTCCCCACCACGATGACGCAGTCGCACAGCTGCCCATGGAGCCTCTGGTAGTTGAGCTGCTGGAAGACTTGTTCAAAGTGTCCTGGAAAATCCATGATCCTGCAAAACAGAAGAAACCACGATATGGGCCACCAAGTCGATCACAGGGATGGAGCAGCTCTGCTGTGAGGAAGGGGTGAGTGAATTGGGATTGTTCAGCCTGAAGAAGAGAAGGCTTCAGGGTGACCTAACTGTGGCCTTCCAGTTCTGAAGGGGTCTACAGTAAAGGTGGGGCAAGACTATGAGAGTCTGCAATGCAGGAGAAGGGGGAGTGGGTTCAAACTGAAAGAGGCTGGCAGAAGATGGCACACTAGGAAAAAATTCTTCCCTGTGAGGGTGGTGAGGCCCTGGCACAGGGTGCCCAGAGAAGCTGTGGCTGCCCTGGAAGCATTCAAGGCCAGGCTGGACGGGGCTTGGAGCAACCTGGGATAGTGGAAGGTGTCCCAGCCCATGGCAGGGGGTGGAACAAGACAAGGTGCCCTTCCGACCCAAATCACTGTGTGATTCTATGGCTGAAGTCCTAGTCGGGCTGCAGTGAAGCTGGCTGTGAAGGGGAAAGGTGACAGCTGAAAGAGAGACAAACAGTAACACATGGGCACAGGATCAAAGCCAGCAGTCTAGAGGACAAGAAGGAGTAAAAATCCAGGTTCTGTCACAGAGCTGACCTCAGCACCAGTCATCTCCCAGGCAGCTGTGCTGGAAACTGGGTAACGCAGGTCACCTCACACCTGCTAGTAAAACATTCGATCCTGGTTTGTGAAATAATCCGATTGTAACGACCTGCTGCCCCCTTTGAGACACTGCTCACACAACTGGGAAACCTTCCACAGGAACACCGGGGCTGCTGACACAACGATGCACTGCTCAACAAGGCAAGTAGAGAAGAGCCAGTGGTGGTTTCTTGTTAAATTTTCATTAACAGAGCATGAATCATATCTTAGTCGATTCATTTCAAGGCTACACAGGCAACCTTCAGCGATATCTCGACTGTTCCTCACGAAAAAACAACAAAGTGTAAGATTTGGTGAGCAGAAAGGCTGCGTGTCCAAGGCACACGCACATAAGTTCCTGTACTCACGTTTATCTTCCAACAGCAACACGACAGCATCAGTGGACACGAGACCAAAAAGCAGCTAAAATAAAAGGTCACATGGCCAGAATTGTACTTTCGAGGAGGGGTCAAATGTAAGTCTGCTGATTCAGAAAGTTCCTCCTCAAACATGGACGCGTATGCTGCTTTTTCTTTCCTAACCATCACTGTCTGCTGGCCAGCTTGTCGCCCTGCACGGGATATCCCAAGGTATCCTGTTAGAGACCACCGCGTGTCCTTGGATGGACTCTGGACAGGGAGATCATTCACCGGTTATCCCCTGAAATACTCAGCACGGGGAGAATCAAGTAATTTAAAGCCTTTGAAAACTCCAGAACATTAACTGGCTGTTGGATAACTAGGGGTCTCCCGCTGGAAGGTGCTCTTCTCAAGACAGTGCCTTTTTTCCCCCGTTTTCTCTTCCTTTACGCACCACCTGGAGCACCCAAGATTTGTGCCGCTCCCAGAGAAGCTCCTGCATCCCGGCGCTGCATCAGCACCGGTAAGGACACACCCGGAGACTCCGTTTTGTGCCGCACACGGGACATAAAGGGGAGTCCCGAGAACCCTGGTCCCGCCCCGCCGCTGGGGTCACGGGCCTGTGCCTCACCGCCGCCCCCCCGCCCCGCTCACCTGCGGTGTCCGTGCGGGAAGGGCCGTGCGAGGATCAGGATGGGGACAGGGACAGGGATCGGGATTGGGATCGGCCCCGGCCCCGGCCCCGCTCCCGCCGCTCCGGCCCCGCCCGCCCCGCCCCACCGTGCCGCGCGAGCACGTCACTTCCGCCCGCTGGAGGCGCGGGCCCGGCCAACAGCCAATCGGCGCCCTCGTTAGTTATACGCGGCGGCAGAGTCTCACCTCGCCCAATCGGGGCTGAGCTTATTGACGCGCCCGGAGGCGGTGGCGGAAGAGGCGGGGGAACGGGAGGAGCGGGAGCGGGATCCGCACTGGAACGCGCGTCCCCCCCGCAACCCAGCCGCTCCCCGCACTCAGCCCCTCGCCATGGCCGCCGCCGCCACCTGGCGCTACCGCGGGGACCCCGAGGCGGAGCGGCCGGCGGCGCTCGGTGAGCGGGACTGGGCCGGGGGCGTCGGGCGGGTCACGGGCCCCCCTCGGGGGTCGCGGCCGGTCCCGGATCTCACGGGCTTCCTTTCCCTCAGTGCGGTTCGCCAACGGGAAGCTGCAGCGCCCCGACTCCCTGCGCTTCACCGTGTACCGGAACCGGGACACGGCGCATCCCCGGAAGAGGCACCGCAGGATCCTGGTGAGGGCCCGCCCTGAGCGGGCGGGGCGGCTTCGGATCGTCGCATCGCAGTAGTGTTAGGACATTATGATAATGATATACAGTGAGGTAACAGCCAGACTAGGGTCACAGCCGGATAAAAGTGACAGATGTTGTTAATTAACCCCGTGGGCTGCGGGGCCCGTTACAGACCGCGGCGGGAGCGGCAGCCGGGCCCCAGCCCAGGGAATTCCCACGTGTAATTCCCACCGCGAGCAGTTCCTGCTGCGGGCTGTGGAGGGTTTTGGCCCTGTTTTGCCCTCAGGGCTGTGGTCTCAGCAGCTCCCGCCGGCTGGAGCGAGGAACTCTTCCCTGTGAGGGTGGGCAGGCCCTGGCACAGGGTGCCCAGAGCAGCTGTGGCTGCCCCTGGATCCCTGGCGGTGTCCAAAGCCAGGCTGGACATTGGGGCTTGGAGCAGCCTGGGACAGTGGAAGGTGTTCCTGCCATGGCAGGGGTGGGGCTGGATGAGCTTTAAGGTCTCTTATGACCCAAACCATTCTGGGATTCTGTGAAAATCTGTGCTGAGCTTTGTAGCAGATTTTTTAAAGAACAATCAAACGTTTAGCCCAGCCTGTTCCACAGAGAAGTGTTCCCAGTGCTGGCATGTCTCTGGGTTCCAGAGGAGGTTCTGGCACTGACACGGCTGACGGAGGCTGCAGGGTGGAGGTTGCAGAACAGGGACAAGCTGAACCATCAGGGAGTTTCTTCCCAAGTAGTCAGGTGCATTTGATCATGAAATCTATTGTGTTCTGTTCACACTGGGAAATCTTCACCAGAGGTGTCTTTGTTCAGCTGAATTACACCAAAGGAGATGAACTTCCGTCAGTGAAGAGGGAACTGAGGGTACAATCAGAATGTGCTTTCTGCTGCTGTTATTAATCTTTACAGCTGCTCCACTCAAGGAATAAACGACTTTTCAGCCCAAATCCTTGAGGGATATTCTCTGCAGCAGAGCAGAAAAACCCACACATTCTCATAATGCATTGGAAATATGTTTGGGTGGCTGAGACGCTCCTGGTGATGCTGGCTCTGGCTTTTCAGTTGGTGAATTGCAGGCACTGGACAATACTGGAGCTTAAATGAATCGTTGGGAACCACATTTTAAACTGAAGTATTGAGGGGGGATCACTGTGAGGCGTTGTGCAGGTTTGCTTTGGTGACGCGCACTCTGCATTTAAATTGTGATGCCTGGGAGTGCAGAGCTTGGTGGCACCAGGGGAAGCAGAGCAGAGGCAAGGCAGGTCACTCACAGCCCTCCGTTGCAGTGACTCTCCATGGTTTCCCAGGTCTCGGAGACAGAGCGGCTCTGCTACGTGGGGCACAACTTCGGCAGCGAGGTCATGAAGTGCAACTCCCTGTGCAGGTATGGAAAAAGGAGCTAGGAGCACAGGGGCTGCTCAGACACAGAGTTCCTGGTCCCTTCCGTGGGCCTGCCTCAGAGGTTTCCACGGGGCCCGTGGTGGGACTCGGAGGGTTTGGACAGGAAGCTCCAGCTGTTTGTGCAAATCTTGTGGAAGCTGTGACATGTAAATCACAGAACAGTTTGAAAACATCTTGTGAGGTCTGGGGGGACGATATGGGTTAGTGTAGCAGCAGGATGGAGTAACAGCTTTGTTACTAAGAAATTAGGATGAAGAAATTGCCTTTATCACAGTTGGTCAGTACTGAAGGGGTCGGGCAGCTGGTCTGGGTGATCGTTGTGGGGCCCTTCCAGCTGAGATGTTCTCTAATGCTGTACAGGGAACTGGCTTCACTTCTGCAGAGTTGGTGAAAACATGCCAATACCAACCTCTGTTCTGTCTGAGCAGTGAAACCAGGAGGGCTGGATCCTCAGACAGAGCAGTGTCCAGTTTGAGATGCTGCAGCTGAAAAAAGAGCACCAAGGGGTTGTTAGTTCCCAAGTTTGGAGAGATAAATGCAGTTTAACAAATGTGTATGGTACAGGTGCTAATTCAGTATTTTTTGTGGGCAGACTGAAGTGCTCTTACCTCTGAACACTGGTGAAGAGGTGGTTCCAGGGCTAAAGTGGTGCTTGCCTGCACCTCTGGAGGTCCTGAGCTGTGGGAGCTACAGGGAAATTGGGCTCTTGTTCAAGCTATGGCCATCAAGTCCTGGCACAGCAAAAAAAGGCAAAGGACAATAGCAGAACTCCGGCACCTACACTTCACCTGATTCTGTTGTTTTAAGACTTCTGCATTTACTTAGAGCAGCAAGTCTTTCTGTTTTTATACGTACCCATGCCTTGGAGGTAACTTGGTTTATGGTAGCACTGTATATGCAAGGCAGGAGAGCTGCCAGGATGTGAGAAGACCACGTAATTTAAATCGTTTCCACTGCTCTGCCTCTGACTAATCAACTGCCCCTGTTCTCCCCAGGTACTTTGTTGGCGTGTTAGACAAGAACTCTGGGCAGATGGAGGTCTACAATGCCGAAATATTCAACATGCAGCCCTTGCTCTCAGGTGGGAGGTGCTGGGGGTCACAGCTGCTCAGTTGCTTTGTGCTTCTCGTTTCTGCCTTGTTCCCCTGGCATGGAGTAAGTACGATTCCTTCACTCCTGCATGCTGAGAGGAACAGCAGGAGAGGGAAGCACAGTGAGACCAGGGTGGAGGTTAAGCAGGGACTGTGGAGGATGGGAGTCACTCACAGAGTGTCACTGCTCAAGTGCAGCGTTGTCCAGGTGTGTTCTGCTGAGGGAGGCCTGAGACTCACCAGGTCAAGGAACTGGATCCCTGAAAAACAAAAAAAAACAGGTTTTATCCAGCTGGACTGTTTTTTGTCACTGAACACAGGATAAGAACCCAGAAGATCACGTCTTTTGGTAGCTGATTTTTACCCTGTGCAGGAGGGCCTGGGTTTGGCCATAGTCCATGTATGGCACCCATAGGCTTTGTAGCAAAAGCTCCTTTTTTGTTCTAGGTTCTCATATTTGGTGTGTCCTTTAAGTAGCCAAGTCACGTGGAGGGAATCCTGATGTGCTGTGCCGAGTCTGTCAGTCACAGAGCTAAAGGAATTCCTGTCCTGGCTGCTTCTGTCCAAGCACACTAACTGCTGTTGTTTTATAGATAACTTGATACCTGATGACACAAGGGATTATCAGAACAAGTCCTACAGGGAGAAGGTAAAGTTGAAAGCCATGTCATGTTCCGCTGTGATTATCTAGCTGACAGGGGCAGAGGTTTGTCTTGAAGCTGGGGGGTTTGGTGTCCTGGAGGGTTAACCTGTGCAGGACCAGGATTCTCCATGTGTCCGGGAGGCAGCACAGTTATTGCCTGGCTTGGGAGTATTTTCCTGGTTGTTTTAGGCTGGATCACCATCCCAGTGACCTCCTGCCCCTCGCAGACCAGCGTGTCCTGCGCCTGTGGGTTTTGCCATGTGAAGAGTTTAAAGTTTTGTTAGAGACCGTGGCTGTGGAACAAGCAGTGGGTTTTGTGTTCTCTTGGGTGCACAGGGTGTTTTAATGTGTGCTTCTCTCTTGTGCAGATGGATTTGTGCATTGAGGCCTTCGGAACCAGCAAGCAGAAGCGAGCACTGAGCTCTCGCCGCATGAACGCCGTGGGCAGCGACATCGTGAGCACAGCTGTGACAAAAGCAGCAGCAAACGTTATCGATGCCAAGGGAGTGACAGGTGAGAGGATTCTGTCTTGGGGTGTAATCAAGACAACCTGAAGTGCCTTTTTCTGTCTGTCCTTGCCAAGTGTAGCAGGAAGAACAGGGGTTTTCTTTAAGTGATGGGGAAGCAGCTGGTCTAACAGCTGAGATGGGTACATGTAGAGGAACTGCTTCTTTCTGGTCCTGCAGGACTTAGTGTGGGAGTTGCCTGAATGAGGGAAGGTCCCAGTGACATCAGTGTCCATCCTGCCTGCTTTGGAAGCTCCCATGGGAGTCCATGGATATGACTTCACTGGGATAAAAGCAGTGCCTTTACCTGGTCTCAACTCTGTGGCATGGCTGTGGAAAAGGCACCTTCTTACCTCAGAGAGTGGTGCAGCCTTGGGACAGGTCACAGCACAGTGTGGTGTCACAAACCCTGGGGGCTTCCAAGCTGTGGTAGGACAGAGCTGGGGCTGCCCTCACTCTGGACATCCGAGCAGGAGGGCAGACAAGAGCCTTCCAGAGCGCTTCTGGGATCCTGGGAGTGTCATTGGCATGAACAGGAGAGATGTCTGTTGACTGTAGACCCCACCAACTTTCATCCCTTGTGTTCCAGGGTGGAAATTGTGCTCTCAGAGCTGCTTTGTGCCAAGTGGGTATCCACTGGAACTCAAGTGCCAAAACCGTGCTCTGCCCACCCGCAGCAGAGACATCTTGGTGCCCTTCTTTCCTAGATGTTTCTCTAGTCTGGACTGGCCTTTCTACGTTTTTATGGCCAGAAGGTTCTAGATATAAGTTGTAAATGTTTAAAACTCCAGCTGTGACTAAAATGGTGTTGACCCATTGACCAAATTTGCATCTAAAGGAAGGATTTAGGTTGTGTTCCTGTTCTCTGCATTTTGGTTTGCATGATCCAAATACTCCTGTCCCGCTTCCCTCCCAAGCTCTGATGCAGGACATGGCCCAGGACAACGTGCAGAACATCTCTGCCTTCCTCCCACCGTGCCACGAGGACGCCGACAGGCCGGAGCATGTTTACAAGTTTGAGGACAGTATCTTTTCTGTGTCACAGTGGTTTCTCATGCCTTTAAGTCTTGATGAAGCCATCTGGCGTGTGGGAGCAAGTCGAGCCTTTGCCCCTCACAAGGCAAGAGCTGGGAGCAAGGTAATGCTGCCTTGAGGTTTTGGGGCCTGTAAGTCCCATATCCTGCCTCTTTCCTGTGGAGAGCAGGATGCTCTGCCTCCTGGTGGGCAGCATTCCACAGGGAATGTTGGTGAGGTCGGCCGTGCAAAGTGAGCTGTGGTTGTGCCACAGCCTTAGAGGCCGTAGCTCCTGGCCAGGTTCCGTCCCCCTGCCCTGCCCACGTCTCCTCAAGTGAGCATGGACAGAACTGCCCTACCTGGAAGGGAGAGCCCAGGCTTGTTCTTTTCCTTAACATCCTGCCAGTCCTGTCTCCTGCCGAGTACGAGGCGCTGCGGGTGCCGGCAGCCGCCCTCGCCAGCGTCACCGCGGAGGAGATGGCCAAGAGGGTAGAGGAGAGAAGGTAACGCTGCTGCCCGTGGCCACAGCCTGGCTGAGGGGCAGTGGAGCTGCTGCTGCCATCCCCTGGCTCTGGGGCAGAGAGAGGACACTCGATCCAGGGGTGGCAGAGCAATGCCTGCCTTGGGGAAGATGGGAGCAGTTGCGTACACAGCAGCAAGGAGCCCTTTGGGGAGCTGAACTCCCCCTCTCTTTCCTGCAGCCACTGCTCCTTCGTTTTGGAGGAGCTGAAGTTCCTGCCCACTGATGAGAGGAGTAGAGAGCACAAAGCCCGATGCCTCTGGTTCCTGGACACCCTCATCAGGTTCAGTCACCTGAAAGTGATCAAGAAGAAGCGTAAGAGACTTTTCAGCTCATAAACACATGCTTTTGGGAATGTCTTCATGATCCTTTGCTCATCAGCTGAGTGTGTGGATCGTACCTCGGCCATACTCAGGGTCCTGCTTTTGAAACAGCACCACACAAAACATTTTGGTTGCGATTTTCCAGACTTGCCATCTTCCTTAGAACTTGTGTATCTGAGTGTCCTTGGCAGTCCTTGGCAGGGCTGAGGGAGGAGGAAGTGGCAAGCCTGGCTTTAAATATCCTCCTGTGTTGCTGGAGACACAGGAGTCACCCACAGGACTTGTCTAAGGAGGATGTGGGGATGACTAGACTTGTTAGTGTGGTCTCAGCTTTAACAGTGGCAGAAGAAATACATGCATAGGTGTGTGTGCATTTTAGATTGCATAGTATGGAAGTGGGAGATCCCTTTTACGAAGAAAATAAAAGCTGCTTGGATTCTCTCAGAGCTGAGAAGTTAAGAGACCTAGAAGTCAAGCACCAAGGTTCCTTTTAGTTTTGTGTTCCTGGGAAGAGGCAATAAATGGTGGGATTCTTGGGGTTGGACTCAGTAATCCCGGTGGGTCCCTTTCCACGTGGGTGTTCTGTGATATTCCATGATGACTGTCAGGATGATATATGTGCTGCTGTGGTGGGTGGGCAGTGCAAGATAGAGTGTGTATTCCTCACTCCACTGCAAAGCCCCTTTCTGCCCTAGATCCAATGGGTCCTGAATGTCCACACATCATCAGCAGGAAACTCATGAAGAATTTCACCTCGCTGACCTACAACAATGGCAGGTAAGGGGTGGTGTGTGAGGCTCTGGAGGCACAGATATGGCAGAGGTCAGCTTGAGAGGCCACAGACACACCATCAGGAACCCCCCTACACTCCACATCTCGAGTTCTCCCTCTTGCCACACAGCATCCAGAATTTAATCTCTGCATCCATGAAGGCTAAAATCACCGCGTACGTCATTGTCTTGGCTTTGCACATCAGCAACTTCCAGACGGACCTCACCGTCCTGCAGAACGACATGAAGCTCCCAGAGAGCAGGTGAGTCATCCTGTTCGTTCACACCTGCCCAGATCCTCCTATAGAAAGACCCTGGGAGAGCTCTGAAGCATCTCTGGACCTGGGTAGGGCTTTAACTTTCATGGGAAGGATAGGCAGTTTGTGGGTGCATGACCTGCGTTTCCCAGGAGCCACCTGGCAGCTGCACCTGTGCTCCAGCTGTGCTCCTGTCCTTCGCCCCACAGCATTCGTTGGATCAGGCTTTCCAGCCAGCATTCCAGTTATTGCTGGAACTTACCAAAGCCCTTGGTCACCACTTGGTTTTCAAGCTCCCTCATCGGTTTTGATGCCATCACTTATTTTGCCCAGTTACGCTCTTTATTCTTTGATCACTAGTAGTGGGTTTAGTGGGTTTAAGAGCAGTGTTTGCTGTTGGTTTCCATCCGTTTTTCTTTCTGGAACTTAACTTTTCCAGGAATCCATGTTGGTTTTGGCAGTTGATGCCCGGGTTTAGTTCGTGCTGCCCTGCAGCTGGGAACAGGGTGCCTAGGATGCTGTGGGGAGAAGCGTGGAGGAGGCTGGGACCTGCTGGAAAAGTCAGAAGTGTTCTGTCCCCAGGAGGGCTCTGCCTTGCAGCCCTGCTGCTCCCAGCTGCTGCCTCATGGCATCCCTGCGCTGCAGAGACACCTCTAGGCCTCTCCCAGAGGGCTGTGGGTCCGTGTGGGGTCATGGCAGGGGGGCTCGACAGCCCCACCGACGGCATTTCTCCCGTGTTTTCCAGGATACTGGACATCGCCAAGGCCCTGCGGCTGAGGGTGTCCAAGGCCAAGGGGGTGCCGGGGTTGGAGAGTGACCAGAACCACAAGCTGGGCATTCTGTCTCTGCCTTTGCCCATGCAGAAGGCACCAGAGGGACAGCGGAAGCGCAGGAAAATGAACTGAGAAGCCCAGGAGGTCAGAGGGGAGACACAGCCGCTCCCTCAGAATGTCATGGGGATGCCTTCATCTGCTGGGTTTGCGTCCAGCATCAGCCCTGACTCTGCTGAAACCTGGGCTGAGGGTTTCACCTCATTGAAATGCTGCTTTTTTTCTATTTATGTAGAAAAAGCTATAATAAAACCTTTTCTTTTTTTCCAGTTTGTCTGGGGCGGGGGGTGAAATGGAGGTTGTGCTGGAGCAAAAGGGAACAGTTTGAACTGGCAGGTTCTGGCCTGACACCTTTGTGGCTGGTGCTGATTCGTGGCCCCTCCCAGGTTCCCTGTCCTGGCTCCTTGCCTGGGGCAGGGAGAGTTCTGTGATTCAGAGCTGGTATTACCTTCAGGGAGAGCAGTGAGTATGAGGCCACAGCTGTGGATTCCCAGTCCTTTGGAGAGATACTTTAGTCTGGTTTCTCTGAATTTTCACTCTCCTGGGTGCTCAGCCTCATGGGAGGTGTTTACTTAGTAAGGCTGTAGGAGTCGGGAGGGCTTGTGAGAAACAGGATCACCTCCAAACCAGTGTGTGAAACAAGAGCGTGGAATATCAGAAGAAATCATCTCTGAGATGTCGCTGCTTCAGATAGTAATTTGGGTTTGGTACATCCTTTGGGATTTATGGTGTCTCCTCACACACCTTAAAGCCCCACTATTCACACTTGTCATTAGCAGTTACACAAACATCCTGTGTTCTGGGGTGAGGATAATTACTGCTGTAGGAATTCCAGGCTCCAAGTAATCAGTAGGAGAGGCTGAGGTTGGAAGGGACTTCTGGAGGTCTCTTTGTCCAGTCCCCTCCCTGCTCAAGCAGGGCCACCAGAGCCAGGTGCCCAGGACTGTGTCCAGGTGACTTTGGAGTGTCTCTGGTTACAGGAGCTCCACAAATTCACAGTGAAGCAGTTTCCCAACACTCAAAGGGAGCCTCCTGTGACCCCTGTGTGCTCGTGGCCTCTGGCCTGTCCCTGGGCACCTTCCCTGCAGGTCTTTATAGACATGGATAAGGTCCCTCTGAGTCTTCCCTGCTCCAGGTGGTTGCCCTGGTTCCCTCCACTGTTCCTTGTAGGAGTGATGCTCCAGTCCCATCAGCATCTTCACTGGACTCCCCAGTGTGTCCATGTCTCTGGAACTGAGGAGCCCAGAGCTGGACACGGCACCCCAGGCTGAGCAGAGGAGGAGGATCACCTCAGTTCTCCTAATTCTGCCCAGACACCACTGGCCACTGCCACAGGGGTGTTTCTGGCTGGCTGCTGGAGACACGCACGGGACAGTGTCCGTCCCTGACCCTTCCAGCACAAACATGGACAGTCTTTGACAGAGCAGCTCCAAAGTGCGCAATTCCCAGGTAAATGGTGCTGCAGGCCTCCAGGATGAGGGGTTTGTCCAGAGCTCAGACTGGGGCCCAGCCAGGTGTGCCATGGGTCCTGCCAGGAACGCATTTTATCTATGGACCTGCTTGCTTGTAAATTACTCCAGCAGCTGCCTCAGTGGGAAAGAGGGAGATGTAAACAGCTGTTTTCCCAGAAATTTTTTTTTTTTAGTGAGGTGCCACTGACGTTGGTCTGATGGGGGTCCCCATCCCTGCGCTGTCGGCTTCCCTGCATGGCTCTGGAGAAACGCAGTCAGAGAAGCCGGTGAGAAGCCCCCCACTCCGGGTCAGAGAGTGGCACAGAAGATGCTCCCATGTCTGTGGCAGCCCCTACCCACCCAGCTGGTGGAGCTGGGGCCCATCGGGCACTGGCCACCACTTGGGGCCCCAGGGTCCCCTCTCGGTGTGAGGCCATGCTGGGGCTGGTCAGAACCCACGCTGGGTCACACCTGAGAAGGAGGGACCCCCATGCACTGGGGCACTGCGGTGGTGCCAGAGCAGCCATGGAAATGCTCCCAGGGTTCACCCTCCAGGGAGGAGCGGGGCAGAGCAGGGCATGCACATAACACCATGCCAGGGCTGTTCCAAAACCCAGGTGGGACAGAAACCGTTGGAGAATTGAGACTGAATGCCCTGCTTTTCAAAGAAACTACTTCCTCTGATTTCACAGGCAACACCTCTAAGGGACTGCAAGTTCTGGGCAACACGGCATGAGCCTGCAGGAGGAGAGTCAATACTGGGACTGCCCGAAAACTGCTTAAAGGGAGCTGGGTTTGGAATCCTGATTGAGGAGCTGTGGGACTGAGGTGCTCAGAGTACTCTCGATTTAGCACACCTGACTTTCCTGCTCTGGGGGTCTGGAAGACCAGATGGGAGCATCATTACCCATCTGGGGACTCACGTGTCCTGACCTCCTTTCAGCAATGTGAGTCTTACAGTGTCACTGTGTCCTCTCCCACACCCTGCACCAAGCCTTACTTGATTACTCCTCTCTGGAGTGAAGAGTCGAGGTCAAGTTTCTAACCAAAAAGAAAAATCCACTGTACACCCAGCCCCTGTTCCAGAGCACAACCCTGGAGGAGGAACCCGGTGCCCGAAGCCACTGTGGGCAGTGCTGCCTCAGCAGCCTGGATGAGCTGGCTGGTCACAGGACACCAGTCCCTGTGCTCACGAAACACCCTCACTGGGCTGCAGAGAGTAACCCAGCCCCTCACTTGCCTTGGTTTGCCATGCACACGGGGGTCAGCACATACGGGATGCAAGGAAGAGGACAGAGCAGAGCCCTTCAGTGCTGGACAGAGGAACACAACAGTGGCTCCAGCTCACACCTGCATCTGTGGTGCTCAGGGCCTCACCTGTTCTTGAAGATGAGAAGCACATTGTTTTGGACAATGTAATCCTCTGCATTTGATAATGGCTGCAAGATGGAGTTCTTGGATAACCCTTGGAAAATGAGGTTTTCCTGCACCGGGCCTTTGGCTCCATCAAAGAGAGCAATCCCTTAGTCCTGAAAGGACTGGTTCCTGTTCTTAGTCACCTACAAAAAAAGCTTTAGTTGGGATGGCCCAAGCAGACATTCACAGAATCACAGAGTCACAAAATGGCTCAGAAGGGACATTAAATGTCTTCTCATGCCAACCCCCTGCCAGGGGCAGGGATACCTTCCACCAGGTTGGAACTGGATGGTCTCCAAGGTCCCTCCCCGTTCACACCATGCCGATTCTGTGATTTCATGATACACAGGAGGGTGCCCCGGCTCTCTGCAGGATGCACCTGCAGCTGCAGTTGGTGTTCTCAGTGATGCCCTGCCCGGCGTAGACGATGCCGCGGCTGCTGTCCCCATGGCTGCCGTTGCTGTGCAGCCCCACTGGCAGCGGCCCCGTTGCCGCAGCCCTTGCGGGAGATGCAGTTGTGAGCGGTGCGGGTCAGCCCTGCCCTGCAGCATGCACACGCTGGTGGCCATCCCTTTGGCCACCACATCCAGCGCCTCTCTGCTCTGCACATGCAGCCCTGCAGCTGCCAGACCAACAGAGCTCAGTCTCAGTCATGACAGCCACAGGCATGTTTCTATTTCACCAAGCCGTCCGGTTTTTCCTGTTAAAATAAAATTTTCTGACTGGGAGCTTAAAGACAAAAACATGGCCCACTCAGGTCACACCATCTCTCAGCACACTCGTGGTCCAGGGACAGCTGAGGAAGATCAGATGAGGTGGCTCAGGACAACATACTGATCCACATGCCACCACCTCACCTGGAGCCCTGGAGGAGCTCCATGGGGCCCCTGAGCTCAGCTCTGTTGTGGGTGATTCTGTTCAGCTCTGTGGGGCTGGGTCCTCCTCTTTGCTATGGGGGTCGTTCTCCCCACCAGTGTCATCCAGCTCCTCCTGGGAGCTTGTTGCTACCCCCCTGCCAGGAGAGGGGTCAGCTGCATCATCCTTGTGGCAGAACCCTGTCAGCCCACGGGTGCTGTGGTGGTTGTTGAGGTGCAGAAGGCTGGAGGGCGTCACTAACACACCGCAGCCCCTGCTGGCTGCAGCGAGGGCTGGTTTACACGAGTTCACTCACTGCACACAGGAGTTTCTTTGATGGGGGAACATCCGCTCCCCTCTGTGAGCGGTGATTTTAAGGCAGGCACCATCAAACAGAGGAGGACACTGTGCCAGCACCACCGGGCAGCACCGTGCTGTACCTGGCACTCAGGGGTAGCTCTAGTCTGATCCGTCAGCAGCAGCCCAAGGAACAGGCTGAGGAACAGAGCACACAGACAGGTGGGCGTTATCTGTCCTGGGAGGTGGATCCCTTGGGGCTGGTGTGGGAGCGGGAGGGGCTCACGCCAGGACAAGGGGCTTGGCTCCCTTGCGGATGTCCAGCCTGGCCTCGCAGCTGGAGTGGACGTTGCTGTCCATGATCAGGCTGCCCGAGGACAGGCACAAGAGCACCCCGAACCCTGCAGGGGGGGGGGATGCTGTTCCTCAGCACGAGGATCTGCGGGCAGCAGGGGAAGCACCTGCGGCTGCAGGATGTGACCAAAGGGAACAGCTCTCCCTTCTGCAGCCCCTGTGCACCTGCAACCTCCCCGGCTGGCAAACTGGAGTCACTGGCACTGCTCCTCACAACCTGCTCTCCTCAAAGAAAGCAGTTAAATATTTACACAGCAGAGGTGTTCAATATTTTCCAGACAAACAAAATCACCTCTTAAATCCACATCTTACAAGAGTTAAGAAATAATTACAAATTGCCTTTGCATAGCCCACTTCGACAAACAACGCAGATCAGAAGGTAATTAAATTATACCTCCTTTATTTGCCCATTCCAGACCGGTCCTTCATTCGGTCTCTCAGCCAATGCGGAGCCCAGCGGGATGTGACCATGGCCCATCTCCGTCGGGCACGCTCAGCTGCCTGGAGGCAACTGTGGGCAGCGAGGCCGTGGCCATGTCCCACACAGCTGACCCTGGGCCAGTCCTGGCCCCAGCGCCGCGTCCCCCAGCCCGCCCTGACCCGCCAACTCCACCAGCACCTGCGGAGGGAAGGACAAGGTCACAGAACCACTGAGATGGGAAAACACCTCCGAGATCATCGAGGCCAACCTTTGCCCAGTCATCACCTTGTCAACCAGAACACAGCACAAAGTGCCACATCCAGTCTTCCCTTACGCACCTCCAGGGACAGTAACTCCACCACCTCTCTGGGCAGCCCATTCCAACGTCTCATCACCCTGTGACGAAATTCTTCCTGATATCCAACTTGAACCTCTCGTAACACAGCTTGAGAGTATGGCCTCTCATCAGTGGTTGTCCAGGCAGCACAGGAAGGGCAAAGCTCGACCAGAGAAGAACCCCATGGTGATAGGGACATGCAAATCCATGCTGGACATCCCTGTCCAGGGCACAGGTGACCAGTGCTGCTCAGACACATGAGGTCTGGCCACTGTCACCCCTACCTAGCCCCCCTCACACTCATGGGCCAGCAAGGCCACAGGAGCTGCTCTGGGTTCTCTGCTCTCTCAGGGCAGTCAGAATTACATCGCTTAACCTGGGGCTTTTGGACTGTGCACAAAAAAGCACATGTATGCCACAGTCTGAGGGTCCTGCCAAGGACACGGGGCTCACCGGGAAAGGTGTGACCCCTTGCTGTGTACCCCAGCGACACCAGCAGGACCCCCAAGCAGGAGAGGGATCAATCAGGAAGCATCCAGGACCAACCCGGCATTCACCAAGCCGAACGCAGACCTGCTGGCCCGGCCCTGCCAGGGACAGGCTTTCGTGGCAGCAGCGCCACGTTCCTCACCACCGCAGTGCCGCGGCCCTGGCACGGCACCCCCAGCTCGGGCCCCGGCCGCGGGGAGGGACAATGCGGGCAGAGCTCGGGGGACACGGAGCCCCAGCGCCCTCCGCGGTGTCTGGGCCCCGGCCGTGCCGGCTGCGGCTCCTCCGCCGCTCGCAGGGCCCGGGGTAAAGCGTGACGAGGCGCGGAACCGTCAGGCCTTGGGCAGCGACACAAACATCACAATACAAACGAGCCCTTACGATCTGCTTCCGAACTAATAAAACTAACTGAACTCCGCAGCCGGAGAGAGACTCCGCCGGCGCTTTCCGTCCTCTGGGAGAGGCAGTGCGGGCACCGCGGACCCGCCTCTCCCGGGGGAGCCGCAGGGATCGAGCTCTCCGGGGCCGGGGGGGCAGCAGGGGGCCGGGCAGGGGGTCCCACCAGGGAGCACCTGCGGCCGCAGGAAGGGCAAAGAACCCGGCCCGGCCCGGTACGGAGCGGAGCGGAGCGGAGCGGAGCGGAACGGAGCGGAGCGCAGCCTCCCGACCCGCGCTCCCGCCACCGCCGCCCCGCGCTCCCGCCACCGCCGCCGCCTCGGCCCCGCCCCGCCCCTGGGGGCGTGGCTATACGGATAGCGCGTCTGATTGGCTGACACGCGCGGAGGCGCGGCTTGTGTCACGTGGACGCTTGGCGCCGCCGGGTCCCGGCACGCCCCGCCGGCCCCGCCCCGTGCGGCGGCGCGGTGACGTCAGACGGTGGCGCGGTGACGTCAGAGAGCGGCGCGAGGCCGCGCCGGGCCGGGCGCTTGGGGCGCCGCGATCCCGCTCCGGTCCCGCTCCGGGTCCGCTCCCGCCCCGCTCCCGCCATGGCAGCGCCGCCCGCAGGTGCGTCCCTCCCGCCCGCCGCGGGCTCGGTGGCTGCCGCGGCCCCGCAGGCTCCGGGGAAGCAGGAGGTCGCGGTTCCCTGGGCCCGGCCGGGCCGCAGCCGCTGCCGCCGGACTGACCTTGGGCCCCGGTGCAGGGGCTGAAATCGCCCCGGGAGGCGCGGGGTGTGCCGATATGGGCCCTGCGGGGCAGAACACAGTGTCGGGAGGGATCGGGCGTGCCCGGGGTGCGGCCGCAGCCCCCGGGCTGTGCGCGGGCAGCGCGGAGCTTTGGCTTCCGCGGCCGAGAGCGGGCAGGGCCCCGTCGGGAGCCGCTCGGGACGCTTCTCCCGGAGCAGGAGCGCGGGGGTTCCCCAGGGCACAGAGACAGTGGTCACATCAAAGGCAGCGGGAGGTGCGGAAAATAAACGGCCTTCCCGTTCTTTACCCCATCCTTTCTCTTCCTTCTCTGCCTTTCTCTCTCCCCCGCCCTTCCCTCCCTTTTCTCCTCCCTATTTTTCCCCGCTCCTTTCTCTCGCCCCTCCTTTTCTTTTCCCGCCTCCTTTCCTTCTCTCCTCCTCGCTGCAGTAGCTCCTCAGCCAGGCAGGGCTGTTGTCCCCAAACACTCCTTCACATCCTGGGAATCTCGTGTGTGTTGCTGGTGCTGGGGAGGATTTCAGGCTCAGGAACCACCTGCAGCCTCACGTGGCTGTCACTGACCTTTCTTAGGCTGAGCTGTGGGGTGGGATGCGGGCACCTGCAGAAACATCTTTTCATAACTGCTAAATAAATAATGCCATTCTTCTGTCAAACAGGGTTTGCCAGGTAAAGATCCCTGCAGTCCTCCCCAGACCATCTGGTCAAGCTGCCTCTGTCCACATGTCCTTCAGGACCCTGGGCCTAGCCGAATTCGACTTCTGAAACTTCTCACCAGAAGGTGGACGTCGAGTGTGGGGGCTGATGCAAAGGAGGCTGCATGGCGGTGACCTGGGACTTGTAAAGAATTTCTCCACTGTGTCAGTGAGATCACACCTGTGTGACACCTGTGCATCTGGTGGGGGTGGTGGTGCTCAGCTGCTGGCTGAGTTGAACCACGACGAAGTGTTACCTGGTGTTTTCTGCCACAGGGAGAGGCAGAGTGTAAGGATCAGGTTTTGTAATGCTGCTGCACATACTGGATTTAGTTCTGGGTTTTTTTAGGTTTTCTGGCAGATTCTCTCTTGTTCACACAGAGTTTTATTAGTGTGAGGGTCAACCTTTCACTGTTAGAATTTGTAATTGCAGGGGAATTCCTCCGGATTTATTTGTTTTAGTTTGAAAGAGCACAGAAGGGAAGAACTGCTGCTCTTCAGTGTCTCCTAGACTCGAGCAGAAACGGCAAAGCATCCACCAGATCTGGCATTCGTTGCTTTTCCCTTTCAAACCTTATGGGCTTTTCTTCAATAGGCTGTTTGAGTGATGCCGTGAGTGGGAAGAGCTGCAGGGTCAGCCACAGCTCTCTCACGCTGGTTGTTTCTGGCGCAGGGAGGGAGCGCTGAGCCATGCTGCACGGGAAGGCCAGAGCCGTGGGTCCGGGAGGCTCTGTCGCGGCAGCCTCCGAGGAGTCTGCGAGCCGGGACGCGGCGGCCACCTCGGGCAAGCACTACTTGTGCGGTTACTGCGCGGCCTTCACCAACATCGCGGTGACGTTCCCCATCCAGAAGGTGCTGTTCCGGCAGCAGCTGTACGGGCTGCGCACGCAGGACGCCGTGCGCCAGCTGCGCCGCGACGGGCTGCGCACGCTGTACCGCGGCATCCTGCCCCCGCTCATGCAGAAAACCACCACGCTGGCACTCATGTTCGGCCTCTACGAGGATTTCTCGGCGCTGCTGCTCAGCCACGCGCGCGCGCCCGAGCTCCTCACACGCAGCGCGGCGGCTGCGCTGGCCGGCACCACCGAGGCCGTGCTCACACCTTTCGAGCGCGTGCAGACGCTGCTCCAGGACTACAAACACCACGATAAGTTCACAAACACTTACCAGGCTTTCAAGGTGCTGAAAGCATACGGGATGCGAGAGTATTATCGGGGATTGGTACCTATTCTGCTCCGAAATGGGCCCAGTAACGTGCTCTTCTTTGGCCTGCGGGGGCCCATCAAGCAGTGTCTGCCTGAAGCCACCTCGTACAGCGCTCACATGGTCAACGACTTCATCTGCGGGGGGCTGCTGGGCGCTGTGCTGGGCTTCTTGTTCTTCCCTGTGAATGTCGTAAAAACTCGCATGCAAGCTCAGATTGGTGGCGAATTTCAGTCCTTCTCCAAAGTGTTAGTGAAGATCTGGCTGGAACGCGACAGGAAGCTGATCCACCTCTTTAGAGGAGCCCACCTGAACTACCACCGCTCTATGCTGTCCTGGGGGATCATCAATGCCACCTACGAATTCCTGCTGAAGCTGCTGTGACCCCCGTCCTGCTCATGGGGTGTTGGCACTCACAGTGTCCTCGGTCCCAGGGAACTGTGCCTGTGCATGTGACAGGTAATTCCTCCCAGCCTTCGGTATTTATGGGGTGAATGGTGATGCATTTAAACCTTGGTGCAATTATGATGAACTTTTTAAAGTATTCCTTTGCTGGCAGGTGAGTTTACCCCTAACAGAGCTAGTAGACAAGTACAAGGTCTAAGAGAAAACAAAAATACTTGTATTACTCTGTATCACTCCCAAAATTCCATAACGCTCTGTGATGGGATGTGCTCCACTGCCCATGTTTAGAACATGAGAATCAAGGAGGGGCTGAAGAAAAACAATTCCATTGCCTGATCATCTTCCAAGTCTCAATTTTGGAACTGCATTTTCAGATGTTTTGGGGTCCTCATTGTGTAAAGCTCAAAGGACTGATCCAGAAGGGGATGACTGAAGTGCAGAGCTCCAACTGCACCTCAGCTTGCTGCAGCCACTGCAAAGGGTGGCCTGTGGTGATCGTGTTCTCCAGCCATGGCACTGAACCTGTGACCTCAGCCCAGGCTGGATTTCTCTGTGTGTGTATGTGTGTGTGTGTGTGTGTGTGTGTGTGTGTGTGTGTGTACGTGTGCCTTCCTGTGAAAAGGGAAAAGTGGAAGGAATGGAACAGCAAACTCACTAAAGCTTTAAAGTGTCCTTCCTCATTAAAAAACACAGAGTTTGTTCTGCTTTTAGGAGGATTTTTTTTTTTTTTTGCATTGCTGCTTTTTCTGTTGCCTCCAGCTGCAGGATCAGGGAGATGTCAGTGTCTGTGATGCTCATGGGACACTCCAGCTCCTGCAACTGCTCAAGCACTTCACACACGGCTTTTTGTACTGCAGCGTCTTGTCTTTTCTCAGTTCCCTCTGTGGAATTACAGATCACGAGATGGTTTTACCCAAAACTCAGGGTTCTGCCTGCTTGGTGTGTACTGTTAACAGTTCTGCAAGACAGAGTGGCACAGACAAGGTGAGATTCCTGGGTTACCTGCTTCAGTGGAGGTCTGTAGGTATAGCAGAGACGAAAAGCCAAAGATGACCTTGGAAGCAGGGAGGCAGGAAAGGTGGGAGTGTTTAGAGACATGTTTCAGGACTGCTGTAGACAAATATTGAAAAGGACTGACAGAACTAGGAGAACTGTGTCTTACAGACATGGGAGTTGAGAGAGAGGAGACTTCAGGCTTTAGATACAGGGACAGAAGAGCAAGCACAACTCTGAGCTAGAGGAGGGTCCCAACAAAAAGTTTTTGAATCTCCCCGAGGGCTTCCTCTTTAAACTATACATTGATGTATAAACCAAAACACTTTGGATGATGGGGAGCAGCAAAGCTTTCAGAAACTGGTTTGAATTTAGTCTTTTCTTAAGTCTTGGAGGGGCTATTGCTTTTCTGAATTTGAGTTTTCCATTTGCTAAAACTGTCTTCCGAAATTGATCCTAATCAGTGTGTTGTAATCATAAACACAGTCCTGAGCTTCACAGCCGGCAATGGGTGGGCACAAGCATGAGTTCCTGTATCCCAGTGGTGATTATCTGCTTCTAAATAAAATGTTTACTGGATGTTTGTTACTGGCAGAATCTGATTTTTACCAGTGTACCTTTTTTTTTTTTTTTGTAATCACTCCTTGATGGAATAAAAACAAGTCTGCATCCTGTTTCTCTGTGAAAGATATTGTGTGCTCCTGTAATGTCGGGGAAGCCGAAGTGTTGAGGGTGAGAGTTTGGCACAAGCCCAGAGATGGTCAGTGTCCAACTACCCCAGCAAAAATGAAATAGTGGAGCCCTGGGTCTGAGGTTCAGAGTCAGTTTTGACTCTTATATGTCACTTTCAGAAAAATTTTATGGAAAAGCACTACTGTGACACACACACTTGAGAATGGCAGCATCTAAGCACTAGGAGGTGTTTTTCCTCTTAATTTTGGGGGGCAGGCAAGAGCCAGTGAGCATGGCTCCTTTTAACATAAATTAAATACATTTCAATTCAGTGAATTATTAAATGTTTATTACGCAAGCAAGAGAAACTGTCCACAAATAGTAAGTTACTGTACGGCTGTAAGTACAATACTTCCAAAGCAGTTCTGGTACTTCATATATGGTATTAAAAGGCTACAGTTTTTACTATGAAATCTCAGGTATTTCAAAATACTCTACATGCACAATTTGTTTCTGTATTAAAAACCTTATACTTAACTGAGGATATTTAGTGCTTTAGAAAATGCACCTTTGACTAAGATCAGCCAATGAGAAGTTTCTGTTTCCTGCAGGTCAAAAACATGATGGGTCGTTGACTTCTTCCTTTCTCTGCAACTTTTTAGAATTTTGTAAAGTAGATTTTTTTAAAAGTTTTCATTTGGCAAGTGTAGTTCTTTTTTTCTAGGAGTTTGTATGTCCTAGAGCAACAGACCCATGTTTTTACGATGTCAGAACCTTCTCCACGTCAGTGCTACCCAAATCAAAATCACAACACAAACAAACAAACAAAAACAAACCCCACTAAATTAACCACCACCCCCCCCCCCCCCCAAAAAACTGATGTTTACATTCTAATTCTGGTAGTAGGCATCGAACTGTCCTTGCCCCAAGACTCCAAGAGTGCAAACAAACGTGTGAGTGTCTGTCTATCGCTGTGCTTTTCTTGCTATCCCCATGGTGTGGCCGTGACATTTCTCCCCGGCCTGTCCCCGTCTGACGCGTGGACGGCGGCACCCCCGGGCACACCGGAACGGCCTCTGCCCTCCCGGGAGCGAGCACTGGGAACGCAAGTGTTCCCAGCACACGGCCACGGACTGGGACACAGGGAAAACCAGCTCCGACTCGGCTTTGGCTCCTGCGGCCGCCGCCGTGACCGCCCCGCAGGGATCCGTGGCTGCCGAGCACGCCGGGCACTCTCTCACGAGTACGAAACCACCAACAGCACACGATGCTGTGCAGTCCGACAGAGCTCCGGCCCCGGGAGAAACGCTGTGGAATTTATCAAGTGCTGCAGCACCAGTTTACAGACACGCCTGGTGTGAGCCACGCCCTCCCCGTCTGTCAGCGCCGTCCTTCATCTCCCTTGGAAATGTTTCCTTGCCGTTGTTTCACAGTTTTATACACTTCTCGAGGCTGAGCATTCAACTTTTGAAACACAACTATAAGATAAACTTTTTTTTTTGACTACCTAGAAATAACCCAAAGCTCACCAACACATAACTTCATTGTTTCAGTAATATTACTGAGAGAGAACTGAAAACCCTTGCACCACCACATGACTGTGAGGCATGTCAGCTGTAAGCCACTGAGCAGTGAACTTCACAGGTAAAACGTGGTAAAGCCTTCATGGAAAACTTCCAAGTGTTGTTGGAAAGGAGTAATCAATCAAATGACCAAAATCTAAGATTACCTACTTATTCTAATTCAAACTTATTACAAATGTCATCAGAAGAACTAAGTAACAAATCTACAGCATACATGTACAGATTCTGTCATTTTATGCATCTGCTGGACACGCTACAAAAGCATCAGGGTGACCAAACCCCTTCACCAGGTGAGCTGTCGGTCCCAGAGCTGGGCAGGGCCCGTCAGCCAACCACAGGTCCTATCAAGGAGTGGTGACACATCTGTCACTTTGGGGTAACGGTCCTTTATACAGAAAGGTGAGTGTCCAAAGCTCAGCACAATACTGGTGTAAAACACAGCGTATCATGAGGTAGAATTAAAAAGGTAACACTCAGTGCATATTCACAGGCATAGCGTTACAGTCACTAGGGATCCACCAGTCCGAGGAAGTTCTGACAGGAAAAACAAAAACAGCCTTGAAAACAGACAGACAGACCCACCTAAGAATCACTTCGATCCTGTGGGTGCTCCTTCACCTCCAACACAAACACTGTGCAAGCCCATGAGAACTGTAAGATTCCCTCAAACATCCCTGCAGTCCCTTCCATGATGTGGAATAAAACATTAAATAAGGTGAGAAAACAGCAGCCTGGCAGTGGGACAGCAAATGCTTGGGGAAAAGCTGCTGTAGTCCAGGGCAGGACCTGTTTTTTTTTCCCCAAACAGCTTGGCCCATTACAAACTCCTTGTAGCTCTTCCTTTGCATAAAAATCTTGTATCCCACACTTGTCCCCAAGTTTCCTGCACACTTCACTCCCAGGGCGTTGAACCACGGCTGAGGGAAGTACCCTGAGCTGGTTTAACAACCCAGCAGACCCACCTGCCCCACATGCAGGCTCAGGCCAGCAGAAGGAATGTTTGCCCTCAGATTACCAAACACACAAAATTGAAGGCTTCGCATTACCAAAGAAATTCTCCAAAAGAGGAAACTTGGGATTTTTTCTCTCATAATGCAGAGGAGCAGTAAGTTTCAATGATTTCTGCACCAGGGTATACCACCCGCATAAATACAAAGCTACAGGATGATCCCCAGGCTTATCTTTCCAGCTCTCTCATGTCCATAAACGTTGTCTTTATCCCCAAATACGTTTTGCAAAAGGCTTTGTAAGAGTCAGCTTTGAACGAGTGTGCTCCATCGAGCCAGAGAGAGTGAACCTGAACACCAGCAGGTGACAGTCCTTTCAGGTCAAGTTCCCTGCTGAACTGAGTGTGTGACTGGTCTGCAAAACTTTAGTGAAATACTAAAAAAAACCCTATCTTGGAACATGTAAGTGATGAGAATGTTATAAACTGATACGGATGTACAAGACTGACATACCTGTGCATTTACAAGGTTAGCTCTTTTAACTCGAGGGCTGAAATCTGGCATTCATACTTTGGGTGTGACCATTGAATCACAGAATATGCTTAGCTGGAAGGGACCCTCAGGATCACTGAGCCCAAGCCCTGGCCCTGCACAGGTGTCCAAATGCTCCTGGAGCTCTGGCAGCCTCGGGGCCATGCCCATTCCCTGGGGAGCCTGGGCAGTGCCCAGGACCTTCTGGGGGAAGAACCTTTCCCTGATCTCCAGCGTGAGCCTGCCCTGACACAGCTCCAGCCATTCCCTGGTTCCTGATCCTCTCACAGAAGTGATCGGTACCTGCCCCTCCACTGCCCCACAGGAGACTGTTCAAGAGCATGAGATCTCATCTCAGATTCCTCCAAGCTGAACAAACCAAGTGATCTCAGCTGCTCCTCCTATGGCTTCCCCTCCTGACCCTTCACCACGGTGAAGATTACAGTGTTTCACACCTGATGATAAGCCTGATTAGACCCAGGCAGAACTCACTGGGGACACGTTTGCTTTTAATCCCCTCCCAAACCGACAGCACATGTGAAGAAACGCTCATCTGGCAATAACAGGGACACGTCCAAATGAATTTCTTCCACAGCAAGAGTGCAGGCGAGGTGTGTGTCGAAAAACAGCCAGGTGGGAAATACCCAAACATCAGCAGAAAGCCACCATGTTTCAGATGTGAGATGATGTGGAAAGCCCCCTGCAACAGAAACCTGGCAGAGGAGAGGCCAGAGCTGCCCCGCTGCACCAACCCACAGAGATCCTCTGGGGCAGGGTCTTCCCTAGTGCTGAGTGGTGGGCTCAAGGGAGCCCGCCTGTGCAGGGGGTGGGTCTGGGTGACCTCCAGTGGTCCCTGCCAGCCTAAGCCACACTGTGATTCATTTTTCTAGCCAATGACAACCACATTAACATAGAAATGAAAGCAAAATTCTTTTTTTTTTTCTTTTTTGTAAGAGTAACTAACCGTGTTGCTTACGTAGACAAGCACTCATCTACTAATCACCACAGAGTTGCTTCAGCGACAGAAGAGGAAGCAGAGGTGAGGCAGTCCAGCTCCTCTGGGACAGGAGGTACCTGGGTACCCTGCCCCTCTGCGTGGTTCCAAACAGCCCATTCAAGTTGCGCTGAAGGAAACAATCAAGTATCAGGGTACAAACACAGCAGGACAGCAGCCCAACAGCACAGGAGCAGCAGGAGCAGAGATCTGCTGGTGGGGCCGGGACACGGCGCGTGGCCATGGGCTCACGGACGCAGGACCGAGATCCGCATGGTGCTGGCCTGAAAAATCCTTCCACCGTCACGTCTCAGATCACGGTAACTGTGACCTCCTCTGGATTCACAGATTTTGGAGACAGCACACTTCCACTCAGCTGAAGTAAAACCCACAAACATCCATCCACAGGTCCCGCTGGTGTGCCTAGAACTTTGGCTGGTAGAGGGAGACGCGTCCGCTAAGGCACCCCGAGGCGATCTGACAGTGTGTGGGGGAGAACTTGGTGGTCAGCACCACGTCGTTGTGGGAGTAGAGAGAGCGGATCTCGCGCAGGGGGCTGGCCTCCCGCGGCAGGCAGTCCACCAGCTCGCTGCAGTGCGCGTCGAAGCCCAGCAGGCGGATGCCGAAGCCGTGCGGGGACGAGATCATGCGGCCGTCGGGGCTGAAGCAGAGCTCCTTGATGTAGCCCCGGCCCACGTTGGCCTCCTCGATGCAGTGCGTCAGGCGCAGGGAGCAGCGCGGAGAGACGGGGCGCACCGGGGCTCCTTCCTGGAATTCATAGACACAAGTCCACTAAAGGGAGAGGCAGAGAAAGGGACACTGAAACAGAGGTAAAACACCGCAAACACACATTCCCTCCCCCTGCACCTGAACAGGTAATGAGCAGTTCACACGAACAGTGGCACAGGAGGGTGATGCTCCTGCTGACCTGCTCTTCATTGAGCACCCAGAGCAGGCCACTGCCTCAGCACCTCCCTCCCTATGAACTACCCAAGCAGAGCAGCTGCCCAGCATTAAAGCTGCTATTTTAATTAAATGGGTGCTAGATATAATCTTTCCAATCTAGGTTTCATCTGCAGAGAGCAAAGCCTAATCCTTTGGCCAGGCACCTGCTCTAATTTAGTAAGTATTTAAATTAAATCGATAAAGTCAAATTCAGCTCACTGTAACTTAGAGCAGATCACTGGCATTTTATGCCTTTGACTTCAAAAGGAATGGAATATTGACAAGAGGGGGTAACACAGTTTTGAAGGAAGGTTATGAACAGCTCTACAGCCAGTTTCTTATTTGTGAGACACATTAAGATCCCTGTCATCTCATTATTTAATCTCAAAACAAATGCAAAAAAAATTTCAATTACTAAGTTTATATCGTGTTGATTCCACTTCAGCCCCAAGACAAGCATCCCTAGCTCTGTTTCATGCATGCTACTAAAATAACCACAAAACAAACAATGCCAATGAATATTAATAAAAGAGAGTAAGGCAGACTCTAGAATTAAGAGAAGTTATAACTCAGTCAATCATCAGTACCAACTGACCCAAAATAACGTTTTGCATTTTACAGAAATTCTGTGTTGTATAGGGGTTTGATTGCTACAGAACCAGCATTAAAATTTATAACCAATCTGCTAAGCTTCCACTCGGTCCTCTACACTTCTGTAAAGGGTTACCATTACAAAGAGTGACTTTCTTCAACCAAAAAAAAAAAAAATCCCAAACAAATACATAGAGACACAAAAAAACTCCCACCCCACACAAAACCAAAGCAACCTAAATGTACACCAGCAATCAAAGTAACTGAACTGTTTATTATTGGTCAAGTACTATTGTCTACTGTTGGTCAAGTTAGAGGAGCAGAATCTGCAGCTTGCAGCTGAACTGTAGCTGGTCTTATGACTTCCTACATCAATAAAAGGCTTGAAGCAGGTTCTACCAGGAAGATAATTTTTAAAAAACAACACAAAAGATACATCTGACTCTATGTATTTTGAAGAAGAACACAAGGTAATGTGTTACCTCCTGGTCATCTGTGTTGCTGGAGCACCGCAGCAGCGTGGCCCACCCCTTGGGGTGCAGCTGCAGCGATGTGATGCAGTTTCCGCGATCTCTTTCTCCAGGAACCTCTGGTGTTAACACCTCAAGGCTATTTCTAGGTGATCCCCCTGGAAGAGGAATTAACTGTGAGTCCCAGTGAAATCCAGACGTTGACCTTCACCTCTCTCACCTGTCCTGCTGCTGAAATGGGGTCACACCTGTGGCAGCTGCACATGGCTGCCAGGACAGACTACACACTGTCAGGACACGGAAACTCCTGCAGCCAACACCAGACTGGGCTTAGTCCTCACTTCAAACAGCTCCTTTTTTTGAAATGTGAATGCCAAGACCTGTATTGAACCAGCCCACACTGACAATTACATTAACCTTCCACACTTAGGCTCTACATTAGCGCTACAATAAAATGTAAAGAGTGCAGTTTTTATAAGAACTGTTGATTCTCAACCTTGTATGATGTCCTCTCCAAATTCCTTCCAAAACTTGCTCAGCTTGCAGCTTTTCTCCCTTCTTCCCCTCACCCCAGGTAAATCACTCCCTGGCATCCAGGTAAGCCTCCTCTCATCAGAATACTTCAGCACTTCACAACCACGAGTAGCTAAAAATTAACATCACATTTATTTGAAATTGCAAGGGATGCACAAAGCATTCACCCATTTGCCAAGTTCACGCTGATTCTCTGGAAGAGTATCCTCTTTTTTTCCCTTACAGATCATTCACACAAACTTTGTCCAAGGAAAAACACAAGGAAAAGGGAGCACCTCTACGTAACAACAACATACTGAAGTAAAATAAAGATCTTGTTACTTTTACCAGATTTCTCAGAAATAAAACCTGATTAGATCCCCAGGCTTTGGTGTGCAATGAGATTTTATTGGTTAAACAGAAGTCTCAGCAACACCGTTCTTTAAAAACCACAGGACAAAAATGCAATTTTTCACTACAGTACTCTGGCCTCTTTTGGATACAGTAAATCAAAGTCCAGGACTTATTTTCATTTATCTTTCTTGTAGTGATTTTTCCTACCTTCTCGCTGGGAGGGCCGTGACAAGGTTTTCTCCGAGAGCGGCCCTGAGTTGTTCTGGTGACAGGGTGAACCCACAGCTCGAGGGCCAGAGGAGCCTGACAACGTTATGTCTGCAAACAGCACCAGACAGATGAGCCCACAGGTAGCCCAGCACACGCGGGCTGCTGGCCAAGAGCAGCCCACAAAACACCCCGGCACAGAACTGCCACAGACCGCCTCACCAGCATTCACCTGAGCTCGATGTGGTCCTCCTGGCTCTTAAAATTGGGTAGCTGCCAACCTCTAAAGACTTGTTTAGGTCAAGGTCGTGCAAAATCAGAAGGTAACCAGAGGAGGTGGAGATCAGCATTTTGGAACAGTCTGGTGTCAGCCTCATTCGCATCAGAAAACGGGTGTGAAAAAACTTCTTGTGGGGACATCCATCCTCTGTGCACCTGGACAGCAAGAAAAGCACAGGAGGGGGCTGTGGTCAGCTCCAGCTCAAGGTCCTAATCATGTCCACAAGAGTCCAGGATGTGCCCAGCATCACTCATTTTGTTCACAACCCTTTTTTTGAGCACTTTATTTATGTCTTTATCCTACTTCTTAATGAAATGGGAGAAGTCACACATTCATACAACGATGAGGACAGAACCTTCTTGGGAAGAAAGAACTACATTTTGGCACGTCAGCAAGAGAAGCTCCTTTCTAGCCATTTACTATTACCAGAGAGGTGATGCACGCTCTTGGTAAGGGCTATAAACTACTCCCAGTGTTTCAGAACACACTGCAGCCCCACTCAAGGAGGCAGGCTCTGCATCTTGTACCTGTCCTGGTGTGCTGCAGAAAGGTCATGGGGCGAGCACAGCCACGTACCTGTTGGTGTCCCAGATGATGACGTTTCCATCAAAGCCCGACGTCACCAGTAACCTCGTGTTGGTGTCGTACTCGATGTTCTTGACCCAGCTGGTGTGGCCATGCAGAGTGCATACTTTGGTGTTCAGCTTCCTCAGGTCCCAGAGCGCTATCGTCGTGTCATCGGAGCACGTCGCGAACAGCCGGTTATCCAGGAACCTGGGAGCAGGAGGGAGACACTGCGGCTGCTCAAGGCCATCTCCAAGGCAAATGTTCTTGGGCAGGAATGTAAGCTAACACAGAGATAAGCAGAGAAGCCACAAACAAAACCCCTCCAAACTTAGAGCAGAGTGTGTGCTGGTGAAAGTTCCACTAAAAGCAGAACTGCTGGGATATGAACCAGCAGTGCCTCTGTAGTAGCAAATGAGCAAACACACAGAGGCACAGCAGAGATTTGATTTGGTTTGGGGGTTTTTAGGGGGTTTGTGCATTAATGAATTGTGTCCAAATCACACAAGAGCCAAACCACCACTGGAACACATGCTCAGACAGAACTCCCATGGTAACTCAGTCTGTTCCCCCTCTGGACAACGCTCAGTTCAGCGGGGCTGAGAGCAGCACAGCTAGGAAATAAACTGAATAAATGCAGTCCAGAGTTTACTGAAGCAAACTCAAGGCTTTTCAAAAACACCGAGTGAAGACAAGATCTTGCTTGAGAACACACCAACACAAGTTATTTCGTTCACTGAGAAAATGAACGGATGAAATCACTGAGTTTGCACTACGCAGATCAAAGGCGAGCACCACTGGAATTCAGGCAAGCCTTTACTTTCAGAAGGACAAGGCATGCTGGTTTATGTTTGGAAGTCATTCGACGAAGGCACTCAATTAAGAAAAGTCCTAACTGAGGTAAAAGGAACAAGACACCCAACCAAAAAACACCCACTAAAAATCCTTTAAGCCTAGAGCTACACCACGCAAAAGCAGCAACAACTCTGAAAAATGAATAACCAACTACCATGGGAAAAATCCCAAACTTTGGTAAACAGTAAGCATCTTTGGTGCTTAGTGCAAGGAACTGCTGCAGTGCTGCAGAATCCTGCTCATTAACCTGAGCACAGCTCCAGGTAACGCTGTAGTAACTGTGCAGAACAGAGTTCAGCTCCTTTGTGTCAGACAGACACACATTTTAATCCAGCTTTCCTGACAGACATCCAGCTGATGCAAAACTTCAGTCTTTTGTAACAAGGACAACCAGCTTGTGAAAACCATCACCTCATCTGATGAACATGGCACCCCACATCCTATGTGGCTCTTTTGAGTGAAAACACTCAGAATATTCTACAGTTTTCCTGGGTTTTTTTTTGGTTGGTTTTAGTTCTTGGTTGAGGTTTTTTGTTGGTGTGTAGTTGGCTGGTGTTTCAGGGTTTTAGAGTGGATTTTTTTGCTTTGAGAATCTGAATGAAGAGCAGCTGCAATATTGTTAGAAGATACCTTAAATCCACATCACAAAATCTATTCCCAGAACAGCTTTAAACCCCGATTTTAAAAGGAAAAATATTACATGATAAAAATAGTGATGGATTTAGACTCCTGCTCTTGCTATTTGCAGCCCTATCCCAAGAAAGTGGCAGAGGATTTAAACTATAAAGCCTAAGTACAGGCTGAGTTGTGTTAAAACGTCCCTCCTGACCTACCTGATGTTATTTACACAGTCTTCATGAGCTTCGGAGAGAGTCTTGATGTGCTTTGAAGATATTGGGTCAAAGAGCAGGACTTCAGTCTGTTCACAGGCGACGGTCAGCACCGACCTGCAGGGAGCAGAACAGAAAACTCTGTTTGTGTTGGGTTTTGCCCTCCAGCAGGTGCCTGTCATGCCATAGACTCCCTGTGTCATCGGGTCCATCTGCCCACACCTTCCAGAGGTTCTGAGACAGAAAAAGTACACTGATTCAAAGGTTTATATGGAACACCTATTTGCCCTTTTGCAAATCAGTCGGATTTTTTGCAGTAAAACATTGCAAAATACAAATCTGGCAGTAGCGGGGGGACCCCCAGCACGAGCCGGAGCTGGGCACTCGTTAGCAGGACTGTCATCCCCGGCCCCTCTCCTCCCGAAGAGGGAGTCCCTGCTCCACCCAGGTGAGGTGGGAAGAGCATAGGATGACACCTCGCGCCAGCAACTTGCCCCAGTTATCTAAACCATAGCCCAGGGGTGCTGCTGATGTAAACAGCGATGACACCTGGTCACCAGAACGGACCTTGGGCCTCGGGATGCCTGGGCACACCTGGATGGGGATCTGGGGCACACCTGAAGCCCCGGGCACACCTACCGGGGAGCCCCCGCACACCGCGATGGGGAGGCCAGGCACACCTGGGAGGGGATCCCGAGCACACCTACCCGTCGGGCGAGTACTCGAGGTTGAAGACGGCGCCGTGGGTGCGGGTGCTGAGGGACACGGAGTCCGCGGGCTGGATGGCGCCGTACAGCCCGGTCATGGCGCCGAACGTGTCCCGCGCCGGGTCCACGGCGGCCCCGCGGCCCAGGCAGCGCCCGCGCAGCCACGCGAAAAGCCCGCCCGGGGCGCCGGGCCCCGGGTCCGCGGGGTCACTGTGGCGGGGGGGCTCCGGGTCCGGCCCTGGGTCCAGCCCCGGCCCCGACCCCGGCTCCGGCCCCGGGTCGTTGCTCATGGCGGCGGCAGCGCCGGCCCGCGTCCGCCCCCTGCCGGCCGCCCCGCGCCACTGCGCCTGCGCGGCCCCGCCCCGCCCCGGCCCCTGCCCGCGCCCCACTGCGCCTGCGCGGACCCGCCCCAGACCCCGCCCACGTCGGTCACGTGCTCGCTGCTGCGCGTGATCGCGGGTCCCTCAGCGCTCGGGCTCTGCCGTGGTTTGCGCGGCGGCGGCTGCAGCCGCGCTGTTGTCATCCAGCGGCGGCACTGTGGCCCTCCAGTGCTTGCCTCCTCTTCTCTTCTGAGGAACAGGGAAGGCCATCCTGAGAGGAAATTGCTGTCTGGGCGAGGGCCACGGGAGTGAGGCCCGCGAGGCCGGGGGCCGGGCGGTGCCGGCTCTGGGGATCGCCAGCACCGACCCAAACCGGACCCCCGGCGCAAACGGAGAGATGAACTGTGCTTCGGGCTGCTCAGCGTGAGAAGCGAGATATAACCAGCAAACAGGGGGTTGAGTACTAATTAATAGAAAAGAGATGTAATTTATAACCAATTTCTGCTGATGTCTTTGTACAATGTATAAACAGTGTAAAGTTTGGTGGTCGGCGAGCAGCTTTTGTGTGCACCCAGCTCCTGCCTTGTGCAAACTAGGATAAGAAACTAGGATAAACCAGCAGCACACCTCGGTGTGTGAGCTGGGGCTGTGCCCCGGGGGACGAGCCCAGGTTTGGGACAGCACCTCCCTCCCTCCCCGGGCCTGCTCCCCCCGCCCCCAGACTGGGGCTGGGCCTGGGCCCCCCTGCCCGGCCCTGGCCCAGCACTCCTTGCCCTCTTAAAGACAGTTAGCAGCAGGGTTTTTTCCAAAACTACCCAAGGAAGGTCAGGGTCTCTCCTCCCCACAAAAGCCACTGCTTTAGTGGACTGTGAATATTTTTCCTTACGTTTTCATAAATGTACTGGCATACCATTTTTATAAATATATTAAATGTCAATATGTTTTTTCAAACAGTGTGTTCTGGGAGCGCGAAAGGCACTACTAAAACCTGTTTGGCAAAGAGGAGTCTGGAGAGGCCTCCTTCATCTGGTCTGGTGGTAGAAGGTGCAGGGTAGGTGTCAGTGAGGATGGGATCCATAACAGTCCCAGGCTTTGAGTCCAACAGCAGGACCGGCCCCTCCTTTGGAGTCTGTTTCATGCTGGGAGTGTCACTGTGACCTCTGTTGTATCCCCAGAATGTTCCTTCTGCCCCCTACAGAGGAACTCAGTTTTCCTCCAAAATATTCCTTGTCCCCTGGGCATTATCTCAAGTCTTACCCCCAAAGTTTTCTCTACCCATCTACTACTGACTATACTTCACTTTTGCCTCAAAATTCCCAGCTCAGTCTTGGATCTCCCTCATTCCTGGGGACCTGCTAGGACATCTGGGGTCCTGCCCCTGGTCACCACAGAGAGACCTGCCCCAGTCACAGAGGGTCGAGAGATGGCACAGCGAGGCCACAGCGGGGTCTGGGGCCAGGAGGAGGCAGAGTGCATTCAGTGGGCTGGGGGGACGTGCTTGGAACACCGTGGGCAGAACCCCAGTCTGTTCAAGGAGAAACAGGTCAAGAGCTGTAGCAACACCCAGCACAGAGAGTGACATTAACACACCGGGCCTGGAGAAGAGTTTCTTGCAGAGGAGTGCTGGGGAGTGTAAAATGTACTCCTGACAGTGCCTCAGGGAAACACAGGTGCTCTCCCAGGAAATAAAATACCAGTCAGCGTTGCAGCTAACCCCGTGTGTGAGACACAGCCCCCCGGCCTCATGGAACCAGCCCCCCATCCCTGCCAACACACCACAGGATTTCAGTGAAGCCCTATCCTGTGGGCTGGAAGGGGTTTCCAAGAAGTGTTGCTTGCCTCACTGCCCATCAGGTTTGTGCTGGACCTGACTGGACATCCTGCTTTGCGCTGGGGTTGAGTTCATTTCCTCCCAAGAGCAGGCGCAGTGCCCTGTTCTGCGTTCAGGGTAAGGAGAATGCTGATCATACGTGGATGTTACAGCTGTGCTGGGCAGTGCTGGCCCTGCCAAGGGCTTCCCAGCTGCTTCTGCACTGACAGCAAGCAGGCGGGGGGCTACAGCCAAGACAGCTGATCCCAGCTGGGTCAGCTGTTATTTGTATCCCCTCCCTTTACGTTCCCCCGTTTTACATACTGAGCATGCCATATGGTGTGGGATGCAGATTTCCAGGTGGTCAGAGCTGTCCGGGGGGGCTCCTGCTCATGACCTGGCCAGGCATCAGTCAGTTGGCTTCCTGCAATTCCAACCAGAAGAATGTGATGGTCATGCAATTCTTCCACTTTTTCCAAATCATAAGTGATTTTTGGGGATTCACTGGCTATCCAAATTCCCTTAGTTCTCCGAATTCCATCTGCTTATGCTTATCTCCATAGAGACAGTATAATGGGGCAGAAAAGGAAGAATAATGATAAAAGAATTAGAATATACGAAACAAGTGGTGCACGATGGAGGAGCATCCCTGGGAAGTTGCCCCAGGCTGACCAGGCCTGTGGCACCTGTGGTGTGAAGCGTTGGTTCAACACGGCGACAAACAGGGAAACCACCTCAGGACGGAACTTTTGGGGGAGCGCGCGAAACACTTTGTGCCGCTGATAGCCGAGACCCTCGTCACGGACCGGCACCGGAGCCGGCCTACTCAGCTGAAGAACGGGCACTGGGGACACCGAGCTCCGCGGGGGAACTCTCGGCTCGGCGGGGCGGTGCCGCACCGCGGGGGAACGGGCGGACCCGCCCCTTCCGCGCCAGCGGCGCGATGGAGGCAGGGCCGGCGGCGGGGATGGAGGCGGCGGCGGCGGCGGTGGCGAGCGAGGCGGAGGCGGCGGTGGTGGCCGAGGCGCTGCGGCTGCTGCGGATCGAGCCCTCGGCCGCGGGCGATCCCAGCGCGGGGCGGGCGGGCGGCGCGGAGGGGCCGTGCTCGGTGCGTGCGGCGGGGCCGCGCTCGGTGCTCGGTGCATGCGGCGGGGCCGCGCTCGGTGCCGGGGCGGCGGCGGGACCCCGCGCCGAGCCCCGCTGAGCGCCGTGGCCGCTTCCCTCCCGCAGAGGAACGCGCTGCGGAAGCGGCGGCGCTGGCAGCGGGTTCTCGCCGCCCGGCGCGGGAAGCGGCGGCAGGAGCGGCAGCGCCGCCGGGCACGGCGGGCACCGGCGGACGGGGACGGGGACGGCTCGGGACCGGCGCTCGGCAGCGGCCCCGCCGGGCCCGGGCCGCCCTCCCTCCGCCGTGGGAGGGTCCCGGCCGCCCTGGCCGCGGAGCGGCTGCTGGAGGCGCGGGCGGCGGGGCCGCGGCTGTGCGTGGACCTCGGCGTGGGCGGCAGCATGACCGAGAAGGTGCGGGGATCCCGGGGGCTGCTCGGAGGTCCCGGACACGCTGCCCTCCGCGTGTGCCCGTCCCTGCCGCGGGCTGGGCACCAGGGGCTCGGCGGGACCCGCCCTGGTCTTCCAGCCGGCGTGCGACCGAGCTCGGCGGGACCGCCAGCCCCGGGCTCGGGGTCACCGTCCCGCTCTGTCCCCAAGGAGAGTGGTCGCCTCGCCTCCCAGATCCGCAGGCTGTACGGGGCGAACCGCCGCGCCGCTCGGCCCTTCTGGCTGTGCCTGACGGGGTTCGCGGCGGGGACGCCGATCTACGAGCAGTGCTTCCGCATGAACGACGGCTTCGCCGGATACCTGGTGAGGGTCTGGCCACGGGATCGGGGAGAGCTCAGCCCTGTGCTCTGCATCTTACTTAAAATTAGACAGTTGTTGCTGCTCTCCCTTTCTCAGAGCACACCGAGAACTTTTGATGAGGAGAGAATTTAATGGAGTTTTTAGAAGTGTGTCTGTCAGTGCCTAGAACAGAAACATTTTCCAATTGAAAAAGAAAAACCCTGGGTCGCTGGAGAGCTGTAGGATCTACAAGATCTTTAGGAGTCTGTATGTCCAAAGCAGTAGTGGTAGTCCCAGGATGTCTCTGTGTTTGGGAGGGGCTTTGTTCTGTCAGATGCACCTTGGGCTAACTGGCTGCTTCACTCTGTCTGGTGTTTTCAAGATGGATACAACTCCAGAGAGTTACCTGGACCTGTTTCCTTTGGATGCCATTGTTTATCTCACTCCTGACTCTGAGAACGGTAAGTATTTCACATGCTTTAGGCAAGGGACAACCAGGGCCAAAGGCTGGCTTTTAGAAATTTCTTTTTGAGGCTATTCCATGCTTCAGGCAAGTTGTTCCTACATAGGCTCTCTCACATTGCACAAGACGTGCTGTGTGCTCACATCTGGTGCTAAATCTGTGCTGGTGGGACCCATGTGCCCCCAGGCCTCAGCCCATGTGGCGAGGGCGCTCTGCCCACCGCTGTCCTTGGGAGTGGGGTCTGCTGGGAGAGCAGTGTCCTGCGGGATTTAATGCCGTGTGGCGGTGAGCCAGTGCATGTCCTATTTCTAGTCCTTGAAGACATCGATCCGGACAAGGTGTACGTGCTGGGAGGGCTAGTGGATGAGAGCATTCACAAGGTGGGTGGTGCCTGCCCCATTCCCTCACAAGACCAGAGACGTCCCAGTGCTGCAGCTGCCTCTCCATCCCTTTTTCCTCAAATTCTGCCTGGGCCCAGCAGCAAGCTGGGAGAGGCTGCAGCAGTGCGGGTGCCACGAGCCCCAGGGCAGGTTTTGGCTCTGTGGCTGCTCGTGCCATGTGTGGGACGCCGTGTGTCAGTGTGTCCGTGTGTCCCCTGCAGCAGCTGACACTGCGGAGGGCACGGGAGCAGTGCCTGCAGACAGCCCGACTCCCCATCCGCGAGTACATGGTGAAAGCCCCCAATGCCAGGAACTACCACTCCGAGACGCTGGCCATCAACCAGGGTGAGGGGCTGCTGCGGGGCTGGAGTGTCCCGGGGGACACCCTGGAGTCTGGTGTGATCCAAAGGCCGGGCGTGATCCCGCGCTCCCCGGGAAGCTGTGCACGAGGCAGGGGACAGTGGGCTGGAGGGCTGCTGTAGGGACAGGCCACGGAGGGATGGGAGTTTTGGGGTCTGTGCCACGCTCAGCCAAGTCTGACAATGGCGGGGAAGAGTGTTGGTGTCCTGTACCCCCATGGGCTGGCACACCTGCTCACAGCAGAGGATGTGCTCGTGCTCCTTCACCTCTGCAAGGTGAATGCCTCTCTGCTGGTGACTGCAGAGGGCCTCATGACCCAGGCCAGCTCCTCAAAGCTTTTACCCCTGACGTGAGGACTGTGTTGCCCCTCCATCAACACAAGGCAGTGGAAGTGGCTGGGGGCTCTGTGTGCCCAAGGGGTGGGGTCTCGGTGCCTGGGAGTGATGGTGGGAGCACAGCAGGTGTGACTCTCTACAGGGGGGCACTGACAGGTGGCACATGTCAGCCAAAACAGTGACCGGGGGCACCTTGCTGTAGTCGACACAGCCACTGCTTTGCCCAGAGCTCCCTAAAGTCCTCTCCAAAATAGCTGTCTGCCCCTAGGTAAGCTGCCTCAAGCACCAGCTCATCAGGTGGTACGTGGGGACCTTCTCTGGGTCAGCTGTCATCCTCACAGCACACGTGTGACTCAACATCTCTCTGCTCCTGACAGTCTTTGATGTCCTGTCCACCTACTACGAGACACGGAGCTGGCTGGCAGCCCTGAGGGCTGGAGTTTCCTCTGGAAAAGGCTACGTGCTACCAGATACAGCGGAACAGGTGGAGACAGCCCAGTGCACCACTGCTGCCCAAGAAAACGCTTTATTTTGTGGTGAGGAGCTGCACAGGCAGGAAGCGCCAGCGTGACTGTGCACAGCAGACAGCTTGGTTTCCAGCAGTGTGAGGACCTTCTTGGAGTGACACCTTCTACCTCAGGAGTGCAGTGCTGGACTTCCCCATCCCCTTGAGCAGGAAACAAAAGCTGGTGGAGCCTGCGATCGAGTGAAAACTGACAGGAATTCAGTTTTGCTTCTTTGCAGCTGTTTGTTTGTGACTCTTGCACCTACACTTGCTCTGGGATGGGGAGGAGAGCTTTAAGGTGTTTTCTTCAGTTTATTGAAACAGAGAAAGGTGAAGTTAGGATTGCAAAGCTTATGGGCAAGGAAAACCCCCCACCATGGGACAGGACAGTGCTGCTCCTGCAGGAGAATGCGGCACAGGGAGCAGCTCCCAAGGGCACTATGTCCCACAACTTAAACCCAGTGAAGACTAGGTGAGTTGTTGAAGCCTTTGGCTAGTAGTATGCATCTAATATAAAATAAAACATTTAGATCCCCATTGTGTCTCTACAGTTACTGATGAGCGATACCTTGTCACACCTGAAACACACAGGTCCCTGACCCCCGTGTCCCTGCTGGCAGGTACCTGGGCTCGGCCGTGCCCTGCACAGAGCAGTGACACATGCCACAGCCACAGCAGGAAGTGTGTTTGGTGCAGCTGAGTTGATATATTACCTCAGCCATTGCTGCCAAAAGAGCCCTAAAACCTCATGGCCAGTGGCAGCAGGACCTGAAGGTCATCTGAGGTAAGTTTGGTTATGTATTTTCATTCCTCTCTCACAGCAAGACCCTTCCACAGCCCAGGGACTTGTGCCCAAGTGCGTGTGACAGCGGGGTCCGCAGGAGCAGTTGTTGGGCTGTCGTGGTTTAACCTAAGCCAGGGTTAACCTGAGGTTAAGCCACGACAGGGACTCAGGGTGTTGTGGTGTCAGTGTTGGCAAATGCCTGTCGCTGTGCCCTGGGGGCTCTTGGCAAGCTGGATGTGGTCCCCTTCAGTGTCCCAGAGCCAGGGGACAGTGCTGTCCCCACAGTGCCTGGGGAGAGGTGGTGCCGTCACTCCAGCCCACCCCTGCCCCTCAGCTGCTGGTGCAGACCCCTGTCACCCTAAGCGTGCTCAGCTGCAGCAACAGCGCCCTGGGGAAAGGCAGCTGCCCCCCAACACCCCCAGGCTGGACCTCAGCAGTGAGGGACCGGCCTCTGCCCCCTCCACCCAAGGGCACTGCAGTGCTGCCCCGCAGGGATGCACAGCAAAACCCCTTCCAGCTCACACCTCGCTGGGGTGAGATGTGCCTGGTGGGAGGGGGACAGGGCTGGTCCTCGCCAAGGGAGTGCCTGACAGCCCCTGCACAGCTCTGACCACAGCGCTACGGTGTCGGGCTTGCCCCTGCCTTCTGGCAGACACCGAGCCTGAGCAACTCCGAGGCTGGGGTGGAGCTGATCAGGGCCTGTCTCGCTCATCAGCACACGGCAGCAGAGGAGCTGCCCCAGCTGGGATGGCCGTCTCCTGCTAAGGAAAAGCAGCTGATACAGGATCACTGTGTTCCCTCAGCCGCAGAAGGTGGAAAAAGCCACCTGGGGTCCTTCACGTTCGGCCAGGGTGGGTTTGATGTCCCTTTAGTCTGGAGCCTGCCTGGACAGCAGGGTGAGTGAAAGGCAGGCTGAAAGGCTCCCACCCTTCCCCATGGGTGACAAAGGCAGCTGAGACAACACCGTGAGACTGACCACCTGCACGGCCTGTGGGAGGCAAGGGACGAGCCCTGGGCAAGACACACACTGAAGTGCTCCAAGAGCACCCCAGGGCATGGCTGCTCTTGGGGAGCCCAGCCAACAGGTGTGGGCACATCCTCCCATGGCCATCTTGGGCTAAACATCGCCTGGGAGAGAGCCTGAGGTGGACAGAGGGCACGTGTCTGGGCTCTGTCCCCCTCAGTGCCCTCGTGTGCCCCCACCCAGCCTGTCACATCCACGGGGATGCCCTGAACTGCTGCAGCAGACAGAAGACGGCAGCTGATAGGGCTGTGTGCTGGCGGGCAAGGAGCTTGGTGCCCAGCTCAGGGCAGACCTGCCCATGGAGCTGCTGGTGCAGAGCCTGCACCAGCTGCTGGTAGGTGCCCACCACATCCCCCAGCGCAGCTCCCAGCTCCTGCTGTCTCTGCCTGCAGCGCCGGCAGTGTGTCACCTGGAAGCAGGTCACTGCCAGGTGAACCAGGCGGTCGAACGTTGCCCTCAGCGCACACTGCACCTCTGTGAGAGGCTGCTCCGTGCTCAGAAGCGCCTGGCAGCTGGACAGCAGGTCCTGGGAAGCCCAGCCCAGGGCACCCTTGCTCTCTGCACCCTGCTCTGCACATTGGTCGTGCAGGTGGGTTGCCTGGTTCCCACAGAGCTTCCCTACAACCTCCTGGAGCTCTGCAGTGTAGGCCAGGAAGCGGGAGAAATCCGCAGGGCTCATCCATGCCTGGTCCTTCAGCTGCCCAAGCACGCGGATGTGGGGGTCCTGCCCTGCCCCGTCCCCAGCAATGGAGACTGGGAAACTGCTCCCAGGGGTCCTGGGAAGGCTGCAGCTGCCCAAGGGCGGGGTCGTGAGGGGCCCTGGAAACCGGGGGGGGGGCTGGTGTCACGCTCCCCCTGGTTGTGGGGCTGGAGGAAGCAGCTGATGTAGGGCAGCCGGCAGCCACAGGTCTCCAGCCCTCGTGGTGCCGGAGAACAGCCCAAGGGCCCGGCTGGGATGGGGGGTGAAGGAGGCTGCTCACCCTCCTCGGGGTTAAGACAGAGGAAGGAGTGTTTTGCAGCCCCGTGGTCTCCTGCTCCTTTCCCCAAGGGAACTGGGACTGAGAGGGAAAGCCTTGCAGATGGAGCCAGGCAGGAGTCCTTCCCCAGCCCAACAGCCTGTTCTCTGGGAAGAGAGGCCTGTGCAGGCTGTGGCTCTGGCTGAGCCACATCTCCTGCATCTCTTATGGGCTGCCCTTCACCCGGCCCGGAGCTGCTCACCAGCTCCCTGCCACAGCCTGCTCCAGCAAGGGATGTTGGCATCTTCCTTCCAACAGCACTGGCCCCCATGAACCCGCTGGCCCTCAGACAGGCCAAAGGCTCAAGTGGGTCATCCACCCTGTCCTGCAGTGGGCTGGGTAACACAGGGTCTGTCCTCACCCCAAACGAGAGCCAGGAGAGGCGGGTGAGGACCCCCGAGGCAGTGCCGCCATCTGCCAGGAGCTGGGCTGCATCTGGGAACCCCACGTGGCCTTGGTGCACTTTCCGCAGGGTCTCCCCACTCACCACCTGTGGGCTCCTCCCCCGGGACATGGCCCCATCGCTGCTGCTGTTGGCATGGCACTGACCATCGGCACAACACTGACCATCAGCAGAGTGCTGACCATCAGCACAGTGATCACCATCAGCGCTGCCCTTGCCAGTGATACAGCTCTGACCATCAGCTTGGCTCTCCTGACAGGGAGCTGGGGAAGGCTCCACACTCGCAGGGAGCAGCCCCTTGTCCTGAGCCAGCTCCCGGGGAGGGGCCGTGCTGGGGCCAGGAGCCAGTGGCAGCAGCAGGAGTTTGTCAGGGGGGCAGGTCCCCTCTGGATCCCAGGACGAGGGCACAACACTGGCCTTGTGCTGGGTGGCCACCACCTCACCCCCCTCCTCCTGTGCCCCTTGGGTCTGCCAGCCTCCCGTGGGCACACGGCTCTTCTCGCTCAGACACCCGGGATCTGTCTCCATTGGGGAGCTTTCCTGAGCAGCTGCACTCTGACCTCTGGGAAGGGGCTCAGCTTCCTCCAGGGACAGCAAAGGGGGGTGTGCTGGCTGGAGGTCCTCCTTCCCACACTGGTCACCAGGATGGTGAATGTCCGAAATAGATGAAACCACCCATTCCCTCACTGACTTTGTCTCCGTGGTGTCAGGCTCCGTGTCCATCAGGTCAGAACAGGGGTCTGTGCCAGCAGTGTCCCTCTGGGCCTGGGTGGCCACGGGAAGCGCCATCTCCATGTCCTTCGCTGTGTCCTCTGCAGAGGGTTGAGTGGGCGGCCAGGAGCAGCAGCGCTGCGGAGAGCCTGGGAGAGCCGCAGGGAAACTGACCTGAGAGGTGTAGTCAGTTTTCAGGAAAGACCTTCTCTTCCTCAGGCTCTTGGTGTAGGTCAGCTCCTTCTCCTGCCCGTGCTTCTCCCTCATCGATGGGGTCTCCCCCAAGCTGTAGCACCTCAGCCTCTTTGGGATGCAGGAGGAGCTCTCTGTACCCTCCCAGGATGCCATATCATAGCCTGCTGGCAAGAAAAAGTGGAAATCAGGAAGCAGTCCTGTGCAGCAGAATATCCACCTGCCTACACAGTGGGCCAAAAAGCTCTTGGCACAGGACTTAGAATCACAGACACAAATGTCCAGCAGCAATGCCTGGCTCCTGAGGGCAAAAGGAAATGCTCTCTGGTGATCAAGGAGCCTACTGGAGGCTGGATGCCACGAAAAGGCAGAGCCTGGTGTGTGGCTACAAGGACTGAAGGCCAGGGGTAGGGATGAGGGCTCTGGAGTCGCCTCACCTGAAGGCAGGTACGGCTGTAATTCCCCAGTTAAACCTGGGAACAGCAGCAGCACTACAAGAACACTGCCCACAGCTGTGGGCTTATCATCAAATAGAAACGTGGTCAGGGGTTCCCAGCTGGATATTCAGATGATAAAAATTTCCAGAGATGACAGGTTTTTCCTGAACACAGTACAGTGACTGTGCATTAATATAAAGGCCAGAAGTGTTCTAATGGCACAAATCAAATTCTTAAGAGGTTCAGTTAATACTGAAAGAGCTGATTTCTCCAGAAACAAGAATCCTCTCATTTCTGAGAAAATACAATAGCCAGGGAGCTTCCAGCCCTGGAAATCCTTGACCCAGCTATGTAACAAGCCTCTGACCTGAACATGACCTTTGATCTTGGGGGTTCATGGAACAATGTTTTACAGGTTTGGGGTCTCCTTAGCTGAGAGGAAGAGAGCAGAGATTCCAGAATGCCACTCCCCTGAAAACTGTCTTTTCCCAACACATAGTGCTTGCATGTGATAACAGATCTCCCTGCAATGTCACTGTAACAGTGATGAGGAGTGGTCTGTGGAGAAAGGCTGTTCAAAGGTCCTTCAAAAGTCCTGGAGAAACCACTACGAGCTGGAAGGCGAGCCCGCGGGAGGACTGACGGGACAAGAGGCAGCACCCCAGCCCCGGCAGCGGGGGGAAGGACCGGCAGCACGGGGGTGGGGGTTTACCTGCCAGCCCGTCCGGAGGGCTGAGCCTGTCCGCAGCATCGTAGAACTCCTCCTCGGAGCTGGAGTCCCCGAAGCCCGGCGGTGGCTTGAGGACGAGGTCGCTGCTCCCCGCGTGCCCCGGGCCGCCGCCCTGCGCGCTGTGGCACAGGCTGTGGTAGCCGCTGGTGTCCGCCTCGGACAGCTCGGCCGCCCTCGCGCCCTGCCCCGAGGGGCTGCCCCCGGGCCGCTCCGCCGCCGGCACCCGCAGGAAGCAGAAGAAGTCGCGGGCGGAGCTCCCGGGGCTCCCGGCGGCTCGCACCGGCACGAAACTCCTGTCCGCAGTGCTCATCTCCTGCACGGTCGGCGCGTAGAAGTGGAAGAGCTCTGGCCGGGAGGAAGAGCACGCTTCCAACTCATCTTCCTCCAGCGCATCCATGGAGTCGCTGGAGCCGATCGTGTTGACCCCTCGGCTCTCGGTGTTGGCCGAGTCGGACGCCTCGGATGTGCTGTCCACGGCGTTGTCACCCCCGGCCCGCGGGTCACCCCCTCCAGCCCGGGGCTCTGCGCTGCTCCCCCCGGGGCTGCGGGGCTCCTCCTGCCCCTCCTCACGGCCGCACGCCACAGCCGTGTCCGTGCGACACTCCGAGGAGGAATCCAGGTCCCAGGAATCTTCAGAGTCGCTGCAGGCTCGGGATTCATACCCTGGGATTTAAATGCACTCGTCAGCCCATCCGGGCCGTGGGGAGGGGGATCAGACACTGCCCCAGGCACTCAGGGGGCTCAGCCCTTGCCAGCTCACCAGCCAGCAAGGGAAGACCTGTGGGGTGTTTTTGCCCCAGAGCAGCACCCCTGGAGCTGCAGGGCAGCTGCCAGGTGACCCCTCGCCCCAAGCCTCGGTCTGCGACCCCCACAAGCCTGCAGCTATCACAGAATCATGGAACTATGAATGTTGGGAAAGCCCTCCAAGATCATCAAGTCCAGCCTTAATCATATGCAGGTGCCACCACCCAGCCCCAGGCCCACACAATGCTTTTCCCAGGAACTGGGTCATCCACCCACTCCCTCCCCATCCTTTGTCAAAAAAGGGCTGGTTTTTTAAACCTTCTTCAGCTGAGACACGGTGCAGTTGCTGTTTTTTCTCTCCCCAGGTAAATATGGAGACACTTGCATCCACAAAGAGTCTGTAGTAACCAACGATGAGGCAGATGAGATCCTTCGCACTGTTTGACTCCAGCAGCAGAGTGAGCAGCTTTTTTTTGTTTGTTTTATTTTTTGGAGGCGTGAGGGAGAAAAGGATAAAACAGATTAGAATAAACAAATATTGTTTGTACCACAGTCTGCAGGAACAGGCTGCACAAGGACAAGGCACCCCCTCCGTCTCATACCTCCCTCAGTCTGTTTCTGCCAGAGGCACAAAGAAGAGTAATTTATTTTTCTTGCCTTTTGTGCCTTTGGTGTGTCTCGCTGATGGAGGAAGAATCACTTTTCCTCAGCAGGAAGAATCACTTGTCTCTAGTAATGTTTTTGGCTCTTCCTATGAGCTTTCCCTCCTAAGTCTGTTCTAAGCCTTTCATGCTGGTGACACCCTCAGCCTCTGAGAAGAGCTGATGGTGCAAGTGACTCCCCCTGTGCTTCTGTCCCCACACAGCCGCTCACCTTCAGGTCCTGCAAGTAGATCTTGACCGTGCTCACTCGCTCGGACTCCTCGCTGAGCTCCACCCTGCTGATGCTGGAGAACTCAGCCAGGCTCGTGATGATGTTGAGCTTGCTGTTGATGATCTGGCTCACCCCATGCTTGGCGCCCACCAGCAACGCCACGTACGACTCCCTGTCCTGCTGCTGTAGGGGCAGAGGTTAAACCTGTCAGTAAAACCTGGGCAGATGCGACCAGCAGGACAGCACACCAAAACCAATCACACAAACAAACAGCTCATACCATCAGGGTGGCATTGAAGATCTTCCCGCTGTACATCTTCAGCTCTCCCAGGATCTGCAGGTAGCTCAGGCGCACCTGGGCTGCTGTGAGCATGTGCTTCGTTTGGCAAGAGAGGAAACACAGTTTAGACACAGGCAGCTGCAGGACGGGAGACATTCTTTGGTCCAGGATCGGGTATCTGACTAACACATCAAGCTCAGCCTGGACAGGCAACAGAGGTGTCCGTGGACTGTCCCACGTGGTCCAGTGGGCACCTGGCACCCCAGAGCAAAGTGCAGCAGGACACACGATGCAGGGAGATCAGGGAGCGTGGGCACAGAGCACGAGAAGCAGGAGAAAAGCCCCGAACGACACGCAGGGAGGGGACCCGCAGAGGGAGGGCGCTGCCTCCTCAGCCCCGAGGGATGCCGCCACCACCCCAGGGGCTCTGTGACCCGGGGCTGCACGCTACCTTCTGCCGAGGGTCCAGCAGCATCTGGTTCCGCTTCAGGTGGTAGCTGATGGCTTTCTTGATGTCCTTCCCTCTCATGTTTCGAAGCAAGGTGGGTGAGATGAAGTTTTCGATTCCCCAGTCCCTCCTGGCAGAGAGAGGGGAGGGAGCACAGGGGGTCCCAGCCATGCTGAGCCCCAGCACCACAGGACAGGGCAGAGGCAGAGGAGGGCAGAGGCACCAGGCAGCCTTGGGGGCTGTAACACACCCAGTGGCCTCACTCGCTCAAATTCTCTGCTACCTGCACCTGCCACCAGGTCGGGAGCGGGATGGACAATGTGCACTTTGATGCAGAATGGCCATTTCCACGTGGTTTTACAGGAGGTAATTCACAACCTCCATTAGCAGGACAGTCCCAATCTCCTCTCATCATCCAGAGGATGAGATTCTGTCCTTGCACGCACCTTGCTTTGGTGACAAGATCATGACATTTCAGCACATTCGGTTTCCTGGACCCAAAACGAGGGCCATGGGTGCGAGTTTATTCAGCCCAAGCATTAAACACCCATGAGGTGAGAGTGCTGCCCCTTGCCCCCGCTCCCGGCACACAGCTGGGCACATCTGGCTGCACATGAGTGCACGGCACTGCCCGTCACCACACCAGGGCCTGGTAATTAACAAAGAGCTCGTCACAGCTTCCTGGAGCAGGGCTTGTCTAGGGCAGGTGCAGTCTCAGAGCACCAACATGCACCATGGCACAGGTTACACCTGCTCCTCCTGGCAGCATTTCTTGGTCATTTCCCCACAGACCCCAGTACTTCACAGGATCTATCACTGCCCAAAGTAGGTATGTCTGGCATGCTTCTGGTGGATGAAGAGATGTACTGGCTGTGCAAAGCTGGTGATTATACCCCCTCTCTCCAGGTACTGCAATCAATGCTGGCAGGAGCAGTCTGAGTAACCACCACTGTGTGAGAGATCTGCAGTTTCAAGTCCCTGCCCCTGTGACAGGTAAGAACCTCCCTCTGCCTGGGGACACACCCAGGGGTTCACTGTCGGTACTACTCTGGCAGTTCAGCAGGTTAGGGACAGGGAGACCCCTGAGGCCACCCTGCCCTAAAAGGAGCAGCACAGCCAAGGGGCTGCAGTCCCCTCTGGACTCCTATGCAGAGCTAAACACCGGGCAAGCAGCGAGCTGCTGCCACTTGTGGCTGGCTCCTTCTGCTGGGCTTAGTCACAAGAGAACACAGAAACCTGTGCACTTACTCGATGTATTTCAAGGACACTTTCTGGGGCTGAGCACATGCATAGATCCTCTCCTGTATGTGCAGGGCAGCCAGACGTAACGCCACGCTGCACTTCATTTCCACAGCAAACCTCTCCTGGAGCACATCACTGCAGCTCTGCAGCAAACACAGCACAGCTGGGTCAGGCAGAAGACAGAACAAGACCGCCAACATGACACCACACATCCAGGTAAGGGTTCCACCAGCCAAGCACACAAGTTGATATAAGAATTTTAAGGCAAATAGAATTGAAATGCTTTGATTTTAAATGCTCTGCATTTCACATCCACACAGCTGAGCCAGTCTGAGGCTCGCTCTGGTTTAAAGCAAAAATAAGAATGGGGTGAGAAGGGATTCCTAAGCATGGAATGCTCCAGTGTCACCTGCAGGTACAGATATTCAAAGGCCACTGGGTCTTCCTGCAGGAGGTCCAAGGGGTCCTTGGGGACAAAGCACACTCTGAAGAGGCACCGGTAGTCATGAGAGTCTCTTTTCTGGACCACCTGCAACAGACAGAGGGCATCACACCACAAGCCTGTCCTCCATGAGTGCACAATGAGCCTTTGCTCCTGCAAACCCACAGGAATCATTTAAAGCCACTGGCAGGGGGATGGTGCAGACTGTCCTTAATGAACACGAGGAGACTTTGCTAGGGCTTGTAATTTTATCTCTGATTCTTCATCTGTTTTTTTCTTCTCCCTGCAGTAGCCCGGAAGGCCTTTGACAGCAACACTTCATTTAAATACCCACCGATCCCACACGCTTGCAGTGTGCCCAAGACAGAGGCTTTGGGGCCATGTGATAACAGCAGGGGAAGGGGCAGGCTGCTCTGCTTCGGAGCTCAGTCACAAGACACAGCAGCCCTAAACAGACCCCTGAATCATCACTGTAATGTCAATACAATGTCAAGACTCTGAGTTATACATCAGCATATTTTATTCTGGGCAAATCCTGCCCAGCGGAAATCCTCTGACCCATGTGCTCAGTGGTCTGACAGCGTCAGCCACTGAGGGACCTGAACTCAGTGATCCTTGTGTGCGCCTTCCAATTCAGGATGTTCTATATATGATTCCATGAACCCCTCTGCAGAGGACTGCCAACCAACAAACCCATCAGCACGGAGCTGAGACACCTGAGCAGGCACTTCCTCACAAACTGAACGAGCCCAGGACCACTGTTGGAGCAGCAGGGTTACATGAGCTTTCCTCATGCCTACAGGACACAAGGTACTGGCTCAGAATTTAACCCAAGTGGCCCCTGCCTGGGTGAATGCTCTGACCACCCACGGAACTGTGAACAGCGAGGTCATGCACAGCTATCCCAAAGCTGTTGTAAGGCTCAGTCTCTGTGTATGGGCCAATGTGACAGGTGCCACAAAGGATGTCACCCACGACTGCTCTACATGGTCCAGGCAACACCAGCCCCCGGGTACCGCTCCGTGTGTGGGCACTCCACTGGGGGCAGGATGCTCCCCAAGCGCCACTTCCCCAGGGACGTGGGTGAGCACCATGGCAGAGGTGGATGGCATCGCTGGGGGCAGGGCTGAGCTCCCCGCTCTGGTGGCACCAGCAGCTCGTGGCTCCCTCTGCCCCTCACTGGCCTCTGCCCCTGGGGGCAGTGTCCCTGCGGGACCGTGGGGTGCAGGGGGGCCTGGCTCACCTGTGCAATGAGCTCCTCCTCGTGCAGCAGGTGGATCTTGGCCAGGCTGTACTGCTCCTCCAGCACCAGCGCGAAGTGGGCGATGCTGCGGATGGACAGCTTCTCCTGCAGCGTCAGCACAATGTCCTGGAGGGCACAGGGGTCACACGGAGCTCAGGTGTGGCACCAGGACGACTCACACACCACCCTGTGTGACTCCAGCCTGCAGACCTGCGGAGCAGCGTGGGTGGCACGGATGGACAGGCACAACACATCCCAGCAGGACAAGGTGGGGAAGCTGCAGCTTGCCATGGTAAGAGTTCAGCAACATGCAGACTCCAAGGTGTCACAGGTATCAAATCCACTTCCTGGAGCTGCCTGTCCTGAGCTGCCTCACACACAATGTTTTACAGGTTTCAGCTGAGTGGTGCTGAGCACTTTCTGTCGCCCTTAACCCAAGTGTTTGCTGTGTTTGTTCTTCCAGCTTTCTAGAACTCTACAACACTTGGGATGTGGATGCCCTGTCCCTGGAAGTGCCCAAGGCCAGGCTGGACAGGACTTGAAGCAACCTGGTCTAGTGAAAGGTGTCCCTGCCCATGGTAGGAGGTTGGAACTGGATGGTCTCTAAGGTGCCCTCCAACCCAAATCAGTTCGTGATTCTGTGATTTGTGAAGAAACTACAAAGAACTGGTGAAAAACACTTCTCTCCAATAAAAAAGAATTTGATTGTAAAAATCTTGCTAATCTGACTGAAACTGGTGTTTAGTTTGTAATAGACAATTCTGTCAATACACTAACTGTTATGGAAGTAAAAAGGTTTACTTTAGGCAAAAAGAAAATATCACCTCAGGCTTGACTGAGCACAAAGTGAAACAGAAGCCCATGGATTCACTCAAGCTTTTTGAGGCAAGCACAAATGTTTAACTCATCTCAGTTTTAAGCCAGGATGTCTCAAGCCACAGAGGAATTTCTAGAAACACCTAACTTAGGAAGCATTTTACTCACTTAGGTGTTTCTGGAGGGCACTAATGAGGGCTGGTCTCAAAAACTGGGAAAACTTATTTCATGTCAGAGCTGAGAAACTCAAGTCAAAGATGAAGACCTAATCCCTCCTTTAGAAATCAAACTCTTGGAGACAGGCATTCAAATCTCTCTTTACCACTCACCTTCCTTTTCCTTACGATCTCCCTTGCTTTATTGCACTATTTTGCTTTTCCAGACCCTGCAAGTCAAAAGACTTGCAGACACTTGCCTGAGAGACCACAATGGTTTTGTGAAGCTTGAATGAACTAGACAAACTCCTCCTTTTCCGAGCAAAGTTTTCACTGCATGATAAATGAAGTCCCTTTGTGTTTCCCCTTAATATACCTTCAGCCTGATAACCCCTGAACGTCTGCCCATAGTGAATCTCTCCCACAGCATCTGCACTGGTGCAGGACACCACGTATCCTTTAAGTGAGTTATGACCTCCAACCTCTGGGCATGGCCAAATCTTACTAAGTCCAATGTAAACTCTGAGCAGCTACAACGATCAGGCCAGAAGCATTGGAAGTGTGCCAGCCTGTGTCCAAGCAGAGCAATGATGGGAAGGGCTGGATCAATGGCTCTGCAGAGCAGCGTTGCGCTCTGGGGGAATGATGGCAACCTGCCTGTGACACCCCCAGCAGAAGTGATCTGAGGGAGGGTCACTCTTCACTCAGGAGGATCACTCCCTCACATGCTGCTCTTCCACCTGAGGGGGTTAATCAGCGCTCATGTCTCCAGAGGAGGGGAACATCATTAACACAGAAAACCCAGCGTGCCCAGCACCAGCCAGCAACCCCCTTCAGACCAGCTGGTCACTGCACCCAGGAGGCTGCGAGCCCTGCCCGCACCTTTGCTGACGGGTTGGAGTGGGGTGGTGGGACCAGCCTGCTGAGCAGCCTTACCTTCACAGTGGTGCTCCTCTCAAACCTGAATGCCTTCGTCTGTCCGTTCTCCAGGTACACCTTGAGAACATTGGGCATGAACAGAAGGGAGCTCCCCTGCAGAACAAAAGCAGCAGCTGGACCCTCGGGCACCCAGCCTGCGGGCACCAGCTGCTCTGCCTGGCACTGCAAGCCCTGGCATCCTGGAAAATCCTTCTCTACCTTGGCAACCCTCTTCCATGGCACCAAGCTTTATTCCTGATTAGGCTTCTGGCACAGAGTGACAGAAAGAGAGCACAGCAAATGCCTTTACCGTAACACTGTGGGCAGTGCAGCGGCTGCATGTGGCCTGGGAGCACCGTTCCGTTCCCAGCGGCACAGGAGGATCCGGCAGGCACTGAAAGCAGAAAGTCATCCTCCCTGCTCATCACTAAAACCCAGCAGTGCCTCCAGAAAACATCACCCATCACGGAGCAGCACAGACCCCACGCTGACACCATCCCACCAGCAGTAGCCACAGCTTCGCCCCAGGCGCTGCCCACACCCTCCATGCTGCCACCGCCGTGGGGAGCCTGTCAAGCACACAGTGCTGCTTTCACTGCACGTTCCCCTGAGACTTGTGACCCTGGGGCTTCCTAAGCAGGAGATGATGCCACCAGAGTGTCCTGAGATAGGTCCCAAACACGTGAGCCAAGGCGAGGACACCCTCAGCGAGAACATCTCTGTTGGGTGCTTTGAGAAGGGTCTGGGGACTTGGCCTCTGTCCTGCTGGGGCAGCCCGGAGCATCACTTTTCAGCCCTCCACCTCACTCCTTCAGTAGAGAATACCTGCACCTTTCCTCCCAGTTTCACCACTGTTCCTCTGGTTCTCAGTGCTGGGGAGGTTTACTCCTCCACTCCAGGACTTCCTATTCAGCATGTGTTTTTCATGTTCTTGGTCCAGCACATTACTGCCGTCACTTAAAGGGCTCATCTGCTCGTCAAGAGAGTCTCAGGGTTAAGAATGGTGTTTCTAAGACGATCTCTCCTGTGTTTCATTCACCGTGCCACATGTTACAAACCTCACAGCCTCGGTCCCTCTAGATAGAGAGCCCATACACCCTGGAAGGACCGCCAGAGCAAATATAAAACCCTTCTGAATCCCTTCCTTGTTCCTCTCATACCCATTTTGGGTGGTTCAAGCTGCCTACAGTCACCACTGAGAGAGAAGAAGAGAACACTGCAGCTCTTCCCAGCCCCAGGATCTAACTCCTCTGTGCTAACTAGCCCAAACATATTACATCTTTGACAGGTGTGGGGTCCTCCATCAGCTCCAGGACAGCGATGCCATTTTACACCAGCTGCACATCTCCTCTGGTAGCTCCCATGGCCACAGTTACCATGTGAGGGGGCCTTGCACAGCCAGCACACAACTTAACATCAGCACAAATTATCACCACTCTCTGGTCAGATCCAATTACCCAGCCAGAACACCCAGAGAGGTTTCTCTCTTTTCGTGAAGGCTGTCAGAAGCTACTGTGAATTAACCCTGAAAGCCTCAACACCCACACCCTTCCCGTCCTGCCTGGGGTGAGGCTGATGCACCCCAAGCTACAGCGGCTAACAACACACTGCCTGGCGCTGGCCCGAGGGTCCCAGGGGCCTGTCCCTTGCATATTGCTGAGTGATACAGAAATACATCATCAGGCTGCGGAAAGCAGAGGCAGGACAGCAGCAAGGCTCATTAATAATTGATAGTCCCAACCTGGAGTTTCGGGTTTCAGCTGCAGAACGCAGCCGCTGGGATCCTTCCCGTCGCCACAAGGATCACTTAGCCGTGCTCCATTAGGATGACAAGAGCAGTATATTTACTGAAACAGGAGGCTGTACAGTTTTTCAGGGCCGTAATGCCCATTTTGGCTGCCTTAGTACGTCAGCCCATGGAAAGGCAAGCAGCCCTTAAGCACTCAGGGCTGCTCTGGTGCATAGTGCTTTTCCAGAAAGAAATTGTAAATATGCAACAAATTTATTTACTCTTCCTTTGTGCTAATCCTTCACTGCTGAAAGCAGGTTGCATATCCAGATGGTGAAGAGGTAAGCTAACACCAGTGGGGCCCCACCTGAATTAATTTCTCCTACCTTTCTGCTCTCATTAAATGAATAGCAATATAAACACTGATTGTGTCTCTCTGCACTGGCAGAGGCATGATTAGCTCAGCACAGTGCTGACAGAGGCTTTAGGGAGGCACAGAGTGCAGCATTCCCTCCAGAAGTGCCTTCTTTACACCTCTCAAGAGCTCCTTTTCCAGACTCATTGAGACCAACCCTGCGCTCAGTGGCTGGCACAGATCTGAGACCTCATGGGCTGTGACACCAGGGTCCAGCCTCTGCCTGACACAGCTCCACGGAACCGCCAGGCAGACGCCTGTGTCAGCTCCCAGCTACAAGAAAAGCAGGGTCTGTTGGTGATTTCAGGTCTGCCTGTATCCCACCATCAGTCCTGCCCAAAGCTCTCAGGCATCTCTGCCTGGGACCACTTCCTGGGCACATCCTCCCCTTCCCCATTCCCTGCCTGGTGGTCTGGGGGTGTCACATCTCCCAGCAGCACGAGGCATCTGTCCCAGGGAGGGCCCTGCCGCCACACTGCCCAGGCAGGGTCCCAGGCAGGGTCACCGACACCCGAGGGATGTGAGCACAGCCCTCGGGAGGGCAGGGACAAGCCTTGCAGCAGCACTGCCACACCTGGCAGCAGCGAGGCAGGAAGGGCAGGATCCCAGGGTCCAGAAAGACAGACTGGCAAACATCAGGAGGCATAGCTGACCCTCGCCCGCCCTGCAGGGACACCCAGAGGCGAGGGGTCCCCACGTGCATTCACACTGCGGGCAGGTGACGCCCGTGGCACCTCTGGCTGCAGCTCTGCCCATGTGCAGGGGAAAGAGAGGAAACACCTGCCCTGGGAAGGCTCTGAGCTGTGTCAGGAGAGTTCCACCAGCAACAGGGAACAAGGGACAGACAGGCAGGGAAAAGCAAAAGCGCCCAGTGGGCAGTTCATCATTGCTGCAAAGCAGAAAGGCCTGGTCAGACCTGGACGACGGAACAGCACTAATGAGCAGGGGAGGAGAGAGGAGAATTTGACCACAGAGTTCTCTCATTCTGAAAGATAAAAGGAAAGCTCGACAGAGCTAATGACTCCCAGCTGACCCCAGTTCACCCCACTGAGCTTAGAAAGTTATGCAGAAAGAAAAGAAGACGCACACAAGCTGTTCACACTTCAGGGAAGACACAAGTGTTCTCACCTCTGCTCCAGGGAGACCAGCACAGGCAGACCCGTATCGGCTGCTACCAGCACTAGGAACCCAGTGATGGGTTTGCAGCACCCTCCAGCAAGCTGTGACCCAGCTCAGAGGGTCAGGTACAGAGGCAGCCGTGGGTGCTCTGTGGAAACCCTCTGCAAGGATATGACACGAAGCTGCCACCCTGTCAGCTCGGGAACACTGTCACACCTACCAGCAAAGCAAAGTGACCAGTGACAAACCCTCTGAGCATGGTGTGACCTGGCCCCAGGAGGTGACAGCCCAACAGCACATAAACCTGGCACACACATCAGCGTTCACCGCTCATCTCTGGGTCAGGATTTGTCATGCCCACACCTCAGTGTGGGTTCCCCATGGATGGATTAGCACTTCGAGAGACGACAGCTGCCTCCTGCAGTGGTGAAGGGATGCTTTAAGGTCTGATGGGGGAACAGGACAGAAGCAGTGCATGTGGGCATTTTCCATTAGTCCAAGTAAACACATCAGAAACAAAATCCTCCAGAGCTGCCGGTGCTTCCGCCTGGCCCCGATCACCTCAGGCAGCAGCAGGGAGCAGCTGCCTGGCTCATGCCCAGGGCAGCGAGCCCCAGCCACAGTACCCACCCACGGGAGAGCCCCGCACTGCCCCCTCCCACGGCCGCAGCCGCGCTCCCCGACCTGGGAGTGTCCGTTCAGCAGCACCTCCTCCGCAAACCGCACTTTGACGGGGTTTGTTTTCAGCCTCGCCCTCTTCTCTGCGGTGAGGAACGACGACTTGGGACCACCCTGGAAGGACAGCGGTGTTTGGTCAGGGCAGCAGCCGCGGGCGGAGCAGAGCCCGCAGCGAGGGCAGGGGCACAGGCTGGGGCTGCTCCCCCTGTGCCGCCTCGCGCCCCACGGAGAGGGCTTTTGGGGAGCCCCTCAGCTCCCAGCCTTGCCACAGGCCCTTCTGACCTGCCCGGGCAGCTGGTGAACCCAGCCCCGGCCGCCCAGCGAGCGGACACGTGTGTGGCAATGTGGCACAGTGTCCCAGTGTCACCGCACGGGGCCAGCTGCTGCGCTCAGGTGTGTCCCCACACCGCACAGGGCAGCTGGGACCCCGCAGAAAGCTGGGCTCTGCAGCGCGGCTGTCCCTAAACCAACACACAGAGCCAGGCAATGATGGGCAGCACCTCCCCGCTCTGCTGGGCTTCCCAGAGTGTCCTGCAAACTGCAAACCATTCAGAAAACGGCCCACGGGGACACAGGCAACTTGACCACATTGCACAGTTGTCACACAACCTTGGTGTCACCATGACAGGGTCCTGTCAAGCTCACAAGACACCACATGTCTTCAGGAGCTGTGCACAAATGCCACCGAGCTCCTGTGCACAAATGGCCTGTAAGGTATGATGGTCCCCAAGAACAGCAGCAGAATCCCTCAGCGTCCTCCTACGCAGCTTCCAGGCAGAGCCAATCCTTCACCTGTCAGAAGTGCCCATGCCTCCTGGCCTGCCACAGCCCCATCCTGCCCTCAAGACACGTGGCAGGGGCAGAGGACGGGATTTGGGAGGAGCCCCCATGCACGTCCAGACCTTCCAGAGCCCACCGGGGTGCACGGAGCTCAGAGTCTCTCCCTGCAGCCCATGGCACGAGCCGGCCTGGCCCCACACCAGGGGCAGTGAGGAGCCACTGCCCGCTCTTCCCAGGCCCCCTCCAAGGGTGACAGCAGAGGATGCTCAGGGCACCCCCACGGCTTTGGCCAGCCCCTCACAGCCCCTCACAGTCCAGCCACCCCTCCACCGTGGCCATGCCAAAGGGTGCCATGAGAGCCAAGGAAGGGCCACTTACAGAGGCGCAGCGCAGGACGGTCAGGAGCAGCTCATCGCCAGCCTCCCTGCAACGGAGACACGCGGTCAGCCAGGGCCAGTACCCCTCCCCAGCCCCTCTGGCTGCGGCCAGGCACGGGGGACAGTCCACACCTGATGATGCTGGCTGCCCGCTCGACAGACATGTCGTCCACTGTGGTGGAGTTGATCATGACGAGCTGGTCACCCGGCTGCAGCTTCCCTTCGGCCGTGCTCCCTGCGGGCAACCGGCAAGCCTGAGTCACAGCCAGACCCCTCCCACCAGGGGATCACAGAGTCATTTAGATTGGAAAAGCCCTCTAAGAGCACGGAGTCCACCCATTAATCCAGCACTGCCAGGACCACCACTGATCCAAGTGCCACATCAGGACTAGGGATGTCCAGAGACACTCCCTGTGAACTCCTGTTCCCTCCCAGCACCTGCTTCCCTCATCAACCACCTCTGGATGGCAAAATAAAAGGGGTTGAAGGACACTGGTTGCTGACACCAGCTGGTGTGTCCCTGCCTGTGTCCTTGCCCCCCACCTGAGCTTCCCTCTGCCCCATGGAAAACCACTCCAGCATGTGCCTGTCCCCCTGTCACAGCCCACCACGCAATCCACTGGGAACCAAACATGGCCTGTGTAGCCATGGGCTCCCATCAGCAAAGGACAGGGTCAGAAGGGCAGGCTTCTTTGTGCCTCAGCTTTAGGAAAATGTTGATTCTTTCTGATTAGGAGAAAACAAAAGCACTCCTTACACCCCACAACTCTCAGATCATTTTACCATGTTTCACACAGGAAGGGGCACAAAGAGAAGTGGGAGGTGACAGAGGGTACATGCCCCAGCCTAGAGCCCCAGCCACCCCCAAACAGAGGGCTGCCACACTCACACCAACCAGTAAAAACTGGTTTTATTTAATGGGTTTTGTGCACCTATTAAAAAAAAATATAAATAAGAAACAGATTCACAGTTTTTGAGTTACACCCCTCCCTTCTATGGCTAGAGGAGCTAATCTGCTTGATTTCAGCTCTGCCAGCACCCAGCAGCAAACCTCTCTGTGTTACAGGGCTGAAAGCCCAGGGTCTGTTCAGCAACAGATCACTGTGGCCACAGTGGAATAAGATGAAATTCTCTAAGATAAGATTAAATTCTTCTCTCCATTTCAGATAAAACACCAAGAAGAACTTTCCTTCGAGCAGCTCTCTGCATCACGAAGGTCAGCAGTGAGCAAGCACAGGTGAAGGATCCATGGGATACTGACTCTGGCTCCACACTGTCGGAACTGGGAAATGCCACAGGCACCCCGGCTTCCACCGGCAGCACTCAGGGGTCACACACCAACCAGGTACCTCAGAAACCACAAACCCCTGCCAGGAGTTTATCACTAAGACCCCCTGGGACCATGCTGGGCTCTCAAACCCTTGCCTCCAGGGAGGACAGGATGCTCACCTGCAGTGACAGAGGCGATGGTCAGAGGAAGGCTCGGACAGATCTCAAAGCCGTAGTGCTGCAGGACGAGGTCCCTGTACACGGTGACAGTGACTTTGACCCGGCTGGGGGGCTGGGCTGCGCTGTCCCCGGCGCTGTCCATCACTGGCACGTTTTCCCTGTGAGGTCAGAAGAGACAATTGAACACGATATAACCAGAGACTCTTCATCAAAAAGGCCTGGACCCACACACTTCCCTGCTCTCAGTGGGCTGCCGTGCTGCACTGAGGCTGGCACTTCCTGGGTCCCCAGCTCTGCAGCCAGCAGCGACTCCCTGGGCTCCACAGAAAGTTGAGAACATCAGACTGGTTGTAACCACAACTTTCCAGCCATCCCAGCCCAGTGGTCACACAGAAGAGAGGCCCAGGTGTGCCCCACAGCAAGCCACGGCCTCCATCCACAGGAAACAGCAGCACCTTCACCCAGCAAGGCAGCGAGAGAACGCACAGCTCTCGGCTTCTGCTGGGATCCACTCCAGCTTACGTATGTCCACTGTGTGTCCACTGTGTGTCCACTCCACCCTAATGTCGACTCTCAGACCTCATGGAAGGAAAGCAGCCGTGGGCCAGGATCCCTGGTAAATACAACCTAGTCTTGCCCAAAAATGTGGGCCCACAAAGAGAAGCATGACCCCACCTTCGAGAAGAGCAAGCTTCACATGGAGCAGTGCTGTATTTCTTCCTCACAAAACCACAGCAGAGCAAGGCAGGAACATCAGTCCCTGGAACCCAAGGGGGTTGCTTAAAAACACTGTTGATTTGTTCTTCTGTGTGTGTATTTGCCAAGAACAGCGGAAACAATGAGTGAGATCTGCAGGCTGTGCCAGCCCCTGTTCATTGGAACAGCCTTGTGCTGTCTCTGATCGAAGGTGATCGTAGATATTCCTCCCACAAAAACCACACTTACCTGGGTGTGCTGTCCCGAGAGCGATGAAGCCATTTTGCTACCATTTGCTCTATTCTACATGTTTTTCGTGTATGGATTAAGCTAGTCTCCAAATCTCCCATTTACCTGGAAGTGACAGAAATCACAGGAAAACAGAATGACGAGTGACTGAGGAACTCTTCAGGACTGCTCTCAAAGTTACCAACACTAATTCACGACTCATTTGTAACACAAAGAGATCTTTTGGCACCTTGTGAAGACCAGAGCTTCAACAGAGGGTAACACCTGTGGTGACACTCACAGAACCCCCCTGCCCACCCAGCCTCTCCTTCTTGGTGCTCTTGGTCATCTGTGTCACGGTCATACTGCCTTACCCTCCCATGGCAGACAGCGACATCTGTGTTCCTTTTCCACGGATTTCATGGCTCCATGGGCTTCTTTTGGAGGTGCAAAGGCTGGGTCAGCTTTCCACCCCTAAACAGAGCCCGCCAGACCATGAATCTTCAGTCAAAGCAGGTAATTGGTTTGATATTTGTGACTGCAAACATCAGTGGTAACTGCACACCCTAGCAGCGTGCCTTGCAAGACACAGGAAGCCTGCAGCTGTGCACCCCTGCCAATACTCTGAGCTCTAACCCTGGGAAGAACTGTGGGCTGTCAGTGACCTAACACAAAATGAAACAAAATATGTCTGTATCTGCCAGAAGTCATGAAGAATATCAGCTCTTTGTATTTCAAACCCAAAACTGTTATATCCACCTTTCACAGCGTGTCTTCTGCTCAGCCTAGGCGTTCTGTACGTCCTGACCTCCTCCCTTGTGTCTTCTGCTGGGACAGGGAGTTCTGTGCCTCAGGGACATGCTCTGTCATACTGGGACAGCGGGCTGCTGGCCCATGGCAGAAATGGTGCTGTAACAGAAATATCACTAAGTTAACCTATGAACAGCAGAGATGGCTGGAACCTCACACAACTGAGGCACGAAAGGTTTGTCTCAAGAAAAACTGGACCTGTTCCACTCAGCACCTTCGCAGGCCATTGTCCTCCCCCAGCTCACGTTTTCTAAACAAGAAGGGAGGGCAGGACTCACATTTGCTGGTGTGCTCCTCACAGGGAGCCACTGTAGCCTGTTTTGCTCCCTGCTTGTTCAGCCATGGGCAGAAAATGGAGGAAATTCAACCCTTCACCAGTTTTTGCACTGGGCACTCTCTGGGCTTTCCTTCTTACACAACACAATTCAACTTGCTCCTTCAGCCACACTGCTCCTACATCCGCTCCTGAGAAGCATCTCTGAACCACAAATGGGGACCTTTTGATCCAGCTGTGTTTCCAGAAATTACAGCTGATAGGATGGGAAATCTGACCCCTTTTCAGAGGGTGACCAGGAAGTGCCCACAGAAGGAGCAGAAGCGTGGAACACACACGCAGGATCTATCCAGGGAGCCTGGGCAGACGGGTCCTGCTTGGCACATCCCCCTCAGCCCCAGCGTTCCACATCCGAAACGCTCGCGTGGCAGCGGCTGCGGCCTTCGCCTCTTTGACTTCACCTCTCTGCTCAGCAGCACAAAGTGCTCTGGCTTTCCCACTCCCCTCCAAACACCCGAGTGTTCCCTCTGAGCCACGGGAACGCTGTGCCTGCAGAGGCTCCTTCCTGCCCAGGGCTCTGTGTCTGGGTGCCTGGAAGCTGCCGATGCGCCGCGATCGGTCGCTCCCCGGTGCTTCCTCACCACCTCCCTCTGCACCTCCACACCTCACCCCCTCCCTTTCACTGCTCCGCAGAAAGGACAGACTTCTATCTCTGGGCTTCACAAAAGACAATTTCCAGAAAAAGTCTCTTAACCTGTAGGATAAGGAGGACAAGCCTGAAGAACAAACACAAACGTTTAAAAACCCCAAATGGAATACTAAGGGAAAAAATGCCATGTTGTCCTTTCAGGAAACTGGAATGTTTGGGCCAAACAACAGGTGTCTTAGAGGAGGCAGCTTGGCAGGTATTTCCCTAAAACCATGCACAACACTGGGAGCAGGCTCTGTCCTCACGGCATCCTCAGGGCACCCCGTGAGCCATGCACGTGGAGCAGGACAGGGTCACGAGGGTCACCCACCCTGCACACACAGCTGGCACCTCTTCCCACCCTGGGATGTTGCACGGCAGCTCCAAGCCCAGGCCCTGCTCCCACCTGCCCTTCTGCAGCTATTTCTGAGCCAAGCCCCTGAGCACACCACTAAGCAGCTTGCGCTGGGATCCTGATACACAGAGATCCTTCAACTCGGCCAGAGGGAACTGTGACTCGACGGGGATTGTCATGGCCACCTGACCCTTCTGGAGAGCCACAGCTCAGTGTCTGGAAGGAAACCCGGGCGGGTGCCTCTGGGTCTTGAGGAGCAAAGCAGACCTGAAGGTCAGGGCCCACACCAGAGCTGCCAGTAGTGTCAGGACGAGCACAGCACAGATCTGACCAGCACAGAACAAAAACCACACCCACTTTCATGGAGAATACTTCAATATTTCATGCAAAGTATTAATTTATCAAACTGAAATTTTCTGATGGGTAAAAGTTTTTCTGGTAATTTTCATATTACACCTTTGTTTTAATGCAGTGCCTCCCACCAGAGCATGGTGGCAGGAGCAGCGGTGGGGACAGCAGGTCTCCTGCACCCGCTGACAGAGAAAGGCCTGACCAGATGTTGCCATAAGCTGCTGTAAAACCCTGGATGCTGCCCACCCATAACTTCACTCACAGGGGCTCCTGGAAGCCTGTTTCCAAGTACTTCTTATAATGGATGCCCATCAGCCATGAGTCGGATGGCCTCTGGCTGAGGGATGAACGGATCAAGAGCCTCCCTGGGAGAAGGACTTGAGGGTTCTGGTGGGTGAGAGCTGGCCCTGCCCTGGCCGTGTGTGCTGGGACCCAGAACCCCCCTGTGCTGGGCTGACCCCCCAGTGTGGGCAGCAGGGGAGGGGGGATTCTGCCCCTCTGCCCCGCTCAGGTGAGATCCCACCTGCCTCCAGCCCTGAGGCCCAGCACAGGAAGGATGTGGAGCTGCTGGAGCCAGTTCAGAGCAGGATCACAAAAATAACCACAGGTCTGGAACACCTCTGCTACAAGGAAAGCTGACAGAGCTGGAGTTGTTCAGGCTGGAGAAGAGAAGGCTTTGGGGAGACCTTAGAGCCCCTTCCAGTGCCTCAAGGCAGCTTATAAGAAAGACAGGGACAGACTTTTGAGCAGGGCCTGCAAGGACAAGGGATGATGGGTTGAAAGTAAAAGAGGCAGACTCAGACTACATATAAGCAAAAAACAGTACACAGTGAGGGTGGTGAAGCCCTGGCACAGGGTGCCCAGAGAAGCTGTGGCTGCCCCAGACCTGGAAGTCTCCAAGGCCAGGCTGGACGGGGCTTGGAGCAACCTGGGATAGTGGAAGGTGTCCCTGCCCATGGCAGGGGGTGGGATTAGATGGCCTTTAAAGGTCCCTACCATCCCAAACTGTGCTGTGGTTCTATGATTGCACCTCTTGATCTGGTGACACATCCTCACATGGTGCAGCTCCAAGATGAAGCAGAGCTGGTCCCTGCCCAGGCCACCCCAGCTCACCAGGTATGGTCTGCTCCTGCCCAGAGGGGCAGCACATCCCTGTCCTCCCAGGGAGGAAGAAGAAAACCGAGCTCGTTCTTGACAAACGTGGCTCTGAGCTGCACCAGAAGACTCTTCTGGCACGACTGAGCGTCTCTGCAGCAGAGCTTTTGAAGGTCAGCCAGTTCTGATGAGACATGAGGACAGAACTGTAACTCACCTATTTTCCACAGAGCAGCTTCTAAAGATGTTCTTGGAGATACAGCCAGGGAGACAGCTGAGCCCAAGGACCGGGGTTAAAGCTCCCGTGGCACTCTGTGCTCCCACCACACTGGCTGTGCATACACAGGGAACGTAATTCTTGCAACAAGAAAATAAAAAAAAAAAAAAAAAACAGAAAAAAACCCAAACATCCTGTCTCCTAAGCCTGTGATATCTGCCTGGGTTTTGAGGAGATGAGCTGCACTCGTGGGGGGCTTGCCCAGGCTGAAGGCCAGCCCAAACTGCCACACGCACACAGTGCTGCTCTGCGAGGGTCACAGGCACACTTGGAGACACTGTTGCCCGAGGAGGGTCCGGAACAGAGTCGTGCCCCTGGCCACGAGTATCCCTGTGTGCCACAGGCAGTCCCCTCGCCCACTACAGCAGCACACAGGAAACGCTCCCACAGCACTGTGTGACACTGTGTGACACTGTGTGACACTGCCAGACGTCACTAATGGGATTGAGCTCCCTGCAGACCAGTTTCTCCCCCCACCCTCAGGTCAGCTGCCATCTGATCACTCTCAGGGCCAGAGGCACAACTACTTCTGTCCCGCAGGGTGGCCAGGCTGGTCCTCTGGCCTTCCCTGGTTCAGGAAGAGAACCTGTGCTGTGCCAGAAGCCTGTGAAGTTCAGTACTTCTGTGTCATACCAGGCAAAGATTAACCACCACCACACAGCCCCCAGAAAAAAAAAATAATGAAAAAAAAGCACCGTTGCTTTTTAATACTATTGCAGACCCAGGTTTTTGCATATAGACAGATGCTACCAGGGAAAAAAAAAAAACCAAAACCAAAAAAACCCCACCGTAACAAGCAAACAAACCCCACTATTAAGAAAACCCCAAAAAACCAATGACCACTGCCCTGCTCCATCCAGGTGCTGTAAATCAAGAACAGTCAGCAAGAGAATGTAGCCCTTGTCAGCCCAGGAAAGGCAGGAGAGATTCTCCACCTGCATGTCCCCACTTTCCTCTCTGAGCTGACAGTGGTGAGGTTTTACACAGACACACTCTGGCTCCCAAAGAGCAGAATTCGTCTTAAAGTATGAGTTTCTGGGCATGCAGAGACTTCAGGCGCCAAATAAAAATGGTTTCAGCAAAGGCCGTACAACCTCGACTGGCTGGGGGCACGAGCGGAGAAGCAAGAATAGCTTTGTGCATGGTGCATTACACACAAACTGAAGGAAACGATAAACAGAATGTTCAAGGTGGAAAGGAGGAAAATCAATACTTCCCTCCTGAATAGCTTTCACTCCTAAAAATAGACCGGTGTGGAAGTGTGTGAGGACTTTCCTCCCTCCAGCTCCATCTCCCTGGACAAAGACTGCCGGCAGAGAAGGAATGTTTCCTCCTGCTTTCCTGACTTACAACTCCTTTTCACGGTGAGGAAAAGGGCTGCCTCCAAGCACGTAGATGGATCCTCCTCCCCAGCCCCTGCACACACAGCGCCACAGAGTCAAGCAGCTCGCCCTCTGAGAAGCACTGTCATGTCACTGGCAAATTGCACAACAGGGGAAAACACACCAACAAAAGAACCTCCACAAAAAAGGTTCTGTGCAGAACTCCACGTATCGTCACTGATCCCTGCGTCCTGCTGCAGGTCTGGAACCAACCAAAGTGCTGTGGAGTTCAGCACCCTAGAGTATTCCTGTAGCCTTCCTGGGACTCTCCACAGAGCAAAAACCTCAAGTTCAGGGCAGGCACCTCAGCAGGTGCCTCCACGCCCGTCAGTAAAGGTGATCTTGACATGTACTGGGAAGCAACTTTGGCATGGCCTTTTGGCAAATGTCAAGAAAGGAAGAACAAGACAAAAGGGAAAATACCTGCACTTAAGAAATATTGATTCAGGAATGTCGTGCCACACACAGAGCCATTTCAGAAGAGCCCAGAGCTTCTCTCCAGCTTTAGAAAGACAGGCTTTCCACAAAGAGAGAGAGCCCAGAGCACTGAATAGCATTAAGCAACTGTTTGACAGCAGATTGCTCAGGAAGAATTTAGAGGGTAATTTACTAAACCTTATGGGAGCAAAACCCAGGATAAATTACACAGCAACACACGTGGAAATGTGTGCCATTTGCCTGCTCCTGATGGCTGAACCGGGGAGGCAGAGAGGACACGGGCTGGGCAGAGGGTCTGCCGTGTTCTCGCTGTCACTCACGCATGCCATTGCCTTGGCCTTCCCACCCAGTCTGGCCCAGAGGTTTCTCAGCAGTCTGGCCAGGTCAATTCACAGATGGGGGAATGAGGCAAGTGCCTTGCTAGCCAATGTCAGCTGGAATTTAAGCAGGCAGAATTAGATGCTGCCTACAGGCTTCCAGAGTTCTTTTCTTTTCCAGCTTGGATTTTTCTCAGGTTGTACAACAGCTCTCCAAACATCTGCCTCTCTGCCTGGCTACAGAGAGCCCCACATGGGAGCAAGAACAGAATCACAGAAAGAGATAAAGTGAAGGAAATGGTTCACTGAGGGCTTCCTAGCCTACATGATTGTCATTTTCATCTCTAAATCTGCAGAATCTCCTGGGCCAGCAAGTCTGGTCCTCTGGAACAAGAACTCCATGTCTACTGGGGTTCTAACATTTCCCATCTTAGAGCCCCTTTAGACCACTCAGATTATCTCACACATCCCACTGGCATGTTAAGTCTCACCCAAATCTGCCTGGAAGGAGAAACTTCAGGAGCTTCCCAGGAGTGCAGCAAACACACCTGCAACAAGGAACCACGAGAAGCTGTGAGACTCTCAGTAAAAACACATTATGCTTGGGAGATGGAGAGCAGCAAACACACCCAGAACAGGTTACCTGGGTGGGAGCTGGCAGGTGAGTTTCCAGTACTTGGAGAGCCATGTGAGTGCAAATGGAGCAAACCTGAGCGCTTTGGGCAGTGGTGAAACCCTCTAACACCCGCCAGAGAGCATGCACTGCCTGTCTGCCGTCCTTTGGAGACCCGTGCCCCAGCTGCCCTGCGGGGACCACCACCTTCGGGGATGGAGATGCTCACACCGATGCCCCTTACATCCCCATGTTAAAGTCACTCTGTCTCCTGCTCCCACCAGCTCAGGCGAAATTTCTCTCACAGTGTTTTCCCCATTATGGTTAAGAAGTCAAAATCACTGTCTGTGAATTCACCAGCTGAGAACTGTGGGGAGGTTTTATGTTCTCTTGTTTTGTTGTTAGGGACAGCGGGGCGCACGTGTGTGGATGGCTTCCTCGCTCCGAAAAGAGAACCAGCCCACGGCGTCTGGGGCAAGATCGGGCAGAAACCGCTAAACCATCACCCCAACGCGAAGAGAGGGGGACGGAGCCTGCGGCCCCGAACCAGAGACACCCGGTGGGAGCAGCACCAGCGGCGGCAGCGGCACCGTCCCGGCTCCGCGCCCCGGTGGGACCCGACCCGCCCGGAGAAGCCCCGCGCCCACCCCGCTCCCCGGAGGGTGGCGGAGCTCCGCGCCGCCCCGAGCGATCCCCGTTACCTGCCGCCGGGAGCGCAACGCTGCCGCGCCGGCGGGGCACGGGCGGCATCTCAATGACAACCCCCGGGGCCCGCCCCCGGGAGCCGCCCCCGGACTCCGCCCTGCATCCCGCCCCGGATCCCGCCCCGCATCCCGCCCCCCGGGTGGTCTCGGCCCTGGATCCCGCACCCCCGGAGCCCCGCACCCCCGGCTCCCTGGCCGGCTGGACCGGCGCCGGCGCTCGGTGCCGGTGCTGCCCCACGGGCACAGACGAGCACGGCGGACAGAGAGCCTCCCCCACTCGGGACAGCGCTGGAAGCGGGGCTGGCTGGGGCAGGACAGACAGCACCGACTCAGCGCAGGGCGCTGCTGGACGAGCACCCCTGGAACGCTGGCCCTGTGCCCCGGCCCTGTGCCCGCCTCACCCCTCAGTGTCCGCACGTTTGCTCTCCCCAAACCCCATCGATGCCCGCGTTTCCCTGCCTTCGGTTCCTCCCCGGCGTCCTGCAGCGAGCCCTGTGCAATCATCAGTGTTCTTCCCCTGTGCCCCACGGCTTGTCGCATGTTGATGGTCCTAAAGGTGCGCAGGTGTCCCTCTCCACTGACAGGTGTCCCCCCTGCAATACGGGGCTGAGTGTCTCCCGGGACAGCTGCGCACGGGATGTCCCTTCCCGCGAGTCCCTAATTTGTGTTCCCGGCTGCCTCGGTGCCCCTGGGCTCCCCTGGGCAGGGCTGGTGGGAGCGGACAGGGCAGGGTGTTATCCAGGTGTCCCACTCTGTGCCCCCGGGTGTGCGGAGCCGCGCTCACCGCACCCCGCGCGAGGCTCCGCTCCGGGGGCTCGGCGGTGCCAAGGACACACACAACGGGAGACTGCCCGGCTCGGCGTGGCCGCCGTCCCGCGGGCAGGGAACACACAGCCCCCACGTCAGCTCTTCCTTCCTCCCCTGTCAGCTGCCCTGGCCGCGAAGGTGCCCTGCTCGGTGCGTGACCGCCCCGCCACCGCCGCAACACTGCATTTAGCACGGCGCTGCTCAGGACACGCGGACCTGCCCGCGGCCAGGCATCGATCAGCTCCGGTCTGTGCCTCCCTGCCTTCGCCCCTCCGGCCCCTCGCAGCATTTCTGCACTGCGAGTTCTCCACTGCCTGGCCTGATCCCTCTGCCCCTTTTCCAGGAACTGTTCCTCTCCCAAAACAGCTCGCCTGCAGAAAATAGCGTTATTTTTCTCTTCTGCTGACGTAGGAACTAAGTTTGGCACCTTTCACTAACAGTACTACCCTGTGGTCACTGAAATTGACAAAAAAATAAGGTTGGGGCCTGACATCTGAAATTAATGTAATATTAAACAGTGACCAGAAAAAGGCTTTGCATCAGTTGCTGATTCATGCAGCTTCCCTGGGCAACGTGCATCACATCTCCCTTCCCACGTGGCCCTGGGTGATGTTTTCAAAGCAATCAACACAGGAAGCAGATGCTTAATTAAAAAAGAAATAAAGCCCTGGTTGTTTATCGTGGAGGTGAATAGCGGTATCCATTAGACACATCTGAAGGCCACGCTGACCTACGAAATGTGACATTTAGGCCTGTGTGGGGTGGAGCTGAGCACATGGTTTTCTTCTCTCTGAGTAGTTACAGTTCCAGAGGTGTGGGGAACAATAATCCAAAAAGTTACGAGACATTTTGTCTCTAAGCAGCATTCATCATCACTCAGGTTTGGATCCTGTCACAGCTGACCTGTGAAGGAAAGGCTTCTGTCCTGGGAAACATTTCAGAACTACTTGGAAAGTTACAGCCTGTGGCTGCTTGCACGCCAAGCTATGTCTGTGAAGGATGAAGCCTCTGGGAGCTTGCCCATTCGTGAGCTTGCCCTGTGAGCCCACTCAGCTCCTTGTCCTGTGATCTGGATGACACCTCTGGAATGACTGGGATTAAGGGCCTGGAAAGCTCTGAAGAAGTGTAGCTGAGATCTTGTGAAGGAGAAAATCCCTTCACATTTCACAGCAGAAAACCAGAACCTTGAGAGGGTCAGTCAGCCCTTCTGGGAGCCCCTCCTGCAGATGTGTCAGGGCTACCTGGCCATGTTCCAGTGCCTCTGTGCTGCAGGGTTTTGCTTGCAGGGCCCTTCAGGACCAGCTCCAGTTCCCAGGTGCTCTGCCTGTGCCTCCACAGGGTGAGGCTGCAGACAAGGAGCACCTTCACCCTCCTCCTCTCTGCCACATGCTTGAATGATTCTGGTTCTCCTCATCACAAAGGTCAGCACTCTGACTTAGCTGAAGACACCAGAAGTCATGTTCAACCTTGGTGCTGGTGCAAAAGATGCTGTGGTTCTAGGTCACAGTTTTTGTGGGCTCACATTTCCTCTTGCCTCTGTCCCTCCCTGTCCTGGATCACAGGTAAATGGGTGACAAGTCTGAAATATGTGCCTCGAGGCTTTGACATTGCTTTCCAGCATCTTCTGTTCACTTCCTGCTGAAGCTTCTGGGGGTGGTTTTGCCACCTGAGGGTCTGCAGAAGTGCAGGGGGTCCGCAGCAGCGGGTGCAGCTCCACAAGTGACAGGGCCACATTCGCCTCTTCCAGGAGAAGAGGAGATAGCAGGAAGAGAAGCTTTCCCTTGGAGCGCCAGGAGTGCTGAGGCGCCCTGCTCCCCTGGGATGACACAGCCCCCATGTCCCAGGCCACAGCAGGACAGGACTGTCTGAGGGGTGGCAAAACTTACCTGGGGTGCGGAGAACACCCCTGGGATGCCCCAGTAGAGCACTTATGGGTGAATTCAAACTATCTGGCCTCAGGTGAGCTGGCTGGGGCACATTCCAATGTGGCTGGTCCAGTGACATGGCTTTCACTCCTGGCCCTCTCAGAGATGAGACATCAGAGCCTGGGAACACTGACTTTGGTGATGAAAAGTTCATCTGTACGCACCAGTAGAGCCCCAAGCCTTGGGGGAACCCGAGAGACACCCCCAGAGCCATGAGCCCCCATCCAGCACCTCCAGTCCCAGGGGAGCTGAGCCTGGGGGACAGGGCTGGGGGACACCCCCCTCTCCGAGCACCTCACAGATGCAGTGTCACAGCCAGGGGTACAGGCCAAGCCATGGGGCACAGGGGAAGAACACTGATGATTGCACAGGGCTCGCTGCAGGACGCCGGGGAGGAACCGAAGGCAGGGAAACGCGGGCATCGATGGGGTTTGGGGAGAGCAAACGTGCGGACACTGAGGGGTGAGGCGGGCACAGGGCCGGGGCACAGGGCCAGCGTTCCAGGGGTGCTCGTCCAGCAGCGCCCTGCGCTGAGTCGGTGCTGTTTGTCCTGCCCCCAGCCAGCCCCAGTTCCCGAGTGGGGCTCTCTGCAATGTGTTTCCATGGCGGTCTGAGGCCAGAAAGGGGATCAGGCGCTGCCGCTGTCTGTGTGAGCGCTCAGGGTGTCTGTGGCCACACATGGACAAACCTGGGTACTGGGCTGGGTTTGTGAGGCCACGTTTGGGGAGCAGGGGGGCTACAGGGGTGGCTTTTGTGAGAAGCTGCTGGAAGCTTCCCCCGTGTCCCATGGGGCCAGCGCCACTGGCTCCAGGACAGAGCCGCTGCTGGCCAAGCTGTGTGCCACTTCAGTGGCAGCGGCACCTTTGGGATAACAGAGTTAAGAACAAAGAAGTTAATTCACAGGGGCTGCTGGAGCCAGAGAAGAGAGGTGTGAGAAGACGTGAGAGGAGCAGCCCTGCAGAGCCCAGGTCAGTGCAGAAGGACAGGAGGTGCTCCAGGTGCTGGAGCTGAGATTTGCCAGCAGCCTGGCGAGGTCCACGGGGGGCACGGACCCACCTGCAGTCCTGGCGGACCCCACAGCGGAGCAGGGGGATGCCCAGAGGAGGCTGTGACCCTCATGAGTCTGTTTTGCCCATGACAGTCATTGCTGAGTGATCCCTGCCTGACCCTATCTCAGCCCACCAGCCTTCTGTTGTATTTCCTCTCTTCTGCCCATCCGAGGAGGGGAGTGACAGAGTGGCTCTGGGGACACATGGCGCCCAGCCAGTGCCAGCCCCTGTGTGCAGGGCCCCTGTGTGTGGGGGTTCTCTGGCCATACGTGCTCAGCCTGGCTCCTCACCCCTCCCAGGCTGCCGGGTGCCACACCCTGGGCAGGGAGCAGCCCACGCACAGTCCCAGCAGCCTGGCAGGAGCAGGGCAGGAGGCAGGAGCACTGCACAGCCCCGCCACACTGCACCTTGGGGTGCTGTGCCGGCCTCCTTCCAGCCGTGGGGGGCAGCTGCCCCAGGTGCTGCCCAGGCTGTCCCCACAGGGCCGTGGTGGCCTGAGTGTGGCACACGGCAGGGACAGGAGGAGCAGGAGAGCTCCTGGCAGGAGGTGTGGTCCTGAGGAGCAGAGCCGCTCTGCTGCCTGGACCCAGTGCAGGCAGAGGGGTCGGGGTGGGCCCGGGCCAGTCGGTCACACACTGAGCTTCGTTGCTGGGACACGGCGGCAGGGGCTGTCTGGGGATGCCTGGTGGGACAGAGACCTCTGAGGGTAAAGGAAACCCCCTCGCCACGACCCAGCCCATGGTTTCCCGTGTCACACATGGGTGGTGCCCACCCCATGCCCACACGGAGAGGCCGGGGGCACAGCAACAGCAGCAGCGCCGCCAGCCAGCCCTGTCCCGCTGCTCCTTGTCCTCTGCCAGCACCAGGGACGGTCCTGTGCCCAGCAGGGACACCAGTGCCCCGACACCGTGCTGGGAGGCTGGGAGGCACCGTGGGCTGGCAGGAGCCGCTCCGTGTCTGGTGTGAGGGGCCCGGAGCGCTGCCCTGGCACGGCCGGGCCGTGCAGCCCATGGAGGTGGCAGGAGGGCGAGCTGAACTTCACCGGGCAGACACGGAGAAGCCTTTCCATGGGCACAAAGCCAAGAGCTGCCACTAGAGCTGTACCAATATCGATTCCTTGGGTGGGGGAAAGGGCCGGCGTGGCAGCAGCACCACGGCTCCAGCATCACCTGCTGTGCCTCTCAGTGGTGCTTCTGCCAGGCTGCCCCAGGGCCTCTGGAAAACCTTTGTCGTGCGTCTCTGATAAACGTCCTGGGCCAGCCCCAGGAGGGGAGGTCCCTGGTGCTCCTCTGCATCTTACCAGCGGGTGCAGAGGGGCCAGGCCAGGCTAACGCTGCCTTTTCCAGGAGGAAGGATGAGCCATCTCCATGATGCAGGAGCAGCCTGGAGAAACACCCCAGGACAGCACCTGAAGGGCCACTCCACAGAACGTTTTTATCAAGGAGAATCAGTTCACCGTGGTGAGTTCCTTGCTCTTAGAAACCCAACTGAGGTCTCAAAAAGAATTATCAGGGCAGTTTTCATTTCTGTGGGCTATTTCTTTCCTGCCAGCTGCACCAGCTGTGTCTTGTCATAGTTCCACAACTTCATGGGAGCAGGGGAACTCATGGGGAGAGAACCCTGAGTTTCAGCTGGAGTGTCTGGACTCTGCCAGATTCCCAGGCAGCTCTGCCCAGCCATCCCCTCTTGTCTGCATCCCACCCAGCATGCAGCCCTGCCTGTCACCTGCAGGCTTCCTTCCTTGGCCAGTGGTGCTTGTTTCCACCTAGATCCCACAGTTTTCCAGAAAGGTCACCCACAGCAATGGCAAGAAGAAACCAGAACCAAAGCTGCCTGTTGGTTTTGCCCTCGGGGTGAGGAGGCAGCCAGACTGTGCCTGTCCTCCATACCTGGAACACACCTTGACTGATGTGGTCCTGAACAGGTTGGTGTGCGGAGTGAACTTGCGAGGTTGGTCTGTAAACCAATGGAAATTCATGTTCTCTGTCACCTTCCCAATCTTTCCTCAGCTAGAAAAAGGTGAACCTGTTTCTCACCAATGACAGGAAGCGACAGGGAGCTGCCAAAGTCCTCACACACAGAAGATGCACCCACACTGCTCTGCTGGGAGCTCAGCCTATTCACCGGGGTGTCCTCAGGCCTGCCCTCCTCTCCATGCTCCCCACCAGGACAGCAGGCGTGGTGTGCATCCTGCTGGTGCCCAATGAAGAGCTGTTTGCACACCTAGTGGGCTCACACAATACTCATTCTTCAAAACCCACTGTCCTATGGAACCGCACAATGCTTGTTCTGTGGGATCGTGTCAAACATTAACCAAGAGAACGGGAGAGTAACCAGCCCAGTGGTGCCAGCTCAGCTCCATGTTCGGAAAGTAACACCATCTCCTCACGTGCTCAGCTGTAAGTCTGGGGTCTGTGACCACCAAGAGACCCCCAGGACAGAAGGACACACGTGCAAAGGGAAGGGAACGTAAGTTAATGATTTTGGGGAAATGACTATCCTATGTATGCTTATTCCAGGAAAATCAATGAATATGTATGTAAAATATAGAATCTAAACAGCAGCTTTTTCTCTGCTCAACATGCACAGTATTTCAGAGGAGATGTCCCCTCATGCATCTGACCAAATGAAGAACGACAGGTTCTTAATGCTCCATTGTTGTCAGGGATTTGATCAACTGATTTCGGTACCACCATGGCCAATATAGCTGTGGGTAATGCTCCAGCAGAGTGATCACACACAGGGCTGCTGGGCTGCTTCCTCCTCACGGCACTGGCACAACATCTGCACACCTCTGCAATCCCTCTTCACAGTCCTTGACCCTTCTTCTCCCAGTCCTTGTACTTCCTTTGTCTGCTCAGTCTCCTCCCAGAGGCACAACCAGCCTATAACTATTTTTCCCCATTGCTATCATGGGGGGGTTTTTTAAGATCTGTGTCTAACTCAGTATTTGTGACACCTTTACCTTGGTATTATCCAGGCATTACGTGCTACAGCTGACACAGCTGCTGACAAGTTCTGGCCTTGCCCCTGGAAGCCTGCAGTGCTTCTCTCCAGCTGCCTGTGGAGTCTGGCCTTTCCTCACACCACTGTTCCATAGCCACGTGGGAGGCCCAGCTGTCCTCATAGCAATGTCTGCACCTTTTGCCAGCTTCTCATGCTGTTACCTACCACACACAGGTCGTGCCATGTCTGATCAGAGACCTCAAGGCAGTGCCCAGCTAGGGTCGTAATCCTCCCGTAGCTCCAGGGAATGGAAGGTAATATTCCCCTGTAATTAGGGGACTGAGTGTGACTAAACACAGGGTATGAATGGTCCAAGCTTTGGAGTTTGGAGGTTTGAGGGAATTCTGGAAAGCTGCCACAAACATTTCAAGGACAGCTCCAGACAATGCCAAACCCCAAAGCCAAGGCCTTCTCTCCCTTGCCAGTCACCTCACACCTGAAGTCTCCGGCCTATCCCATGGGAACATCTCCCACAGGAAATGTTTCTCATCCCTCCACCTCACAAGGGATGAGGAGTAATGGGGTGGCCCCAGTGGAACAACTTGTGGCAAGAACTTCCCGGTCTGTGTCCCGGCAGAGCCCCACCTGTACAGCTCCTCAGCAGCACTTTTGTCCCCTCCTTGCTCCAGTCTCTTCTCAACACTGCGCTGTGTTTCACTCGGCTTTGCCCAGATTTGCTCACATTCCTCCACCTCCTCCAGAGCAATGCTTGGGAAAGCAGCCCCTCTCCCGCTTTTCCAACAGAAAGTGAGGCTGGGAGGAACAGCAGGCACAAAATGCAGGATGAGACTCCTTGCTCCTCTGCCAAAGTGGGCTCCGGACCTGCCAGTGTGTTCCTGCTAGCAAAGACTGGAGAGAGGCACCTGTCAGAGTAAATAATGAGGTTTCCTGGAGCTGGCACAGCCAGGAGTTTGTGTCAGCAGGGGATCTGGGCAGCTGTGTTGTGTTTTCCCCTGGGACTCTGCTGGAAAGCTCTCGGGAGGGCAGTGCTACGTCTTCCGTGACCAGAACAGGTTACCCCTCGTTGGCACTGGGATTGAATGTCCTGTGACTGTGGTGGTTGTGGGGTGGTTTGGGAACGCTCCTCCTTGGCCACCTGGCTCAGGCTCGCAGCCAGGAAAGCTCAATTAGCCCTGTAATCACTGGCACAGTGGGAGCAGCTGCTCTGTAATTGCCTTTGCCTTGGGTCACAGGCAGCTTAGCTGAGAGAAATCCCTTTTTAAACTATCTGGCTGGCTGCAGAGCCCTGCAGGTGTCTCGTGGGGATGCTGGGGGAGCCACATGGCTCTGCCTGCTCACCTGCCCCTCTCAGGCATCCCTAGAGCCTTGTCCACCTCGGGCAGCATTCCTGGTGCTCCGAGAGCTGCCAGCATGTAGGACTGCACGATGTGGGGTGTGTCACAGTTCCCCTAGGAAAGGGTTTCCTTTGGTGCTCGAGCTTTGTGCACTTTCAAGCCTCAAAAAAGGGGATTTAATCCCTGAAACTGAGCGGCCAACGAGCTCTCAGCGGTGTCCAGGCATTGGAAAGACAAATTCCCGACTGATGGAAGTGCCTTGTTAAGGGTCAGGGCTGGACCGGCGTCAGTGGTCTCGGGCCTGGGGGAGGTTAACAGAGCCCGGCGAGAAGGATTTCCCTGGTAGTGGACACGGGCAGGGCAGAATTTATGGGCCCCAAGGACATTTGGCAGAACTCCCAGGGTGAGGAAGAAACTACTAAAGAGAGCTGGGCAGCTGTGCTGGAATCAGCTGCGGGTGGGAACAGGGATTCCGGCAGGGCCAGGGCCTGGCACGCGACCCAAGGAACCCCCGACCCACAGCAGAGAGAGCCTGAGCGTGGCACTAATTAGCGTGAGAGGAGGGAGGGAGTCATTACCCAACAGAGGGTAGAACAGTAATTAATGAGAGAACGATGTAACTTGCAGCAAATGAACACAAATGCCTTTGTTTGCTAAGTGTGCAAATAATGAAGGGGTTTGATACTTGGTTGTGGAATACACCGAGCACCCCGGTTTACACAACTCTGACATAAATATTCAGTGTTTCTCTCCAGTGTGTAATTACTGGCTTGCTGCATGTTGGGTAACAAATCTGATGTTTGTGTACAACTGTGGGATCCTGGTGCGTGCAGTTCTCTGGGTGAGCTTCAGGCCGGATGCAGCTCGAACCCCTAAAAAAACGCACAACTGATGTCAGATGATCTGGGGTCTGGAGCATCTCTGGGATGAGCAGAGACTGCGGGAGCTGGGCCTGGCCAGTCTGGAGAAGGGAAGGCTGAGAGGGGATCCCATCAATCCATACAAACACCTCCGAGGGCTGCCAGAGGATGGTGCCAGGCTCTGTTCAGGGGTGCCAGGGACAGGATGGGAGCAGTGGCCATAAAATAAACCAGAACAAGTTGCAGCCCAGCAGGAGGAAGAACTTCTGTCCGTGGAGGGGCAGAGCCCTGGAACAGCTGCCCAGGGAGGGCCTGGAGTGTCCCTCTCTGGAGACACCCCGAGGCCAGCTGGACACGCTCCTGTGCCACTGCTCCAGGGGACCCTGCCTGGACAGGGGGATGGGCTGGGTGAGCTCCAGAGGTAGCTTCCAACTCCAAATATCCTGGGATGTGTTACTCAGACTCTCACACACATAGCCAGGCCTTCCCTTGTCCCAAAACAGGTTCTTTTCCCCAGAGTGCAACAGTTGAGGTATTTGGTTTATTTACGGTTCTTTAGTTACATTTTGCTGGGTGGCAAATCCACAAATCCAGCACAACCAAACCCATTCATTATTTGCACACTTTAGCAAACAAAGGCATTTGTGTTCATTTGCTACAAGTTACATCGTTCTCTCATTAATTACTGTTCTACCCTCTGTTGGGTAATGACTCCCTCCCTCCTCTCACGCTAATTAGTGCCACGCTCAGGCTCTCTCTGCTGTGGGTCGGGGGTTCCTTGGGTCGCGTGCCAGGCCCTGGCCCTGCCGGAATCCCTGTTCCCACCCGCAGCTGATTCCAGCACAGCTGCCCAGCTCTCTTTAGTAGTTTCTTCCTCACCCTGGGAGTTCTGCCAAATGTCCTTGGGGCCCATAAATTCTGCCCTGCCCATGTCCACTACCAGGGAAATCCTTCTCGCCGGGCTCTGTTAACCTCCCCCAGGCCCGAGACCACTGACGCCGGTCCAGCCCTGACCCTTAACAAGGCACTTCCATCAGTCGGGAATTTGTCTTTCCAATGCCTGGACACCGCTGAGAGCTCGTTGGCCGCTCAGTTTCAGGGATTAAATCCCCTTTTTTGAGGCTTGAAAGTGCACAAAGCTCGAGCACCAAAGGAAACCCTTTCCTAGGGGAACTTTGACACACCCCAGCGGTGCAGCCCCAGCGGTGCCCGCGGAAGGCTCGCGACACGCTGGGGACGGCGCTTTGGCTGTGGCTGTGGCTGTGGCTGTCGCGGTCGCTGTCCCGGTCCCGGTCCCGGTCCCGGTCCCCACACGCGGAGCGCGGCCGGGCGGAAGCGGCGCCGTCACTGCGCTCCGTGCGCATCCGCCCCCCCCGGTCACGTGACGCTACACTGCGTCCAGTCACGTGGTTCCGCCGCGCGTGGCCGCCAGCGGCACCGGTGTCGGGGTCGGGATCGGGGTCAGAACCGGGATCCAGTGCCGGGTCCGGGATGTTCCGCATCGAGGGGCTGGGGCCCAAGATGGACCCGGAGGAGCTGAGGCGGAAGATGCGCCGCGACGTCCTCGCCTCCGTCCGCAACTTCCTCATCTACGTCGCACTGCTGCGGATCAGTGAGTGACCGTGCGTCCCGGCCCCGGGATGTGCCGGGCCCGCGCTCCCGGGATGTGTCGAGTCCGCGCTCCCGGGATGTGCCGGGCCCGCTCTCCCGGGATGTGCCGGGCCCCCGTTCCCGGGATGTGCCGGGCCCGCTCTCCCGGGATGTGCCGGGCCCCCGTTCCCGGGATGTGCCGGGCCCCCGTTCCCGGGATGTGCCGGCCCCGAGCTCCCGTGCCGGGGCCGCCGGGCAGGGGCACAGCGGGGCGGTGTCCACGCCGGGGTCGGGGTGTCTGAGATGCTGCTCAAGCTCGCGGCAGTCTCGCCGCTGACTCAGTTCGAGCCCACGTTGTTTTCTTTCTCAGCTCCCTTCATCCTGAAGAAGCTGGACAGTATATGACCCCTGCGGGCCCGGCGCACGAACCCGTGAAATGAACTGCAGCTGCTCTCCCCCGGGCGCTAATCAAACGCGGTGTCAGAGGCAGCCAGCCAGCGCCAGATGGTTCCAAAACGTCTCACTTCAGCGTGTCCGGCCGGGGAGCGATGGCCGGGCTGGCAGGATGGGCGGGGGGCTGTGGTCCCTGCAGGTGGATGCCGGCCGTGCAACGCTCCGTGGTGTGACCGAGCAGTGACTCGTGGCAGAACATTCCCTGTGCTGTGCAAGCAGAGCCCATCTCCACCCACGCACTGGCAGTGGTGCTGTGGCTGCCCACCTCACCCCCGTCCGTGTGCAGCGTCCAGTCTCCCCTGCATCCAGTTCACAAGCAGTTTGATTTGAAATAAACGGGAGAGCAGTTGTGTCACCGGGCCCTGGTCACACTTCGTTTGTGAGAATCATTAGGTGAGAGGGAGGTTGGCTGGGATTAGTTCCCTGGCTGCTGCCTTGAGCTTACCCCTCTTGTTTTGAGCCACCTCGAATGGAGGGGAGGCAGAGGAGAGGAGTGCCCGGTGCGGGTGGGGATGTGTTCTCCAGGTGCTCCAGGTGGGACATGGAGTCACAACACAGAGCACAAGGGCAGGGCAGCTCGGTGTCCCCGAGCCAGCCCGTGCCAGCTCTGCCTGGCCCAGGAACTGCCTGGATCTGTGCTTGGCTCACAGTGTGGTACCTCAGCCCCTGGGGCAGGGGGGCCTCGGGAGTGCAGCTCAGGTTTGGGAACAGGGTGTTAATTTGAGAGGGTACCCAAGTCACTTGGACACTTCCTGCCTGGAGCCTCAGGTGCCTGCTGCATCCGGGGAAATAATCCACCCACATGTGGCTCTGGATTCCCCTGGGAGATGAAATCCAGGGCATTCCTGAGCTTGGGTGACCTGATGGCCACAGGGAGAAAGATGATTTCCCCCCCCTTGTGGCTCTCGGAAGGGGAGTTTTCCTTCTGCTCTGGCTCAGGGGTCTCCATGCCAGGCCCTGGTGCTGGGGACAGTGCTGGGGACAGTGCTGACAGCAGGGTCAGGGCTCCGACGGTGTGGCTGTGGTGGGTGTGGTGTGAGCGTTTCACGCTGACCTTGGGGAAGGGATGTAAAACAACACAAAACTGTCCCCAGGTCCAGCACGGAGCCACATGAGATCCACAGGAGATCCCCAGGCACTGGTGCTGCTCAGAGCAGCTGTTTCTGTGCCTTGGCATCCTCACAAGTAATCCAGCCATGCCAGTTCTGTGCACCTGCCAACATGGGAGCTCTGTATGGTTTTCCAGCACTAGCCAGGTGTCTCTTCACAAATCCTTCCCACTTGTAACCCACATTTGTGCCTCCTTGCCGTACAGGCCCTGGGTTTTGCTGACAGGGGTGCTAGGGGTCCATTCCCAAGGCAGGCTCTGTCATTCCCAGACACTCTCTGTCACACGGTCCCGCTCTGTAACTTGCCCGGTGCTGTGCCAGGATGATCTGTGGTGTCTGAGCTCCAAGGGGAGCAGTGTGGCCACACCAAAACTTTAGGGAATGGGGCATCCACAGGGGGAAGGGGACCCTCTCACTGGCATTAGTGTGCAGTGTCCCATGGGAGACATGGCTGGACCAGGCAGCCTCCGCAGCTGGAGAGAGGGAAAGCTGCCAGGTAAGACCAGAGCAGTGGATCATGGAGTGGTGGTGCAAGAGGCCAATGGCACCTGGGCTGTGTCAGGAATAGTGTGGCCAGCAGGAGCAGAGCAGGGATTGTCCCTCTGTGCTGGGCACTGCTGAGGCTCCATCTCGAGGGCTGTGCCCAGTTCTGGGCCCCTCAACCCAGGCAGGACCCTGAGGGGCTGCAGCGTGTCCAGGGAAGGGAAGGGAATGGAGCTGGGCAGGGGCTGGAGCACCAAGAGAGGCTGAGGGAGCTGGGAAAGGGGCTCAGCCTGGAGAAAAGGAGGCTCAGGGGGGACCTTGTGGCTCTGCACAACTCCCTGACAGTGCTGCCAGATGAAAAATTGATTGCACCTGGTGGGTTAATACAATGATCATTTAGCAAAATCATTAGACTATGGAAGTGCACAATCAAAAGTACGACAAACATTAACCAAGGAAAGGAGTAACAAACTACACCCCACTGATTCAAAGCCTCACAAATTAACAAGCTAGGCCAGCTATGCCAGCCTTTCTCCTAACTGGGCACAGAAGCACCAGTTCACCGGGTGTTCAGACACAACTGTGGGGTCACTGGCCCTCAGGGACCACCAGTGACACCGCCAGGACAGGAGGATACATGTGCTGGTGGGAGGGAATGTGTGTTAGTGACTTCAGGGGAATGGTTACCACAAGTGTGTTTCTTCCAGGAAAAGCTGTGAGCGTGCACGTGAAGTACAGCCTATGAACAGGAGCCTTCTCTGTGCTCAGCACGCACGGTATTTCAGAGGAGATATCCCCTCACACCTGCAGCTGAATGAAGAATGGCTGCTTCTTAACGCTGCACTGGTGTTGGGGAGGTTCATTTCTACTGATTGTTGGTAACAGGAGGGGGCAGCCAGGGGGGTCGGGCTCTGCTCCCAGGGAACAGGGACAGGAGGAGAGGGAACGGCCTCAGGCTGGGCCAGAGGAGGCTCAGGTTGGACATCAGCAGGAATTTCCCCATGGAAAGGGTGGTCAGGCCTTGGCAGGGGCTGCCCAGGCAGGTTTGGAGTGCCTATCCCTGGAGGTGTCCAAGGAAGGCCTGGAGGTGGCACTCAGGGCTCTGGGCTGGGGAGAGATTTTCTAGCCTGGATGTGATGCCTCAGGTTTTAACTTTCATATTTTTCAAATCCTGCACTGCCCAGTGTGTAACTCTGGAGTTCCTTGTAACCTGTTCACTTCGGCTCTCTGTGCCAGGCAGACATCACAAAGCCTCTCCGGGCCTGCTCTCCAAGGACACCCAGACCGTCCTAGGCCCAAATGTGTAAACCAACATCTTAAGAGGGGGATGAGCTTGGGGAAACTACATCACTAACTGAAGGTTTAATTGGAGAATTAACCTGATATGCAAATGAACCAAACCCTTAACAGTGTGAAGAACTCGTGGCCTGTTGTCCATCTTGGGGTCCATCTCGGCAGTGGCCTCTGGCTCCCCAGGGGTACCTTTGGGGGCCCTTCAAATAAATACCGACCTTTATTCCCTTATTCCTCTGTTTTCAGGTGGCCTCTCGAGGCATCAGATGGGTCTGTGGCAAGGCCAGTGGGAAAGGGGTGGGGCTCCACTGGCCAGGGGGCCTCACTTGGGAGGTGTGGCCATCAAAGGGTGTGCTGGGGTCAGCATGGCCGGTGACACTCCGGGACATGCCACAGCCAGGTCAGCTGAGGGAGGTGTACGTGCCCTGCCCCCACCCCAAGTTCCCAGCACAGCTGTGGTGCCACTGGGGAGACTGGGCTGGTGCGGAAAGGCACTGGGAGCTGGTGGGACATACTGGGATTGAGCTCTAGGCCATGCTAAAATCATCCTGGAGTCCTGGATCACACTCAGAGTCCTGGAGAGGGCACTAGGCTGTACTGGGAGGCACCGGTCCATACTGGAAGGCAGAGATTTGGGCTTTACTGGGAGCAATACTCAAAGAAATTACTGCAAGAATGGGGAAAAATGTATAAAAGAACAAGGGAAAAGGGCAAAAATGGGGCACAAATGGGCAACAAGTGGTGAGAAAAACAGTCAAAATGGGGAAACACCAGAGTAAAATGGCGAAATGTGGCAGAAACCAGCAGTGTGGGCACACCCACCACCATGCCAGTGTGGGCCCAGTGCTCCCAGTACAACGCTGGCCTGAGCCACAGGTCTGGCACGATCCCAGCATGGGCTGCCACAGTCCCAGTATGTGCCCAGTGCTTCCAACATGCCAGCAGCACCCCCAGAACAATGCTGGTCTGAGCCACAGCTCTTCAAGGAAGATCCCAGTATGGCCCCAGTGCTCTCAGTATGACACCAGCAGGACCTACAGTCCAATCAGGATCCTGACATGATCCCCAGTGTTCCCAGTATGAACCCAGTGCTTCCAGTACAGAGCCAGTCTCAGAGCTGTCCCCATATGGGCCCCAAGTATACTCCCAGTGTTCCCAATATGCCCTCCAGTACGAGCCCTGTGCTCTGAGTGTAGCTCCAGTGCACTCCCCAGCACAGACCCGAGGGCTCCCAGTATGCTCCCAGTACAGACCCCAGGGCTCCCAGCACAGACCCCAGGGCTCCCAGTACAGACCCCAGGGCTCCCAGTACGCTCCCAGTACAGACCCCAGGGCTCCCAGCACAGACCTCAGGGCTCCCAGCACACTCCCAGTACAGACCCCAGGGCTCCCAGCACAGACCTCAGGGCTCCCAGCACACTCCCAGTACAGACCCCAGGGCTCCCAGTGCTCCCACTACAGGTCCCAAGGTTCCCTAGGCACTCCCAGCACTCCCAGCACAGATTTCAGTGCTATCCCAGTGCCCTCCCAGTGCAGCCCAATAAACACTTTCTTGGTTCACCCCAACCCAGTGCTGCCTTGGGCTGAGTCCCCAATCCCTTGGAATTCCCCCCAAAAATGATGTCACCATCCTGCCATCGCCTTTATTGGTGGGTGGGCGCAGGGGGTCACAAGATCAGGCCCCCCCCAGTGAATTCCATTCGCTGCCAAGAGAGAGGAGAGAGGAAGGGAGTGAGTGGGGGGACCCCGGTGTCTGACCCCAGGAGCCCTGACTCTGTGGGGGTTTTGGTCCCCCCAGGGGGAAAACCCCCCGGGGGGCTTTCCACCTGTTTTTTTTTTTAGGGGGATCTTTCCCTTTTTCCTTTTTCCCGTACAATAATCTTTCTCTGCACGAGCACTTTGGAGTCATTTCCATGCAGCTTCACGCAGGATCTCCCGGGGCTGTAGGAGCTTGGCCAGCGGTGGGAACGAGGGAAAGGCCCCCAGGAGAAGGGGACGGGAGACTGTACCAAGGAAACAGCCTTTTATTTCCTCTTTGGTTTCCTCCTTCTGAACCTCAAAGGGCGCCGGTATTTGTAGGCCCTCCTCCTCTGAGAGCGCCGGGTGGGCCGGGGCCAGCGGCTCCTGCCCCGGCGGGGCGCCGAGGGCCCTGGAGCCGGCGCGGCCTCCTCCGGCAAGGCCTGGGGCCGGTGCGGCTCCGCAGGGGCGAGCGCGGCCCGGGGGCGGCCGGCACCCCCGGGGCGGGCGGGTAGTGGCGCGCTGGGCGGGTCCCACATGCCAGGCCCTGCGGGGTCGGGGTCCGGAGCCAGGCTGGGGGCGGGGGTCCCGCCCGGCGAGGCCGAGGGGCCGACGCTGGCCGCGGGGCTCTCCTCCTCCTCCTGCTCCTGGGCAGCCTGGGAGCGCCGCAGCGTCCAGGAGTCTCTGCACCGGTGCACGGTGACGTGGATCAGGCCGTGGATCAGCGGTGCTGTGTATTCCCCGAGGTAGCTCTGCAGCATGTGCGTCAGGGCTTCCCTGTCCGGGCCGCAGATGCACAGGGTGGAGAGGGCGATGCTCTCCACCTGCCTGGCCTCCCACCACTGCGCGCCGTAGATGGCGTCCAGGCTCTGCCGCAGCCAGGGCCGCACGGGGTCCAGGAGATGCTCCTGTCCGTGCAGCAGCTCTTCCCACAGGTCGGCCGGGAAGCTTCCCGTGGCCTCCGGGCCCGCACACGCCGGCTCAGCCGGGGCCGGCGCTCCCTGCGGCGCCGAAGGCCCGGGCCGGGTGTAGACCAGGCGGAACAGAGCTCTCCGCGCCCAGCCGGCCGGCCCCAGCGGCACTCCGGGCGGGCTGAGGATGCACTGCAGGAAGTCGTTCTGTCCCAGCACGGAGAAGCGGGCGCTGAGCAGGGGGCTGGCGCAGAGCGGGCACGCGGGGCTGGTGGCCGTGTGGCGCAGGAGGCAGCCCATGCAGAAGCGGTGGCCGCAGGGCACCGCGTCGGTGTCGCTCTGCACGCTGTGGCACACGGGGCAGTTCCACTCCGTCTGCGTGGCCTTGCTCACGGTCTGCGGCACCGCGGGGAGAGACGAGAACAGGATGCTCCCCATTGCTGCCACTGGAGGTGGTGCTGGGCCCACAGCTGCACTTGGGGATCTTGAAGGTCTCTTCCAGCCTTGGTGATTCTGTGCTTCTGTAGCGCTTCCAAAGCGTGTCACGTGCTGCAGAATGGAGAGAGGCCATGGCCACTGGCTGTCCTGGGGCATGCAGGGGAGGAAGAAATGGCCAGGCCCCTCGAGGACACCATCCCTGCTCCCCAAGCCCCACTGCCCAGCCCACATATACCCTGTGAGGAACATTTCTCCACAGAGCTTACCTCCAGTGCTGCAAGCACGGCGGTGCTGGCTGCCCAGCCCAGGCAGGGCTAGGGACATGCAGTGATGGCTCCAGGACAGGCAGGGAATTCCCAGTGGCAGCCCCCAGCCCACGACAGCTGCAGGAGACGCCTGGCTCCACTGTCCAGGCCTCGCAGCCTTGGCAGCATTCCAGGCTCGAGCCATGCTGGCCTTGCCTGTGCCTAGATTCAGTCAGTGAGGTATGTGACATCACATTCCCCAGTGATGTCACAGTCAGTCACTTGGTTTGTCACCCTCCACCAGCAGGTGACATCCCAACAGGACATTGGCCCCCACAGGCATCGGGGAAGAAGGAAAATACTGCTTCTTGTGTTTACTTCTGCATTTCCATGCTGCTCTCAGCCCCACCTGCATCCGTGTCTGTGGGTCCTGTCCCTAAGCCTGGCCAAGGTCCCCTGTGAGGGAGAGCCCGGTGGGGACCGCCAGCCCCAAGCCCACCCCCAGTCGCAGCTACACACGGAGACAGGGCTGGGTGGTTCCAGTGTGAGCCATGGGGCTCCCCAAAGGCACCTGGAGCTGTTTCAGTTCCCTGACCACACCCAGAAACCACAGGCACCGTTCCTTCTGGGGATGCTCCTCAATCACAAAATCCCAGATTTAACCAGGTTGGAAAAGACCTTTGAAATCATCAAGTCCAACCTATGACCTAACACCACCTCACCAACTAAACCGTGACACTGAGTGCCACATCCAGTATTTTTGTAACGATGTCCAGGGAAGGTGACTCCAACCTCCTCCCTGGGCAGATGATTCCAGCGTGCAATCACTCTTTCAGGGAAGAATTTTGTCCTGATGTCTAACCTAAACTTCCCCTGGCACACCTTAAGGCTGTGTCCTTTTGTTCTGTCAGTTGTTGCCTGGGAGAAGAGACCGACTCGCCCCTGGCTACAACCACCTTTCAGGTAGTTGTAGAGAGTGATAAGGTCACCCCTGAGTCTTCTTTTCTCCAGGCTAAACAACCCCAGCTCCCTCAGTTGTTCCTTATAGGGCTTGTGTTCCAAGCTCTTCACTAGCCTCGTTGCCCTCCTTTGGACATGTTCAAGCATCTCAATGTCCTTCCTGAACAGAAGGGCCCAGAACTGGACACAGTACTCGAGGTGTGGCCTCACCAGTGCCAAGTACAGGGGAAGAATGACTTCCCTAATTCTACTGGCCACACTATTCCTGATACAGGCCAGGATGCCGTTGGCCTTCTTGGCCACCAGGGCTGTCGACCCCAGGTCCCTGTCACCCCTGTCTGAAGGCCAGTTCTCTTGCCTCCCCACCCTGTAACTGGGACAGCGCCAAGGGAGCCGAAATGGGGGGGGCTGCAGCAGTGACACTCGTCCTTGCACCTGCCTGTGCTTCCAGCCCTCACCTCACCGGATGGGTTGTTAATTGGGCTCTGGCTTTAATGGGGCAGCACTAGCACTGCGAGACATTCTGGCTTCAAACAGAATAATGGGGGTTTTGTGTGCGTGCCCAGGTGCTGTTTCCATGTGACAGAGGTTTTGCACAACAGCTCTGCACGCTGCAGCTCACAGTGCCAGGTGGGATTTGCCAGGTGAGTATTGAATTCTGCCCTAACAAGGAAAAGGCCAACACAGCAGCTGCTACTAGCTGGTGCTACTGTAAAGAAAGCTGAAAAGATCCAACAAAGGAGGGTGGAGGTGTGTTTGCAAGATAAAAATCAGTATTTTGTGCCTTACTGTTGTGCTGGAAGCACCCCAGGAACAGCCCATCAAAAGAACCCTGGAGAGGAGGAAAAGGGTTAATGGTCATCAACAGCCAAAGACATTGTGATGAGCTGTAATGAGTATAGCGGCAACAGAATTTTAGACCTAGGGGAGAAATTTCCCCTTCAAAATGAAGCAATAGCTGAGGATGAAAAGACTACACCTGTCCCTTGAGAGGGGACAGATCCAGACTCTTTAATAGCATTACTCCAAGGCCAGGGTGGATAAACACGTGTTTTCTCTCACTAAACCGGCAGTAAGCAATACAGAAATGCAAACGTGCATCACACAAAGCTGTTGTGGTTTGACTTGTTTTCCTCACTGCTGGGGTACTACTAACCACAGCACTCGATCATGTGTCAGCTACCAAACACAAGATCAGTGTTTCCCCCAGCACAACTGCAGTTCAAGAAAAAAACCTGCACATGACACATTTAACTTCCTACAAAGTACAACCTATGCTTAATTGCTGCCTTTTCCCCTCTAAAAGTTATGAAAATATCTTTCCAAGAGGAATACAAAATAATCCCGACACAACATTTGTTCCACTTATAAAGACATGAAAATCTTATTTATGTCTTCTGTAAGGCACAGTACAAAACAGTATTAATACAGTAGAAGTTTTCTGTACATCATCACTATGGGACATCAGAATTTTTAGGTGTAAATTTCAGCCTCTTCTTTCAAGAAGGGCCAAACTTCCAAACAGCAGTTTTTTTGAAAGTGTGAATTCGAATAAACCCTTCAAATGCTGACAACTTGTGGAATGTGTACTCAGGAAACACACTGCACAACTGCAAAGTAGATTAAAATGTGTAAAAATAACTTAAGACTGACACTGCTAATCTATAGTCTCTTTCAAACTGATTGCAGTCATTTATTTCTCTCTTACTATTGCCCTCAGGCGATGTCATGGCTCAGAAGAGGCAGGAAATAGCTTGTACCTTAGCACCCAGCTCAGGCTGACCCTGCAGAGTGAGGAGGACGCCGAGAGCTGTCTCGATGCTCACACAGCAGGTCTAGACTCGGCTCCCAGCCCTCCTGCACGGCTTGGGCAGCACTGCTGGGCAGACCACGCTTTTCAGCAAAGGCCTTTGCAGCGCATGAATCCACTCGGGCAAGGCACTGGTGTGTCCTGGTCTCTCAGTCACTGTCATATTCCTCGATTTTTAACTCCTCTTCCTCCAGGATGGCCTGAGCTGCGATGGGCTGGGGCTGGCTGCCAGGCAGGTCACTCCCGCTGGACTGGCTGGAGGGGAGCGGGAGCCCCTCGGGATCGCCGTTGGCACCGTCCCCGTCGCGGCAGAACAGCTCCGGCACCCCAGGGTCTTTGTCACCCAGAGCTTCCAGCTTCAGCCTGCAAAAGCAGCAGTGCAGCACAGCGTGACCACGAGCACACGGCTCGCGCAGCCAGCGCTGCAACAGAGCCTTATTCCCTCTGACAGAGGCACTTCAGGGACTGCTCAGTAACACCGATTACTCTCTATCAGGATTCCTGAAGGAAGCAAATGCCTGCATTTCTCTGCACTGCGGTCCCAGCACACTGAACAGATGGAAAAGGATGACGGGTGTTTTCAGCAGGAAGTTACCCCTCAGAACACACGTTCAATGACACCCCACCAACTTATTAATGTAGATACAAAATGTCAGTATCCACAGGTACGCTGCAGGGAAACTTAAAAAAAAGGAAGTTACAATTAATTTGAGAAGCTCCACACCTTGTGGCTCAGACCAGGGGGATTACAAAGAAATATACTCTCCTTCCTCTCTGATTAGCAACCAAAATGGCTTAATACAGCAGCTGGGAAATAGGATGGTTCTTGGAAATACAGCCTGGAAATTCACAGTTAAACTCAGCAGCAACACCACGGACAAGTAGGAGATGCTCTGTCAGATGCATCAACAAACTCTGTCCTGGTCAGGAGATGACAGTTTGTCTCATTGCAGCTGTGAACATGATTCTCTGCTAGAAACAGAGCAATTAAAAAGCTTTTTAAATTCCAGAGGTATCACAGCTATAGAAGTGTAACTGAGGCTCTGCTGGGGTAAATGAAGTCTCTGATTCAGAGGAGAATCACAACAGAGCACCTCATGCCATGTCACCCCTGAGCCAGCACACACAGCCTCTGAGGAGGGCACTGCAGTCTCACAGGGCAAAACCCCTGGGTTTTCAGTGTTCAGTAGCTACAGCCTGACTACAACCCATGCATCCTACACAAAGGTTTATCCTAAGTAGCCTTATAGGCAAAACTTCTACAAAATACAACCAGTGCAGCTATCTAATTTTAGATTAAGTAAGTCCTAAATAAACTTTTAAAAATACTTTGTCTTTCTACAGGGATACAGCTTCTTGAAAGGAAGTAAGAACAATTCCCCATTGCACATTCTTTCTTACCTTCGAACACTCAGGTGAACACAGAATGTCCTATCAAACTTCCAGATAGTTTTGTCTCATATTAAACAACAGGCTAAAGGCACTAATCTCTTTGCATCAATTCACTTCTATTCTCACATAGATGTCTTTAACAGTAAAGAAAATGTTTTATTCAGATCATGCTCTAGAGAAACAGAGATGTCTAGGACAGAGGTAATAGTTGATACAGTGGAAAAGAAAGCTCAACAAGGATTAAAAGCAAGACCTGAGTAGAAACACTGCTACAACATTGTAATGATAAATAGATTTGAACTGGGAAAAGGGGACAATTATCATGCTGAGGGAATGTCACATCACAGACATATGTGATGAAAGGGTTCTCTATGAAAGAGTTCTTCCCCTTCATATATGACACAGTCTCACTTTATTTAAGTCCAGACAGAAGTTCAGCTTACCTCCCAAAATGTCTTTTCAGTGGCAGCCTCCCCACGTCTTGGATAAAAGCAATCTGAGCTAGGAACAAAGAACCACCAGTACCATATTAGGCAGATCATAATGAACAGACAGTTGAACATACTGGAAAATAAACAATGATCTTAGTCGAGTATTCCTGTATATATTTGAAATACTTTAGATACTAAAACACTGTGCATATAACTTTTTTTCCCCAAACTGTTACAGTTTACCACAACATATTTACACATGGCCTACACACAAAATCCCAGATCCCTGACACTCATCCCGTGTATTTATCATGTAGAGCTATTATTCCACAGCCTACAAAATTCACTCATCCTGATGTCAAGGCCGTAGTTAAGAGATGATGCTTTTTATTAGAAACAATTAACAACAGCGTAAGTGACCCAGCTATCTAAATACTAATTTTTGCATTATGCACCACACAAAGTAAATTTTTTCTGCATGGACTATTTGCTGATGGATTATCTCAGATTTAACTTTTTTTTTCATGCACTGCAGACATGAATTTTCCTTCTTCTATTTGTGAAAGGCTTTTTGAGGTGCTGTAAGTCTGTTGATGTTACTGGAAAGGTATCAGTAAGCAATGAAGATCTAGTCAATATGCTTACTAGGTTTCCAAAACTCTTCTCATCAAATCCTCTGGCAAATATAAAAAAAGCCCTAAGCCTAGAGACCAACTTAATCACCGCAGTTGGGCCAACTTATCAGGGCAGCTTTAATTTTGGCTGTGGGACTGGAAATATCTTTGGGCATCACCTACATAATATGTACCACGGGAATTTATTACACTGAGGCAAAAGCACGAACAGTATTGACCTTTTGGCTTATGAAATTTGTCAGTATGTTGCAATTGCAAAAAGAGTCTAAGATCAAGAGTTACACCCATCTTACCTTGGTTTCTCATTGGGTTTGCTAACATAGCAAGATAAGGCAGCAGCTCTGTCTGAAGGCACTCAGGTGGTAAACAGAAGCTTGAAAACAGAGATTTTGCAGCAAGGCAATTTTCCTGATACTGTAAGAGTTGGGGAGGGGAAACACAAGTAAAAAACCTGGTAAACCATTATTAATGCAGATGTTCTGTACTGTAACACACAGACTTTCTTCCTGCCTGCTACAGGATGACTACACACAAGCTACTTGTGTAGGAGAAATGAGGCCAAAAGAAAAGATAAGCAGTTAACATATACCAATCATAAAAATGATAAAATCCTTCAATTTTGCCTTTTACTGGGCATTAAAAATTTTAAAAAAAATTTATTCCTTGATTACAGAATTCCCAACCCATCCAGCCAATGCTTTTTGCCAACATATTAGTTCAAATGTAACAAAATGCCAAGATTTGCTGTATCTCCTGAACGAGCTATTTCTGATAAACACATAAACCATAACAGCAGAAATTTCTTACAGTTATACAACTGTTCAATGTGCTTCAAACTGCACAAAACCAAACTCACACATGAAATCAATTCTAGAAATACTGAACAGTATTTTAACGCCAACTGTCTCTCTTAATTTAGGATTAAGACTCTCCCAGGAGCATGCCAGCTTGGACACAGGAATCAGACTTTGCCAGAGGCCTCCAATTTATTTTTACATTAAAGGAGTGATGCAAACTGCTCTTCTAACAAGTACATTTTAGAAGCAGATTATATCAAAATAGGGTATTTGACAAGTTCAGCACTATGATCAAATTTCATCTATATTATACTCAATAGTCACACCTTAGGAAAAAAACCCTAAAAACAAACCAAACCAACCAAACAAAAACAAAACAAAAAACCAACACAAAAAACCAAACCAAACCAAAAAAATCAAGGATTTACCTTTTTATTGATCAAAAACCACTGGGGTTTATGTAAGGGTCGGAACCCCATCCCCCCCTGCTGGTGGGCAGAGGCTCTGGATGTGTTGGAGTGGATCACCCCTCGGGTAGCCACGGAGGCACTGTAGTTCCCCATCACAAGCCGTGTCTAAGAGACAAATTTGGCCTTGTGTGAGCTTGAGGCAGCTCATTTGCACTGAAACACACTCAGTAACTGCAGTGGCACAACAAGCACAGAATTTTAAAGTTTAGATGACTGCAAAACTTTTATTTAAAGCAGCTGAGCAAAAAAGAAACAGCTTGATTCCTTCTTAGCACAAACATATTCTACTCAAAAATACTTCGTAGAGTGTCCTACAAACACTACAACCCACTACAATAAAATGCTGACAGAAGCTGGACTTTGTCTCTGCATCTCTTCTGCAGCTGATGTACTTTAGCTCATTAACAATTCATGTCATTCACGTCCTAAGTTTGCAGCAAACATTAAAAAGTGCAGCGAAAAGTCGAGAGGCTCAATGTTAAAGTACTCAAAAACAAGTGTGTGCCTATAAAAAGATGATACTTACACTCCAGTTACTACAAAGGACATCGGCAGTGCTCAAATATTCACTGGCTCTCACCACATCATCTATATCAGAAAAAAAGTCCACGTAGTTCTGGTGAAGGTAGAGATTGAATACACTTCCAGACATATGTGATTTTTCCACAATATCCTGTTAGAAGAAGAAAAGTTCAGATTTTACATGTGGATAAGGAAGGAGAAGGATCCTGTGTATAAAAAGCTGTGACGTCTAGGTCAGGGAGCTGGAACACAAGGTCTGTGCAGTGATGCCCAGACACAACAAGGAGCGGTTTGCCCCAGTGGTCCCTTCTAGATGAGTTATTCTGTAACTCAGACAGGCTGAATGCACACCAACTGAGATCAGTAACAAAACCAATGGGACTGAGAATTTGCATCAATCACTTAGGAGTCTGGTTTGTTTCAAACCCCGCTGAACTTATGGAGCCATTGCAGGAGTACCTCGGGCTGAATGAGCAAGGTGTCCCGATGGTGTTTGGACAGGTGAGCAGGCAGCTGAGGGGACTCTGCTTCTGACACTGCTTCTCCTGCAAAGGATTGCACAGTCCTTAGTCCTTAAGTTCAGAAACGTTGTTAGCAACTGTCAGCCCCACCAGCAGCTAAATTACAGCATTTTCCATTCCCAGAAAGCTCTGGGACAGGCACAGGTACTTAATTATTATAGTAAATATTACATAGTCATCAACACACAATCAGTTGCATTAAGTTTCATGTAACAAATCTAATCAAATTATTTTTGTATTCCCTCCCCTCACTATTTCTCCTCAGTTGGTTTTGGAGCTAGTATTGTGAATTACTACCAAAATGTGCGCAGCCAGTGGCTTTAGGGACCCTGATTCAGCTGATTTTATACTGTTGTTACTGACCAAACTTCCCAGACAGAGGCCATCTGAAGCCTTCCTTTAGCAACTCCAGCCATTAGCAGCTGACATGGTTTCGGTTTTCCACTGAAACGGATAGTAAGTCAAAGTTTTCTTACTTTTGCAATAAATTATTTTCCCCAGAGCATGGAAAAGAAAGATGGATGCATCTTTGCCACCAATAGCTTGTATCTCCTGGTCTTCTGAGGTATCACATCTAGTTTTCTTTCGTATTTTGGATACTCCTACTTCCTCACATTTTATTGTGGAGCTCTTTTTCTTCTTTGACCAAAATTCTTTCTCCAATGAGCAGTCTATCAATAAAATAAAAAACAAAATCAAGACAGAGTACATGATTCTGCAGTTTTCTATTATGTTGAGACTGCTGATGTTCTATGTGAACAAACTAATTATAAAAGGAACAGAACAGGTTATACAAATGGGAGCACTATGAGAAAACTCATTTATTAGGAACATAACCCAGCCACCTAAATTAGCATCATTCATTATCTTCATTCCACTTCTATCCCTTAAGCCACAGCTGAGGTACCAAGTACTTTTTTGAACAATAAACAGCTGTCTTTGAAAAAAGCACTTAGGCTTATCCCTTCTAGTTCTGATACATTCCCCACTTGACCATGTTCAGAATTTCACGTTTATAAAGCACAAGTACAAATATATTTAAATTACATTTCAGTTACATCCTGTTTACATATCAGTTTGTCTTCTACTGGCATTATCTGTACAATAACCTCCCTGAAAGGGGCAAAGAAAACCTTTCATTTAGGTGATTCTTCCAACCGCCTACTACCTTCCACAAAGTTTTGAGCTTCATGAAATAAAACTCTTATTCCACTCTAAGTTAATAAACTTGAAAATCTTCACCTAAATTTTGATTTTGTGGCATCTGAATGTTCCTTATTGAGGTAAGAGAATTTATCCTTTAGGTATTTTTCTTTTCTCCCACAATTACCATGGATCTATTTTACCCATTAACAGTGTTACAAAGTGAATGTATCAATTGTGCTTACATAGATACACACATGAAGAAATAAACCTTACACACATAAAAACAAATGCTGCATTCTCCAACAAGGAGATGGGGTGACTCCCAAGCTTGTATAGTATCACTGGCTACCAATCACTCACCTCACTGGAATATCTGCACAACTAAAGATGTTCTGTTCAAACACCTTCTCAATGTTAGAGAAAATGTGAGAGGAGAATGTTCAGTGTGGTGTGACTTCAGTACGTGATTCCAATAGTCCACATGCAAGAAGCTCCAAAGTCGTATGTCTCTGTTTTCTCCGAAGTTCTAACTCTCATGGTTTTACATTTGCAAGGTAACTTATTAAAAATTACACAAACTACTTATTTTAAGACTATTTTGATTTTCTGGAAGATGTATCCAGCAGTAAGATACTGCATGCCTTCCTCAGACATCACCAATCTACTATTCATTCATACTAATGGCATAATCATCCCACTGAGAGCAATCCTCTCGTTTTCTGATTAACACAGAACAATCCAAGCTTGGTATAGCTGAAGTCATCATCAGAATATTTGACCTTCAATGTCTGCAAGTTAAATGTAGAAACTTTATTCTCTGCCGTGGGTAATTTAACTAACACCACCCAGCTAATTTCAATATACCCTAAAACTCAAAGTACAACACTCCCTCTTAAAAAATGGACTTGAAACTACCTTTAATCTTGTATTCCATGAGCACATTTTCTATTTGCAAAGCAAATGAGAGGGAAAAAATGTGTGACAGAAACAATATCATTGCTAGCTCTACCTCACAAAGCAGAAGACAATCGATGAGTCTGTTTGCTCAGTTCTAAGGTTAATGTAAATGATGTCACCATTTCACAGTCCTAAGAATGAACAACACGTGCCACAGTACTGCTTCTACAAATGCAACTCGCATACATCAGTCCTTAACAATTACTGACATGTAAAATGCTCATAAAATCATCAGTTTAGGAAGTGCAACAACCAAGCAATGAAAGCATCCCTTTCAAACTAAGGTTGCATCATAAAACCTTTGAGCAGCAAACATGAATAGCAAAGATACCAGGAAGAAAAGAGGGTATTTCACTAAATTACATCAGCATATGCATACATGTCATGGTTTAACCCCAGCCTGCAGCAGCTGAGACCCACTCATGCCCCGACACAGCCTGTGTTTATTCCTGCTCCACAGAAGCGTGTCAAGAATGTTTATGCAACTCACCCAGCTGTGCTGCAACTGTGAACAGAACATGTTTTCAGCAGAAATGGTCAAAATATCACTTCACTTAACAAAACCATAGTTTTTTACCTTTCATAGAGGAAAACTGAAGGCTGTTTATTGCACTTCTTATGTCACCTGAACAACCTCTGCAAAGCAACTCCAGAGATGTTCTATCAAGGGCGTAATTCTTCTCTCTGTTCTACAAGGAAAAACAGCATTCAAAACAACAGAAGAGCAGGAAAAGGAGTATTTGAACATGGCTATGAGAAACCACCTCTGACACACGCCATAAACAGACACATGAGTATCCACCACGTGCTCAAACTATGTCATACTACGGCCTTTAAAAAACTTAATCCACTTAAGCACACTGTCACAATTTATATAACAATATTAAAGAGAAAAATGCACATAGCTCTTTGCAAGGTGTCACTCAATACGATACTTGCTTGTAATCAAAACAGTTCAGGAATAACACAGGATTCAGGTTCATTACTACTTCTGGCCTTACTGGATACAAGAAAGATTATGTCTCTTCCTATTATTTGTTTCATTTATATAGTTACTGTAATAAGCAGAGTAATTTTCAGAAGTAACTTTGTAGACTGGGACCACAGATCAAGTGAAACTAATCTTAAAAGCAAGATTATCTTTCCAGCTTGTTCCTTGCTTTTTGTTGCCCTGGGGAAAATGGTTTTTTTGGGGAGATGTGGGGCCCTGCCACCAAAGACCAAATACAGTAACAAAAATAACATATTTCAGACATAAAAGTGTACAATCTTTTGGTCCTAGCACTGCACAGAAGTTATGAACTTTGACAACTTACCATACTGGCTTCTGCTGCAGCTATTCGATTAAGAACTTTCATCATATTTGTCGGTGCAACAGGCTTGAAACTGTTAAAATTCATTAAAAAAAACCCTACTTAGTTTCTAACCTCTCAATTATTTGAAGCATGCTTTAATGAGGCAAAAGATCTTACCTAATACTGAATATACACAACTCCTCTATAATTTCCGTGGGGAATAGTGACCTCTGGTTGCTGTCTCCACTGAAGTTATCTGAGATTATAAAGACAAGGGGGCACCTACTTGTACGAACGAACCTCCTGAATTGCAAAACAACAAAATGTGATGAAAATCAAACTCCAGCTTACTGCAAGTGGATAAAGCTGATAAGTAACAACTTATTTGCCACTGACCTGAGGATGTCATGTAGACTGCCAGGCTCTCGGTAGAATTGGTTAGGAATATCCTGTGCAAAACAAAGAGGTGCTGTTACTACATTCAGATGTAAATACTCTTCCACAGACTGACTGTCATGGCACATCACATTGCCACACATTTTTAATTCCTGGTTTGCTTGCTGTCAACACAATTTTAACACAGCTGACACTGGAGACAGTCAGAGGAGCAGCAGGGGGAAACAAACACAAAGCATAGTATGTCTCATTATGGAAAATGATCACCTAAAAAGAAGTATTTCTTTCTGTCTCAGTTTCCTAAGACACAGCCTTGGGTGTCACACTGCCTGTGAGCGTGGGTTTTACCCGGAGGACAAACATTCCAGGAAGCAGCTCCGCTGGGGAAGAGGGCAGGATACCCATGTGAGGTGTGACAGGACCTACTCAAGAAGGTGACTTTATAAAGGTAAGTCACACGAGCCTCTGCTTCCTAAATTCTACAATACATCACATTACCCTGCTAGAATTTCTGCCTGTTTTGGTCTTGAAAGTTTACAGACAACCTGACTATCAACTTCTAAAATTTCTCTCAGGTGAAGAATTGAAAAGTTCAGAACGAAATTGCTATTGAAACACACTTGTACACAAGTACAAATAAAGCCTTGTCCTGTAGCTGCCCACAAACCCTCAGTTCACACCTCTGCCCTAAACAACACCACCTGTTCAAGGCCAGGGCGTAAGTGCTAAATTTCACCTGTTTCTGCTTGTGGCCACCCTCCTGCATCATTAAACAACAGGAATAGTGGTGGGTTTTCCACTCTTTCTCTTTTTATATATATATATATATATGTGTATATATATATATATATATATATATATATACACATATACACTTCTAGAAACTTAATCATCCAGAAACATGGGAATGACTTCTCAATATTGTTTGATCTACTTTTTGATACTGTTACATATTTCTGTGCTCAAACCAGACTCCCATTTCTGCCTGACTACTTGCTTCTGTGGCATAACTACGGGTAGGATGTGGCTCTAGACTGCTGTAGAGACCCAAAAAGTAATGAAGACCTCATCTGCAGTAAAGCAGACAACTTTGGGAAACACCAACCCAGCATCTGAAGCTAGTTAGCATGTCAATATTACAACAAAAGCTACTGTTTTCAACACAACATTTCAAAAGTTTTCACTTACTTCAACAAGAATAAGCTTTTTATCATTTTCTGAGGACTCCCCAAGCATCTGAAGTTTGTTATACTTATTTGCTCTTAATAGAAAATCTTGAAAGAGAGCTGCTTGGGCCTGACTCGGAAACGTATGAAAATTTGAGTCTGAAAAAGAAAACTAATTAAAAATATGTATTCTATATTATACCAAGTAAAATATAAATACCCACACGAACTAAGACCCACCCGTGCTACTTTCTGACAGCAGCACTGAACAAGCCCTTTGGCAAACATGTGACAAACACAGCAGAATTTTTAAAGGGGTGTAATTCAACTGAGGACCCAGACAAAGACACTTACCTTTTATTTATTTTTTAATTGTTTTTTTTAAATTTATTTGGTTCAAATTATGTCCAGGCTATTACAGAGCTCTCTATACTGATTTGAATTGTCAATTATTTTGGACTGAACACTGTAAAAAAACCTAAATCCCTTTCCAGAAAAAAGCCACAGAAGGATTCTCATTAAACACTAACGAATTGACTTACATGGATGTGGATGTGATTTCATATGTGATGGACAGAAAAGAAGCAAAAATACAAGATAGAAAACCCACAAAAGTAACTGGAAGGGAAAAAAAAAGATAAAAAGAAAAACCCCCAACATACTTACCATGGTCAAACATATTTCTCAAGTCTTCCTTTGTAAAGTCTAAAGAGAGTGGATTGGTCCATTCTTGCACCTGAAGGCCAAGATCTTTGGCTAAAATCTGCAGAGTTGCAGTTTTTCCACAGCCAGGAGGGCCAGTCAGCAGCAGGACAGAGCCACCCTGACAGAGAGATACAAAACATAATCACAAACGTGGTAAATCAAGACTGACAGTTGGCTGAAGATGAATATTGGTTGAATTTCTCCTATAGTTTCTCTGGTAACGATCCTCTCTCCCACAGAAACCCCAGTCACACATTTTGAGCTGTTAATTTACCTGCTGAGTACTCAGACAGAGAGAACGAGGCCATGACTCTGAGAGCCTTGTTCTGTTCCTAATGCCTCTGGTAAATAAACTGCATGTGACTGCCACACAACAGACACTGAACTGGAGAACCAGCTCTGGAAAACACTAGGCAAGGCTGGCAATTTGTGTCTAAGAATGCCTCTTACCAATCAAGATTAAAAACATCCTGTTACACCAGCCCAGTGCAACTGGAAATGTGTCACAAGACTTAAAAATTAACCTGGGAGAGATAAAATGCAGCTTCAAGCACATACTGAAGAGCTGTGATTTATGACTGGATGCCAGAAAATAATATTTCTGAGGAAAATCAGAATCCACCTCTTAGGAGCATAAGCCCAAAATAAATGTTACAAGCTCTAACCTGTGTTCTTAAGAGTTTTTCTTACAATGCAGAAGATACACAATCACTGTCTCTCTAAGGTGAGGTTTTTCTCTGAACATGAAATTGCATCCAGCTCATTTGTATGGTTCGATACCTCCAGCTGCTGATTTTAGCAAGTTTACCTGCTTTGGCCTCTGAAATATATGCGTTTTTAACCAGGTTTCAACTTCCTCAATCTTCTTTTTTTGCACAGCAAGGTCATTCTGAAACAAGGTTAAAATATGTGAAAGTTATACACTGAACTCTTGGTTTCTACTAAAAATAGAGAATAGAATAAATGCTGACTAAAATATCAACGGACATGTTGGTATGAGTTCCAGTTATGTGTGTGCTCTGCATAAGCAATGCCACAGTCAAGGATGGGCATCTCAACCTGTTTCCTCAAACAATCAGTTTTCCATTCTTTGTAGTCAGGAAATAATGAGCTATTTATTATTCTTTAAGTAATAACACTACAATCTTGTCAGTGTCAGGATACTTCATAGCTATTGCTGAAGCTGCTCCTTTTTACTTTGTTCACTCTAACACTGCAGATGTTTTCGGAACGTCTGCAAATCCCACACAGCTGGGTTTTCCCAGTGCTTGGAACTATCAGATGCGTCTGGAATTCAGTAACAGGTTCAAAAGTTTACAGGGGGACTGACAGGAAACAACGTTTCCTCAGCAGCTGTTCCTCCTGAGGAAGCCTGGGGGAACGTGTGCCTGCTGCAGATGAAGAGCTGGCTGGAGTCTGGCTTTATGCACTGGCTGGCAGTGAATCCCTACCCAGACCCTTGTGTTTTACCCAGACAGGGCACGGTGAGAGCCTGCCCCATGCAGGGTACAGACAGAAGCACAACGTGTCCCTGTGATGTCACTACTACAACACACTCGGAGGAGCTCCCACACCTGAGTTTCAGGTTTGTATCTCTCCACCCACGGCAGCTCATCCTGGGACTGGCTCCGGTTCTGCCTGGGCTTGGCACAGGGCAGATCTACAGCACACGGCTTCGCTCTTTTCCGGGGAGGAGCTTTGGGTTTGCTGTTCTCTGGCACAGGGGTCGGGTCTTTCTGCTTCTGCCGACGGCCTCTGCCAGAGCTGCCCTTCAGCGGCTTCACAGGAACTGCACAAGGGGGAGCACTTGTGTTTCCAAAGAAGTCATCAAATGGATGTGCCAGCCAATCCGTCACCTGGAGAAACACAAACGCGGTGGCAGTAATGCAGCGCTCTCCTCCCCTTAGCTGGGCACAGCTGCCTCTAGAAAATGGGAGATTTTTATCGAGTGTGCACTTCCCCATCCCTGGCAGTGTCCAAGGCCAGGCTGGAAGGGACTGCGAGAAACCTGGCCTAGTGGAAGGTGTCCCTGCCCATGGCAGGGAGTGGCACTGGATGCTTTTATGGGCCTTCCAACTACAACTGCTCTGAGATTCCATGATTCTTCTGTATTAAAAAAAAAAAGCTGCATCATTGTGCCGGGAGTATTTTGCAGCAAAATGGCACATCAGAACAAGTTGAGAACTCCACAAACACACATCCAACCTAAAGAACTAAAAAAGAATGAAAAAGCAGCATCAGCTTACTCAGACCACTTTTACATCACGGTAATGTTCACACTGCCTCTGTGTAGTTTTCAGTATGTGGCACTTTTTTCCCCTTTTTAAAAAATATTTACAATGCACCCATTTGTGTTTAAAAGTTAGAAACAGAGAACAGTTATTGAGGCAGCACAGTAAAATCAGGGAGTGCTTGCTGCACTGGGCAGCTTGGGCTGAACCAGAGGCCACGCCAGCAACAAGGAACAGCGCCGCTAACAGCACCAGTGTTTAATTCTGGATTTGAGCAACACCCCCGGGACAGGGCTGCAGACTCAACCACCAGAGCCACTTCTCAAAGGCCCAAACGACACCACAGGGGCCACAAGGCACCCCCTCGGTGCAGGGTTAACAGGCTGGATGCCAACACCCCTTGGTGAAAATGTGAGTGACAAAACAGACACAACATCCCCAAAAAGGGCTGGGAAACTCTGCAGTTCACACACCTCATAAACCAACGCAGCACAGTGCTGGCAGACAGCACATTGTCTGACAGGTGGGTGTAGCAGGAGGCTCTGCCTGGAATGGCTCAAACAGCTCCAACAAGGCCCTGTTTGCAAAGCCCCCAGTGGGAAATGCAGAAGGGGGGTCACGCTGCTTTTGGGGTGAATAATGCTGAAACCAGCCTGACTCCTCCATCCCAAAGTTGAACATCCTAAGAGGGAGCTGAAGCTGTGGCAGAGCTGGTAAAACCCCCAGAGAAAGGAACACCCAAGTGACACCACTGAGAACTTCTGCAGAGCTGCTGAGCTGGCACAGCCTGGGCACATCTGACTGACGGGGCAGCATCTCAGACTAGAGAAGCCCCGTCCCAAATTTTAACGGCAGCATCTCCTGACATTTCTCTTCCTGGGGGTGTGGGGATTCCTCCCTGGAGTAGGGATGATGTGATCTCAAGGTCACTGCTTGAGGCTCAGCCAAATGCCCACAGCCGGGGTGAGTAACATCAATCTTTATTCAGTGATTGTTTTTGCTGGCTTTAATACAGTCACATCAAAATTCAGATTCATAGAATCATTAAGGCTGGAAAAGACCTCCAGGATCATCGAGACCAGCCTTTGCTTCCTATTTCCACTGTTCATATAATATTCATTATACTAGTATTTCAACTATTGCTTCACAGTGCACTATAGCAGTAGTTATAGTCCCTGTACAGTGTAGTGAGTAATTCTGATTAAGATCTCTTTGTCTAATCATTATCAAATACATTAAATATATCTGGTTTGGCACCCTGAATCGTGCAGACAAAGCTGTGTAAGGTTCAGTCACATGTATACAGTGCTGTCACCGTGAACCACTGACCAGCGCCGGGGCTGGGGCTGGATCCAGCTGCTCCCGGACTCCTCTCTGAGGAGTTTGGAAAGCAGGGAGGGTCTGGGGGGGCGGTCTGCGGGACTGTGGGAGGTTTTGGGGGTCCCTTCTGCACTTTGTGACTCCATGGGATACACCGACAAACTTTGTCTGATGCTCCGGCCGTGCCCGCGACGCCCCAGCAGCTGGCCAGGAGCAGAGGCCTCGGCACCGTTCCTCTCACACAAGCTGGGCTCGGCCCGATTTGCATAGTTACCCACAATACCCCCCTGAGAGGGCGGGGGAGGGTCCCTTCCACACGCCATGACACCAAACTAAATCTCTCTCTTAGCAAAAAACAGGACAACCCCCACTGAAAAAGGACAAACTGCCAATACAGAGCCCACGGAGGAAGCAGCGGGCCGCCGAGAGCTCCTTCCCCGGACCCACCTCCGCCGGCCTTCCCGGGCCGCTGCCGGACATCCTCGCCCGGGGGGACCGCTCCGCCTGCGGCCCCGCTGCCCCCGCCGGGCCCAGGCGGAGATCCGATTCCGGGGCCTGGGACTTGGTGCCCCGGGACTCGGTGTGAATCGGTGCTCCGGGGGGAGGGAGAGCCCGGTGTGACACTCGGGGTGACACTGGGGGTGACTCGGTGCCCCGGGACCCGGTGCCCGGCGGATCTCGGGGAGCTCGAAGCGCTGCGGTTCCGGCCGGGCCGCGTCCCCTCACACGGCGACGAGGGGTCCTTCCTCTCCGCCGGCTCTTAGCTGTCCGTGGCGCGCCGGGCAGCGCGGTGACGCCATCGGCGCGCGCCGGCGGCGACGGAGGCCCCCGCGCACGTGTCTCCAAGGCGACGGGCGGCGGCGCCATGAGACGGCCGAACGTGCTGATCACCGGTGGGCACCGGCGCGGCGGCGGAGCGCGGGCACGGCCCCAGCGCAGCAGCCCGGGGTGGTGTGGGGTGTGCGGTCCCGGCCTGGGCTCATCGGGGGCCTAGGGTCCCGGCCCTGGCCGAGCCCGAGGGGATTCGGGGCGCGGGGTCCTAGCCCGGGGTAATTTGGGGTCTGGGGCCCCGGGCCCATCACAGCCCGGGGTGATCTGGGTTGTGAGGCTCCAGCGTGGCTGATCTGGGGTGTGGGATCCCAGCCCGGGATGATTTTGCGGCTCTACTCCTTCATGAGAACGTGGGGCTCGTCCGTATTACCTCAGGGTTTTCAAATGAATGGAGATTTCCCTTTGAACCCTCACGCTGTGAGAGACATTTCTGCACAGTCAGAGTTCTCTCTCTGTTTTCCTATTTCACTCTCCTCGCCTGTTTCTCTTGGTCCTGCAGCTTTTTGTCCCTTTTTTCGTCACATGAACTCTCCAATGTTGGCTGTCAGAAGGTTCCAGTTCACCTGGTGGGGGGTGTTTGAGGGGACCTGCAAGCTCTCCCCTTACCCTTTCCTGTGGATTTGGTCTCCAGGCACGCCGGGTGTTGGGAAAACCACACTGGGAAAGGAGCTGGCGTCCCGAGCAGGGCTGAGCTACGTCAACGTGGGGGACTTGGCAAAGGAAGGTGCTGTGTCACAGGGGTGCCCCGAGCACGGGGGACGTTCTGCTCTGCTGGTGGTGTCGCGTGCACTGGGAGCCCCTGCACGTGTGTCTGGTGGCTGGGACAGCTGGGGAGTCCAGCTGGAGAGGAGAAGGCTCTAGGAGACCTTCCAGGGCCTAAAGGGGCTCCAGGAGAGCTGGAGAGGGACTGGGGACAAGGGATGGAGGGACAGGACACAGGGAATGGCTTCCCACTGCCAGAGGGCAGGGATGGATGGGATATTGGGAAGGAATTGTTCCCTGGGAGGGTGGGCAGGCCCTGGCACAGGGTGCCCAGAGCAGCTGTGGCTGCCCCTGGATCCCTGGCAGTGCCCAAGGCCAGGTTGCATGGGGCTGGGAGCAGCCTGGGACAGTGGAAGGTGGTGGCAAGGTGTGGCACTGGACGAGCTTTCAGGTTCGTCCCACCTAAGCCATTCTGTGATTCTGTATAAAGTGAATTTACTTCAGCAGGAGTTTCTGTAGCAGCATACTTGGTGTTAAGTAATAAATAACAACCTCATCCTTAGACGGATTTGTAAACAAGGTGTTCCCTACTGTGAACTCTGTCTTTGGTCTGCAAACTGCTGAGACAAACAAACATGCGCGGATTCTCTGCTGCAGGAGAGCTGTACGAAGGCTTTGATGAGGAGTATGACTGCCCCATTTTGGATGAAGACAGGGTGAGTCCAACCCCTAGAGCCACCCTCGCTGTATTTTGGCTGTGCAGTGCCAGGCGAGCCTGCCTGTGTGTGTTCCTTGTGCAGGTGATTGATGAACTCGAGGATAGGATGAGCGAGGGAGGAGTGATTGTGGATTACCACGGCTGTGACTTCTTCCCCGAGCGCTGGTTCCACATCGTGTTCGTTCTTCGCACGGAAAATTCATTTCTGTATGACAGACTGGAACGCAGGTGTGACTCTGGGGTAAATAAGGACTAGAGTGCTGTTGTGTGACTTCACTTAGGGTATAAATCACTGATTCTCAAAAAAAGGCCTCCGTTGTCTCTGTACCTCAGACTGTCTCTTGGTGCTCTTGCTCTCTAGGGGCTACACGGGGAAGAAGCTGCAAGACAACATTCAATGTGAAATTTTTCAGACTCTATATGAGGAAGCTGTGTTGTCATATAAAAAGGAAATTGTACACCAGTTACCCAGCAACACTCCAGAGGACCTAGAGAGAAATTTGGATCAGATTATGCAATGGATTGAGCAATGGATGAAGGACAACAACTGACTTTCGGTGAAACAGTAACTGCTGGATCTCTTCTTGGGAGGGAGGGTTTAATAAGTGGTATTCATAATTCTTGTATTATAAATGCACATGAAATTTGTTGTAACTGGGCATAGCTGGGGTGTAGAAGAAGGTTCAGAGCAACCAGGTTGTGAGGGTCTGTAACAGCACCCTGGAGAGGCAACAGCAGAACTGATACAAGTGAGGGAAAGGATGAAGATGACGCTGTTGCCCTGAGTAGCAGGAGCTATGTTCAGTAACTGAGAATTCTTTTGACCTTACAATTAAAACCAAACCTGCAAGACAACTGTAAAATCCTGATAACTGGTGGCAGTTGAGGCACTTTTGATTTCCAGAGGGTGGAACAGTGTCCTGGAAAGGAGTTAGTTTGATGTGGACTTGCGAGACTAAAACCTGCTGTGCTCCACTGTGGCCTTGGGCGTGTGAGGATAACACAGAGCGAGAAGGTTTGGTACAGGCTGAGGTGGGTCCTTTGTTTTTGAGGGAAAAGAAGTGATGTGAGAGTTATTTGCACAGAACTTTGGAGATTCCTTTGTGTGTAAGGAAACATCAGCTATGTCTGCACTGGTCTGGAGTGTTTAACAATAAACTTCCTTTTTCCTTTTTCTCTGTATTCCCCATTCCCTGTCCCAGTCATGGACTATATACATCACTGCAGGATTACCCAGGATGTGCATCACTTGTCAGGATAAACCTGCAGTGAACCTAAACGTGGTCACAGTTCTGTTCTGATTGCTATTAAAGCCTGGGCCCCAGGGGGGCAGGGCTGTACAAGGAAGAGAAAACCTTTCTTCAGTGAAGAACTGCTTGGAAAGAAAGTCTTGTGAAAGATTCTGTAGGAAGTGCTTGCTTATAAACCCTTTATATACATGCGTTTGGATAGTAAAACAACTTTCTTTAAAATTTCTGTTGTAAAGAGTGTTGTTATTACATATTTACGATTTTATTTTTTATTCAAAATTTGCTATTGGGTTGGGGTTTTTTTTTCGTGACACTTGCAGAGCAATACTTCAACAGCAATTTGATGATATTATAAACCAAAATGGTGAAAAACAGTGAATTTCCCTGGAGAATTGGGCCCAGGCATTGTGGAAGCTCGGGCAGAGGTTGGCCTAGAGTAGGAAGCAGGTGGAGGGTGTTGTTGGGGTGTCAGGACAACCCCAGTCCCTGAGAACACTTGGAGTGACCACGCCTGGTCACCTCAGGTCGCGTTCCCCCAGCTGCCCGACGCCGGCCAGCGCTGTGCTGGGGACGGGGCTGCACAGACAACACGGACCGCTAATAAAAATTAAAACAAACAAACCCCTCCTTCCGAGGAGCCTGCGGGGCGCTCCCCGAGCCTCTCCGAGCCTCCCGCCCCGGGGCGGGACCGGCAGCGCGGGGTGCGGGCGCGCAGGTGGGTCGGGGCTGCGGGGCCGGGCTGCCCGGCGGTGCCCGGGGGTCTCCCGGGGGTCTCCCGAGGCGCTGCCCCGGCCGGGGTTCCACCGCGGGCTGCAGCGGGGATTTGGCAGCCCCGAGGCGCCGGCGGAGCCTCGTATTTCGCGCTTGGGTCTTGTCCTGCTGCTGTAAACACGGAGCTTTCCTGTTTTCCCAGATAAAGCACTGGCGTTGCGAGAGGCGCTGTTCGCCGGTAGGTGAAGGGACTTCAGTCGGGAAAAAAAATCCAAACCAACGAAAAACCCGAAAAAAAAGCAGGAGGAGAAGATGGAGGAAGCAGAAGAGGATGACATGACATGTGGAGACTTGGGAAACGGACTTGGGAGAAGACCGGGAGGTGTTTACGAAGGGGAAAACTTACAAAATTCCTATTCAATTAGATCTAGGAAGGGATCTGGAAAGGCTTGTAATGCCCCCTTGTCAGCAAAGGTAGGGGAAGAAAGCGATGGTGCAGCTCTTCCTGGTCCGAAACAAAACAGCGTTTGCGATGGATCACTCAAAAAACCTGCTCCTAGTTCCACACGACAGAATAGCTGTGGTAAGAGTAACTTGGAAATTAATTATTCACCATGATACAAATTGCTGTTAGTGAAAGTGAGCTGTTCAGCTGCTTCACAGAGTGTCATCAAGTTTACTTCAAACCACTTGCCAAAATCCCTGAAGGCTTCCAGTGCCTGCTGGGATCCTTCTCCTTCATCCCAGAATATCAGGGGCAGAATTGCTTCAGTGGTCGAGGCAGTGACCATTCTTAGTGTAAAATACCCAGTTTTAAAGCGTTTAATTTTGCATTTGGAAGTGACATGCAGCAAAGAGCATCCTGTCAGGGGTGTACCTACGTGGGTATATACGTCTGTGAAATTTAATGACATTGCTTGGACTCCTGCTTTAAGTAAGTGTAAGTCTTCCTAAAGATGGTATCTAAAGCTTGCAGCTAAATATTCAAAATCTTATTTGCTCTTTGGTTGAAATTTGTAAATTGGCTTACTGTAGGGGTTAGGAAGTTGTTTTTAGAACCTGCATTGGCATTCATCTTCTTTTTTTGTGAAGGCAATGCTGCTGTAGAAACAATCAAGTGTAGGCAGTGCTGTTCAGTGCAGTCCAGGTACTTTCCTGTCAAATTTTAATATTTTGTCTGAGGTATTTCTGTGTAGCTTGCTTATTTCTCTCCTTTAAATAATTCCCCATTATCCTCTCCACAGCAAGCTGAGCTCTCTCTCTCTCTTGAAAAATGCCCCTACTTCTAAATACTGCTAGCTACTGTTGTTTTGAGTGTGGTTGTTGGAAAGTTACAATTGGAAAAGAATCTGGAAAATTAATTTCTTTAAATCAGGATGGCAATTTCGTTGGGTTTATTTTAAAGGAAATTATAGAATATTTGTCTTTATGTCGCTTTACAACAGACATTTCTCCCCCATTTCACTTCTTTAACTGTGAAGCACTGTGTTTGAAGTTTGTATTGATGTATTTCTTAAATCAGTGCATTAGCTCCACAAGAAAAAAACCCAAAACACAAAGATGAAAATTCACCTTTGTATGTTACTTATTTTCAGGGTAAAATCCCCACCTTTTTTTTTTTCTTTAAATATTATAATATCTTACCATTTAGTATCTTCTATTAATCCTACAGAATCTAATACTGAAGTGTCAAATGAAGAACTAAAGCAACAACTCCAGGAAGCTCTAGAGGTTGGTAACAGTGCCCAGGGTGCTGCTCTCCAAATCTGCATTTCCTTTCAATGTAGGTAGAGGATCTTGGCATGATGAGAGACTTGGATGGACCCCGGTTCTTGAAATTAAAGTGGTAGTTGGAAGCTTCATTAAATTTTATGTCAGGATATCACAGTGTGAGGTGGACTTTATATTCTGGGGGGTTTGTTTGTTTGTTTGTGGGGTTTTTTTAGGGGGCAGAGAAAGTATTTTAAAGATGTAGAGAATATTGAAGGTATTGTTTTACTTTTCTAGCAGATGTTTATTTTTTATCAAGCTTTGGGGCTTGAAAATCTGCAGTGTAAACAATCTTGGGATTTTTAGTCTGTGTTTTTGTTGAACGGTCGCTAACAGTACGTTTTTATTTTACTGTGGTTAAATGTGTTGAGGTGTTGGCATCACAGCCAGCTGACTTCCACTGTAAAAATACACATTTCATCTGCACTGTGTTCTTCAACCTCAGGTGAGCCCATGAAAAGACTTCATAGAGGTAAAACAGAGGTTTGTTTTTTGAGGAGGGCAGATTTACACTGCTGTTACAGTCGAATCCTAACAGGAGTACCTTGGCTTTTGCTCAGTGTATCTACTTTGTTTTACTTCAGGAAGTTGAAATTTTGAAAGTTGAGCTTGAAGCGTCTCAAAGACAGCTTGAAGGAAAAGATGAAGCCTTAAGAATCCTGCAGAGCATGGTAGGAGCTGTTCAGAAATTACTTGGTGGTAACAAGGAAAACAGAGGACATCTGCTGCTGCTCCTCATCAGAACCTCAAAAACCTTAAGGCCTTCCCAGGGCTGCAATTTAAACCATTGAGTCTGCAGATGTCTATAGACTTGCCTCTACAATTTACTGGAACTAGTGTGTTATTTAAGAAGACTTTACTGTTGTAGCAATTATCATAATTTTATCTTTGAGGATTCATGAGGATTTATCTATTAAACATAAAATTAAGGCCTTTTTCCAGTCCCTTATATTGAAGATTTTGCCAGTGCTTGTAATCCTGCTGCAAAGCATGAGTACTTTGAGTTGACTGCTCAATTTGTTGCCCTAGAGGACAGTATGCCTTAAATGTCAGGTCGTTCTTTTGTTCACAATTTGTAGTGTTTTTATTCTCGTTCATAACAAATTCTGCTGAAATCAGTTCCTGGGATTTAGCCTACTTACATAACCCATTTCTAGTCGTGCAGTTTATACCCTCACATATTTGTAGCGAGTTAGGCCTGGATCAAAGCTTAGGTGTGTTGTAACCTAGTTTTTTAAGATGTGATTTTCTGCATGAGCCCTGAAGAAGACATGATCTCAAGTCAATAGCAGAGGTTATGGGATTGAAACCCAAGGTTGTTATGCAAATGAGTGACTTGAAATCAGAGCCCTCAGGGGCTCACAAGTGAGTTGCTGGTGTTTGTAACTCTGCACACTGTTTTTAACTATGAACGTGAATGTCTCTAGGTGTAAAACTGAAAATTGAGTCAGTTTAATCACAGTGTTTGACAGAGTTGCATTTTGGGTTTTGGTTTGGTTATTTGTTAATTTTGCAGGCAGTATTTGATAAAGCCACGAGTCATACAAAAGCAATGCTTCAGAAAACTGAAGAAGAAAAGAGGACTCTAGAGAAGGTAAGTGTGGGTGTTTCCTTCACACAGAGAAGCCCATGGCTATTAGAAAGGGGTTATCAGACTGTTTATTTAAATCAGTGCATACCTGATAGGAGTTTTATAAAAGGAATTCCTGTTCACTTCTAGTAGAAGGGGAAATGTTAATGTATCACTCTTCTGATCTAGATCTTTTCATGCTATAGTGTGGACAAATAATACCTGAAAATCAGCAGAGTTCTTCCTGTACTTTGAGATGGTGTTTGTTGTGGGTTCCAGTTGCTCAGAGTGAGCTGCACAACTCCTTAAGTGATTCAGCTGAGGCTTCCCAAGGGCTCTAAGAAATGGGTGCCCAGTTTTCATACGGAAGGTGGTGTTGAGCTACCTTGTTAAACTGCGTTTTTTGCTTTGTTCCTCCTCCTGTTGTTCTGTCCCACATAATAGGAGTGGGGCAGGGAAATGTGACAGCGTGGGTTTGTCTTTGTTGTAGGCCTCTAGAAGCATTAGTTCTGTAACAGACTGGAATCCATAGCTCAGTGATGCAGAAACTTTGGTGTCTTGTACCGCATTTGTTATTAGCAGTGTCACAGATTGTCACTGAGATCTCTGCCAAACCCAGCACCCTTAGCGTCCTTTTGATGGGAGCCCTGTAATGTGCTGCTGCAAGTTTGTTTTGTTTCCACAGGAAATAAATATTTTGCAATGGGAAATTGAATTTGATCAGGACAGATTTAAAAACATAGAAGACATGTGGACAGAAAAATATGACAGGTATTTGACCTACACTGTGTATTGTTGGGGTTTTTGTTTGATTTTTTTAAAAGTGCACTGAGTATTCTGTGTCATCTGTTTTCTGTTCCAAACTTCCTTCCTCAGGTTCTTTTGGATTTTGTATTTTCCCAATTCCCTTCCAAATTCTGGAAGATTTTGATTTTTCGCACTAGTAACATTTGTATTTTTCAATTAAAACTTCCGGAATTATTGTCCTGATTTTTTTTTTAATGGATCTGTAGGCTGGCTTTGCTAGGCTGAGTTTTTTTTTCATCATATGACGTTAGCCAGCTGGAGACTGATTATCTTTATTTACCTTGAGTGTAGATGAGGCAGAGGAAATAATGGTATATGCATGCATGTGGAAGTATAATTTCCTGGTTAATCATTTCTTTATTGTCTTGCACTGTAGGTCTGGGCATGAGTACAGGGAAAATGGAGTGCTTTACAGAGAAGCTGATCAAGAGGTTCTTTGTTAAGTAAGAGTCACCCTGGGTGGACAGCAGGTGTGGTTGGGCAAGAAGAATGTGCCAGAGGCACTAAACTAATAACACTTAACAGACCTTAAAAAATGGGACCAGCAGACTCGCTCATTTGCATGTAGAAATTGTATCTCTGAAGTCTACCCATCAGAGGAGTTGTTACTGTCACTATTTGTTGTTATTATTGGTGGTGTTGTTATTATTCAGCATGTATTTTTATTTTAATATGTTTCAACTTTGAATCAAAGAATAAGCCAAAAGTTTACAAACTATACCATAGATACATTTGTCAAGGGATGTCTCTTGAGAAGCCTCTGGCTTTCCTGGCTGAGTAGGTTGGAAGTGTAGCTGTGCAGTTTTGAGCCACGAAACTGGTGTTGACTGTTGAAAGATAGAGACATAGCTTCAGAAAACTGACAGCCAGGGGCTCAGCCTGCTTTGCAAAACATCTCATATTTTTCTGATAGTTTTCTGACATCTCAGGCAGCAGGACATGAAGAATGTGCATTTTCCTTTGGTTTTTTCCAAGTGAGATAATTCAGACTGGGCTGCATTTAGTGACAGCTGAGGAGATGCACCAAATAAATTGTATTGCTTTGACATTTAGGACGTCAGATTGCCACTGTTCTGTTCGAGACAGAAATACTTCAAGGAAAAATGCATTATCAGTGCATATTGTGTGTTCTCACGTTGCAACACCTGAAGGCACAGCTGTTCTTGAAAACAGGATTCAGACCACAGGAAGTTTACAGACCAGAGCTGTCGCATCTCTAATCAGTTTTGTTCTTTCAAGGAAGTAGGAAATTTCTAGCAAGTGTTTCAGAGGTTCATAATTACCAATTTATTTGCATTTCTAATGGGAATGTGGCACTTAAACTGATCTCTTGTTAAAGCTGTTGGCACCACCTACTTACACGTAAATGATTTTTTTTTCTTTTTTAACATTCAGTTGACCATACCTGGATGGGTTTGGAGTGTGAGGGTGTGGTGTCACGAACAGGGCAAACCTGTTGGAGCAGCCCGTGGTGCCAGGGGGGCAGAGCACCCTCAGGGTGAGCGCAGAGGCTCCTGGCGGTGCTCCCTGGGTGCCGAGGGCTGAGCACACAGCCCAGCCTGGTGCTCCCTGCCCTGCTGGCCTGGGTCAGCAGGACTGGCACCTTGCTTATTGGCCCTTGGCCAGCAGATTTGCTTCTGACAGCACAATGCAGATTATTGGTACAGATATTATGGGAAAATACTACCACTTTTGCCATAAAAAGCACTCAAAGTGAGAAAACTGCTGGAATGATACTCCGTGGTTAATATCTCATCAAACCTAGTACTCAACTCCTTTCACTTTTGGTTTTTTTCTTCCATCTTTTAAGTAATCCTAATTTTAATTAGCAGAAATACTAGATACCGTGTTTTAACAGGTTATTTCTTAAATTATTGAGTGCCTGTTTAAAAACGTTTTTTAAAAATATAATAAAACCATTTTCTAACTTCTACAGGATATACTGTGAAAACGCAGCTCTTAAGGAAGCATTGAAACTGAGGACAGAAGAAGTTAGAACACTTAAAGCTGAAAATGCAAGTAAGCCAGCAACAGCTATTTCTCTGAATACAGTTTTTCAGGAATAACTCATGATGTAGGTGTGATGGAAACTTCCTGTGGGGATCAGTGTCTTGTTACTGGCAGCTGATCTTAGTGGATATGCAGAACCCTGGAAATTAAACTGGAAAGTAGCCAGGGCAGATACTGGATCAGAGGGCTCAAGTCCCTTTCCCCTTTTTTTTGCCTTCCAAAAAGCTTTAAAATAACTGAGTTAAATCATTACTTTCCCAATGTTGTGCTGTTCTGAATGAGCGGCTGCCTGACTTTTAAGTGTACAAGGAGATGAGCACTCAGTCCTGAGGCAGAGCAATACAGGAAATGGTCTCTCTCTAAGTGGGTCCTTACTTCTGAGAGAACACAGAAGAAAGAACAACTGGGATATGAGTTTCTACTTGTACACTCTCATCATGTTCCCAAACTGATGCTTGAACTATAAAACTGCTTCATTTGGGTGTAGTTGAACTCAGAAATTAAGAAATCAAAGCAGCAGACTTTTGTAATCTCTTTCTTTGCTTTATTTTGTAGTCCTGAACCGGCAGTACTTGGAATTCCTTGCAATGCTAGATGTGAAACAACAGAAAGTTTTTGAGGAGAACATGTCATTGGACAAAAGTGACATTACTGATTTTACAGGTCTTGAAGTAAGTACTGCTTATGTGTTTTTCCAGGTGGCTGCTTCAGAGATGTGTTTGTGTTCCAAATACATAGAGAAAATTCATTGCTCATTGTATATCCCTTTATTTGGACCCATTTTAGCTAATTAGAACATGCCTTTGCATGCCTGTTAATCAGTTTTCTTCTTACTGGCCCACCTTGTGAAGAAAGATCAGGCAGAAGAAGCATCAAGCTATTTTTCACAAGCCATGATGCTTATTTTTCCTCTTCCTAGCACTTAAGCCCTGCTTGCTTGTGCTTTACCAAGCACGGTAATATCCCGCTGAGGTCTGCAGGGCATGGCTCACCCGGCTGTCAGGTTTTGCCTGAAAAGCACACCTCTGTTGTGAGTCAGAAGCGATCACCTCCACCTCTCACACCTTGCTCCCACTGACTGACACTCCCTGTGTAGTTCGAGGGTGTTTTTTTGCCGGCGTCTCTGTAAGCACATCTTACCTGTGGTTTGTTTTGGGTTTTAAGCTGGCAGTGCTCGGAGCCTGCACCTGCAGTACTGCGGAGGGGCAGCCCTGTCCCTGTGCCAAAGTGGCAGCTCTCACTCGGAAGCAACTCCTTCATCTCAAGCAAGAGGTAATGAGGCCTGGCTGGGTGGGGACAAGGAGGGGGTGCTCCTGCTCCGATCCAAACAAAGCCAGAAACACTCAACCACTGCTTACACAAACTCAGGTCTTTCACAACCAGAATCGATCTCAGAAATTACAATGTAAAGTTTTTTGTGATGCTTGTAGTGCCCTAACCTCTGCTGGTAGAAAAATTGTAATTATATCTACTCAGTGTTACTAGTTTAAAAAAAAAATCTGCATTATTTTTTCTTCTTCCCATATTTTTTAATCTAAAAAAAAGAGAACACACCCTAAGTGTGTGCACTCCATGAATGTACACACTGTGCATGTGGACTGGCACTGAACCTTTTCCTTCCTTCCTGGCAGTGCATTTCACCCCTCCCTTGTGTCGGCATCAGCACCCACAGCCCGCTCACCCAGCTGGGTCAGCAAGCTGATCTTGCTGGAAAATACCTATTTACCTCATGCTTAAATCAATGACGTGGATTTCAAGCTCCTAATTTTTTTCAATTTAGTGAGGTTGTGTGGATTTAGAATTTTTCTTCTAATTTGTATTTGACTCTGCAAATGTGGTAACCATCCTTGTGGTCCTGCTGCAGAAGTTCCAGTTCACTAACTGGTTTTGAAAATAGGTACTGGCCTGTCCCTTGTGATCCCTGATATGGATTCCAATCTCTTGTTCCTTTTGCTCCTGGCCCAGCTGTTATGGGACATTATTGCCCTCCTCAAGCTCTCTGCATGTGCAGAGATAAATAAATACACAGAGATGATTGTGTAGATGGCTGGCGGTGTGAACATGTGCAAACAATGAAGAGTAAGGACTTTGATACATATTTGAAAATACATTTCCTTACATGTCAGGAAAACCCTTTGGTTCCTACTACTGCTTCCTTGATTATATTTACTTGCAAGTTGTCTGTTTCTTAATATTCATTTTAAATCTGCATTTGCTTCCAAATTAGCTAACATACTTTAAATTTTCCCTGAATTAAACCCAGACTGAAAATCTGAAGAAGAGTAAGGATGAAGCATATATCATGGCAGATGCCTTCAGAATTGCATTTGAGCAGCAACTGATGCAGAGGAAGGACCAGGCCCTGAGGCTGGCAGAAGTGATAAACATGAAGAAGGAAACAAAATTTGCAAACTGGAGACGTCTGCGAGGCACTGGTAGCTGGGCAATCTGTGTGTCTGCGAGGGCTGACTGCCAGAGGAGGGAGCAGGAGCCAGGAGCACTCTCCCTGTGTTAAATCTGTGCAGGTGGCTCGGCTGCTGACTGAGGGTTATGGACAGCAGCTGAGAAAAACTGACATCTGGCCGTTCTAAGTGCTTCTCTGTCGTTTGGGGTTTTTTAATGAGCTCTATGTAAGAGTTGGGGAAGGAGGAGAAAAGCAAAAAATATATATATTTGGGGCTTTTTTAGCTCCAAATGGGGTATTGAGCAACCTGGTCTAGTGGAAGGTGTGGAACGAGATCAGTTTTAAGGTCTCTTCTAGCCCAGGCCATTCATTGATTCACTGGAGTACTAAATAGATTTTTTTTCTGTTTTTCCTTAGACATTTTTAGCCTTTTGTTATGCATGTGTATCAATACTAGGGTTTATTAGTGTTCTTACACTAATACAGAGTTACAAAGTCCTGTGTAACACAGGAAGAATTCTAATCTGTAAAGTAAGAATAATTCTAATAATCTTTTGTTCTTTCAAAAAAGTAAAGGGATAAAGAGTATTTAAGTGCTTACATCATGGTCAAGACCACTGCACGCTTTAAGAACAGCACAATATATTCGTTTTGACCATTGGCCAGGAGCTGCCAGGCTTAGAAGTGTGGGGTGTCTCCCAGATTCCTTGGGCACTCCTAGGGTGTAGCACTACAACAGCATAACCTTGACTAGCTGTTTCCCCTATACTGACACCATTGCTTCCCGGCTCTGTTACCTGGTACATATGTTCCATAATTTTAATGTATTTTACTGTTTATAAAAATCTTACTAACTTGTAAGTGGCCTATGTCAGAGAATCTTTGGTTTTTTTCAGGCTGCTTACTGTTTAAAAACAAATTACCATGAAGTATTGTTTAACTAGAGTGGCAAAAGTATATTTTTCATAGAGCACAAGGAATTTTCAGTTTGCCCATGTGTGAGGTCTGTGTAGCATTTATGTGACAGGAGGACTAGTGCTGCATGGTGGGAACGTGCCGTGTCCCGTGCAGTGGGAGAAGCTGCAGCTTGCGTTGCCCTTTCCCATGAAATCGCTCAGATCCAGGTTTACACGTGCCCGTTTTATCCCAAAGTCCTGGTTCCCTTCCTAAGCGGTTCTGCATTTGATGTACTTCTGTTTTCCTTAGAGCGTGTCAAGTTACAAGGGAACAAGAATAATCTGGGGCAGAAGCTGTCCAGCCTGCTCTCGTCAGACGGGGACTGCAGGAAGGTTGAGGAGCTGGACAATCCCCAGGAAATCCTGAGGATGTTGATAGATCTGGTCAGTATTTGGTTCAACTCTTCGGAGCGCATGCGTTTGCGTGGGTTCACACACCCTGAGCTGACAAATGGCCTCCTCTCCTTTCTGTTGACCCCGCAGGTAAACGACAAGGAAGAGGCCCTGGCGCACCAGCGCAAGGTCAGCTACATGCTGGCACGGGCCGCCGAGGCGAGGGAGGCCGCACTGGCCCAGGACGGGGGGCACACGGGAGGAAGGCGTCGGCTCGGAGCCCGGGGCCCGCCGGCTCCCCCTCACACCGACAGCCATCGCCTCCCGGCCCCGAGCTGCGCTCCTGCCCTGCCCCACACAGGAGCGGCCCTGGCAGGGCTCCGAAAGTCGCTCTCCTGGCCCTCGGCGCTTGGGGATGGACGCGGCCCCAGCGGGGTGGCTGAGGGGCTGTGCGAGCTGTCGCTGTAGCCGCGCGTGGGGGCAGCTCGGATTTATAAAAAAGAAACTTCTTGTGAAAACTGCGGCGCTGATGTCACAGCGGGGGCGCAGCAGCGATCGCCGGGGCCGGAGTGGCAGCTCCCGTCAGTTCCGCTGGGGAAGCGTCTGTTGGCTGCCCGAGCCCTTCCGTGAGCCCGGTATCCAGTGACGGAGTGACGTCACTGTGGGGGGAGTGATGGCATCAGCACAGACAGGGAGCAGGGCCTGAGGGGGCTGATGGAGCGGGAGTGACGTCACTGTGGGGAGTGATGTCATCAGCACAGACAGGGAGCAGCGCCTGAAGGGGCTGATGGAGCGGGAGTGATGTCACTGTGGGGGGAGTGATGTCATCAGCACAGACAGCGGGGCCTGAGGGGGCTGATGGAGCGGGAGTGACATCACTGTGAGGGGAGTGATGTCATCAGCACAGACAGGGAGCAGGGCCTGAGGGGGCTGATGGAGCCGGAGTGACGTCACCGCGGGGGTCTGAGAGGGTGTGACGTCATGAGACCCGGACGGGCGGGGGCGCCCTCTGCTGGCGGGACGCAGGACGAAGGGGGTGTGACCTGCACAGGCGGCTCCGCCCCCTCCCACAGGCCCCGCCCCTTCCCGTGGTCTGTCCGGTCGGCGACTCGGGGGTCGTGCGCTGTCAATCACAGGGATGACTCCGCCCATTTTTCGGTACCACGCCCTCCCGCGCTGTCCATCAGACGCGTGGCCCCGCCCCTCCCCGGGGCTGCGCCCCGCGCCGGCTGTGGCGGGAAGCGCAGGCGCGGGGTGGGGATGGGCGCGGTCGCAGTGACGTCACGCGCGGGTGTGGCCCCGCAGGCGCGGTGCGCACAGCGAAGGGTCGAGGCTACCGCCCGGAGCTGCCGGCGGGGCCGGGGCGGGCCCTGAGGGGAGACGGCCCCGAACCGGCCGGGTGAGGTCGGGACGACGCGGCTGTGGGAGTCTGTCCTCTGACTGAGGTGGCCTGGGTGGGTTATTTGCCCCCGGAGGTTTGGGGATATTAGTGGTATTATTGCTTAGTGCCATTCCGTTTGTTTCTGTATATGGTATGTAGAGTATAATATATATGCAAAAAGTGTTCTATAGGGTATATGGAGCATATATATGGTATATAACGTGAAATATATGAGACTATTATATAGGTTATGGAGAATACATATATGGTATATAGAGTGTAATGGGCAGTCTTACACTGTACTCTTACAGACATTAACAGAGTGTAAAACGTTCTGAATCTGTATTTAAGTACAAGCAGTAATAGCAGAGACCTGGCTATTAACACCTTCTGGGGAGTATGGCAGAGGGTCCAGCTGGCTGCCAGAGCTGGGTGCTGTCAGTGCTCTGTGGCCGAGGTGGTCTGCTGTGAACTTTGGCTCATTAATAATGCAAATCAGAGGAAATGGGGTGCTGTGGGAACAGTGATTTCCACTGAGGAGTGATCTGCCAGACCTGGTGCAGTGCCATTCTCCAGATTCATTTTCTGCCACTGAGTGATAAATGCTGACGGAAGTGGTGGTGGCGCAGGGCAGTGTGTGCGGGGCAGCCGGTGGGTTCCTCAGCAGTGGGACTGGCTGCTGGCACCACTGGTGTGCTGGACACTGCTGAGAACCAGAACTGGTCAGTTTTCTGGCTCCAGTTCACTGTGTACGGGTCTGGGCTTCATGGCAGGAGAGAAGAATCTATGGAAGGGGGTCCAGTGTGGGCCACAGAGGTGGTCTGGGGTCTGGAGCATCTCTGGGATGAGCAGAGACTGCGGGAGCTGGGCCTGGCCAGTCTGGAGAAGGGAAGGCTGAGAGGGGATCCCATCAATCCATACAAACACCTCCGAGGGCTGCCAGAGGATGGTGCCAGGCTCTGTTCAGGGGTGCCAGGGACAGGATGGGAGCAGTGGCCATAAAATAAACCAGAACAAGCTGCAGCCCAGCAGGAGGAAGAACTTCTGTCCGTGGAGGGGCAGAGCCCTGGAACAGCTGCCCAGGGAGGGCCTGGAGTGTCCCTCTCTGGAGACATCCCGAGCCCAACTGGACACGCTCCTGTGCCACTGCTCCAGGGGACCCTGCCTGGGCAGGGGGATGGACTGGATGGATTCCAGAGGTACCTTCCAACCCTAATAATTCAGGGATTCTGTGATTCTCTGGGTGGTGTGGGTAATGGTGTTCTCAGTTCAGGGCAGTAGGGTTTTATGGGGTGGATGAATGAAAGAAAATCCTCAGAAGCTGAAGGTGGTGTGGGATAGAGCTGTGGAGGTGGTGATGTCGTCACGCTGCTGGTGGAGTTCTGTCCTTCTGAAGAGTCTGTGTTGAACTAACAGAATGGCATTATTCAAGCAGGACTATTTGTTGTGGTGTGTCCTGTAAGCTTGTCCTTATGTGTGTGAAAACTTCTGCAGCTTTTCTCTTCACCCCATGATTCAGCTCCTAAACTTGCTGTGGCAGCAGCCACCTCAGCTTTTGGTTTGGACAATAAGTTGTTTTGATCAGCAAGATTCATTTTTGTTTTCATTTGAGTTTTTCAAACAGGGTTTGTTCAGTTGTACTGAACTCCTCCATCAGGTTGATTGGATGATGAGCTCTGTGAGTAGTTGTTCCCTTAAACTTTTTGTCTGGAGGGCCTCAAGCCTATGAGTCGTGTGTGGTGTTGGGGTATGGGAGGAGGCTGAGAAGGAAAAAGCTGGTAATTAATTCCTTCAGTACCCTTAGCGTGGGGGAAGAGGCACACTGTGCTCCATGAGCATTTCACTGTGAACTTAGTGCTTAGTGGTCGTGTTTATATTTGAGGTTTTGTTCTACTTGTGGTAGTTGCTGGGGTGGTAAGGTGAAAAAAACCATTTTAATCTTCTTACAATCCTCAGTACAGCTTTCTGCTCAGGCTAAATATGATGATTAAACACAGTGATGGAGCTGAAGCAATGTAACTGTGCAGCGAGCAAAAAGACTTCAGTTCTGATAATCAGAATAAATGTGGCTCCTGTGGTCATCTCTCTGGAGTGGAGACCCGTGTGCCCCTGTTTGTGTGTTCCTTTGTCTCTAAATCCCAGCTTGTGCAGTTCCAGTATGTTTTGTGTAAAAGCAGGCTTGGCCTCTGCAGTGGGGATTAGCTGTAACAAACTGCAGGTCTGGTGGTGCCCATACGTGCTAACGTTACAGAGAGTGGTTTTCAGGGATTCTTAGACACCAAAAGGTAGCTTGTCTTCAGACTTTGAATTGGTTAGTTGGTAATAATTAACTTACCCATTATGTTTTCCAAGTTATCGCCACTGTAAACTACTAACTACCGCCACTTACAGAGACTGTATCTGGAAAAAATCTCTGACAATCCATCCTGTAAGTGGCCACTCAGTATCCCAGCAGCCTTATGTTATCTTCTCCTTTAAATAAGAGTGTGTTGAGAAATCCCCAGTGGAATGTTGGTTTTGAACTCTGGAGTATGTGCCTGTTATGTTAGAAGGGATAAGTAATTTATAAAGGATATAAAAGAAGTGTTGAAGTCTATGAAGTGTTTTTAAATGCCCTGTCACACTTGCAGTCAGTACGGCCATCGAGATCTCAGGATTTGCGTTCCACAGTTAATAGTTAACAGTTTTAATGTGGTAAAATTATTGCCTCTGTTTCCTAGGTCTGTGTGCAGTTTAAAGTGCTCTGTTAGGAGTGTGTAAGACCATTTGTTGGAGATCTAAGATGAGCCTGTTTAGAGACACACCAAAGGTTTATCTGGAGAAGTGGCACATCCAGTGTGTGCTTCTTTGGTAGCACATTTTGTGCTTTGATTATTATTTTCCCATTTTGAGATGGACTGCTATTTTATCTTCAAGTCTCCTTGTACATGAATATTTAATCTATCTTTATCTGAAAGCGTATAGTCTTTAACAGACAGTGATTTTAATCGTTTGAAAGTCCGGGAAAAAAAATCTATACAGTGGAGCTGGTGAGAGCCTTAAGTTGTATGTCTCCTTGCACTGTTGGGGACTTACTGCCTCAGATGAAGTTATAAGCATTAAGTTTATTTTAAAAAAATGCTGATCTGTGAACCAGTTTAGAGAGTGTCTATTGAGTGCATTCGGAGCTCTAAAAAACACGTTCAGAAAACAACAGTTCTGCCTACCTAAAAATCATGTACGGTGGTGGTGCTCCTGGTTTCTGATAGGTAGAATATAGTGTAATTCTTTTGTTACAAGTATAAGTTTTAAAAGAATTTGTTAAATGCAGTTTGCTGAAGCACATGGTTCATCCAGACCCTCTACTCAGGGAAGCAAGCAGCCATTTAATAAAAACGTGTCACCAGAGCTTTTTCATGGCTTCTAATCTAATTCTAATCCATTAATGTAAACACTGGGACAGGCTGTAGGCAAATCCAAGCAGCAGAAAAGAAAACTTATTCATCTTGCTGAAAGAGGATTTGAAACATGAGAAACTAGAAGGCTTTTGCAATTCTTTGGTGGTGCAGACACATGGAGTCAGGACAGAGAGGTGCAAGAGAGACAAGGGGTTACTGCTGGTCTGCCCTGTTTTGGGGGTTTTGATTTTGTTGTGAGTTTCAGTTTTTTGCTTGTAGGCCTATTGTAGAAAACCTGAAAACCTATGAAAAATTTGAGGAAAGAGTAATCAAATTAGGAATAATATATATACTATTTTTTCAAGGTTAGGTTAGTTATTCAAATTACTTTACCAAGTCAAATAACCGTTTTATTTCAAAAATAGATTTAACTAAACAAAATAACATTGCTGCGTTGGCAGACTGAGGTGTGATAGTTTTCTGAGCTCTCTGTTGAAGTGAGTTAATCTGTATTAAACAGATGTAAATATTTGCGTATTATTTTAGTTCTACAGTTCTTTGCATTGAGTTCTTCCTTTATTTGGAGAGCGTAGTGGGCCAACGCTGTACAGCATCAATGCACCCTTCTAATTAGCATTATAATCTAATAATAGATAGTGTTGTAATCTAATAATGCCCTTATGCATAAATCAGAATTTGTTGTGTATCTCTCAAGAGTGCAAAACAATGAATATTCTGTAGGCATTTTTAAGTAAAAGACAAAGGTCGATGAAATAATTACTTGGCTCTCCTCTGTATTTTTTTTTTTAAATATGAAAGGTTTTTGGTTTTTTATAAGCTGTCATTATTGATATCTGTGATATCTGGTGAGATGGTATAATAAATACCTACAGAGAACACAAATCAGCATTACGCATCTCCTGATCCCTGGTTTTCTTGTAACTCTTCAATATTTCTTGTTTATGTGGTCTGTTTGCCTATTGACTGTTCACAGATACGTGCTTTAGGGATGGGATCTGTACTTCGATGTCTCTCAGTGAATCACCAAAAGCAGTTAATCGTGTAAGGTTCTTAATTGAAATAACTTCCAGTTCATGATGTTGCATCCCCCTTGCCAGGAGGTTGTGATTGTTACAGGAAAGATCTGTATTCAGATGGGTGAGGAGAAGGGGCACTAAGTCTGTGCTTGCTGCTCTTTGAGCCCTCTAGACAGCTGTGAGGGACTTGTATTAGAGTGCAGCCTGAAGATCTTGGCTGTGACTAATTAATGGCCATGGATATCAAAACAGTGATATATTCAGATTGTTCATTTTTGGCTTACATATGGGCACAAAGTACTGCATTACTGCGTATTTGTTTCACCTTTCTTATGCTTTGCAAGTCTCTGAGCTACACATTGCCTTAAAATGTTCTTGTCACATGCATATTAATGTGGTGAATAATTACATTGTGTATGGTGAACAATTACATATTAATATAAATTGGTGCTCCTGATCTGAACTATTCAGTGAGGGGAAGCCTTAGAGCTTAGGGGGGAAGTAAGGCATAGGATCTAGATCTGCAGCTGCAGGGTAGCGCAAGTGATGTGAGAGGGTTTAAGTATTTGTTTGGGCTCTAGGCTTTTAGAAGAATGACTGGACATTACTAGGTGGTCAGAATACCGGTTGCATTGGGGTAGGGTGTGAAGTCAGCCAGTGCAGAGACTGAATGCACTGATAAAAGCAGAAGGAAAACTAGACAGGTCTCTGCAGGTGTAGTTTCCAGACATTAGACTAAATGGATCTCAGTCCCTTCAGTTTGCTGAAAGGAAGTGTAAATATTGATTTTTGATAGGCAGTTGCACTGCATGGGTGTTCAGCCATGAAAAGAATATGTGCTGTTGGAAAGCAGTTCACAGTGACCAAAAAAAAAGCATAACACTGAGTGGCTGGAAAGGTTCATTAAACAAATAAACCAGGGTGTTTTGCAGTGGGGAATGTGATCGATTAATACATAGATTTCTGATGAGCTGGTAATTCTATAATAAGAGTTTGTGGTCTTGAGGTCTCAGAAGTATCATTGTTTATGTGTTTGGAGTAGAACACAAATGATGAGCTGAATTACGATGTTGGACTTTTAATTTTTATTATTATTTAAACAGTTCAGTTGTGTTGAAAGGTAAAAACGACCTGTTTTGTTTTTTGGCTATAAACTGTGTCGCATAAAATGTGTATGGGGTCAGGCTAGAAGATCCTAATATTCCTTCTGGTTTTAAACTTGCTGACATTGTAATGCCATAGCAGATGCATTTATTTTTTTTAAGTAGCCTCAATTTTGTGATTTGAAGTGAATTTTTGGGTGTATTGTTCATAGTGCTGAGTACACTGAGCATATCCAGAATACTTAAAGGCTGCAGCCCTGTTTGTGCTTAGGGTTTGTTTACATGGAGAGAGAACAAAGTGTTAATAAAAATTAAAAAATACCTCACATGAACTGTTGTCTGATATGAACACTTAGGCTTTGTAAACAAAACATGCTTTGAATTACATGCTGTGTTTTTCTCTGTAGGTTTAAGAAGGCTAAAGCTTCACTAGACCCGTGACTAGAATGGACAGTTACTTTAAAGCTGCAGTCTGTGACTTGGACAAACTGCTTGATGAATTTGAGCAGAATACAGGTTGGTTTCTGCACTGCCTTTTCGTGGAAGTACATGGTCAAATGACTGTTACCATGGAGTTTGAAAGTAGCATCTGCTAAGTAAAAGCTTGTATTGATGAATAGATGGGACTGAAAGGGGGTACACTGTGGCAAGAGAGGAGTCTTATAAACTTTGCTTTTGATCTCTTCTTGCTTAAAATAGATGAATGTGAGTGCTTCAGAACACCTCAGAATCCATATGACTCAAAGCTTTCTCCAGTCGTGGATTGCTTGGAGCATGCACACCCCACACAAGACCTGCCAGAGGATCCTGCCAGATGTCCTGCCCCAGAGGAGACCTCTGTCTATGCCCCCGGAGGCACAAGTGATGTGCTCAGTTACTCAGCACCCAAAGAGAGAGGTGTTGCCGGACCTGACCTTTTGTCCACTGTGGACAGTGGTCCCCTAAATGAAATTCAGGCTTTGAACCTGGGAAGGTGTAGCATACCTGTGTGTGATCTTGTCAATGACACAGCAAATTTAACCCACTCAGTGGCTGCTCGTGAAGGGACTCAGAAGTTGCAGCTGGATGACTTCCAGTACAGCGAAGGGCCCACTGGCTGTGGTGTGTCTTGTATCCCTGGTGCTATTTGTGTGTCATCACCTGGCTGCAGCGGTGCTGCCAGCACAAAGCAGAGTGATGGGGACTCAGTGTTACAAGATTCAGGGAATCTTAAAACAGAGGAGATTAATAATTTTCCTTTAACGTCAGAGAGTTATGCTGCAGGAACAGTCCTGGATCCGTGTGATGATCAACACAGGACAGACCCTGTAAAGTGCAATGAAGTGCTTGACCAGCCTGGACAAACTGCTCCTCTGGATACTGAATGTGTCACTGTAACATCCCAGAGTTTGAATGCACACAGTCCCAAAGGTGAGAAAGCCTGTGAAAAACTGCCTTGTGAACCACAAGACGACAGTGCGTCCTCCGCAGTAAGCAAGGAGATGTATGGAGGAAATGCCATAGGAAAGGTAGACCCAAACGATGGGAGTAATGTTGACTCCATGCCTTCAGATCTGCCAAAGAGGCATCAGTTGCACAAAAGCAATGCGACATTACCTGGAAATTGTGTCTTACCAGGCTCGTCGTGTCAAATAGGAGCTGAAGTAGAATTGGAAAAGAAAGTCACAGAAGAGAATGTAGATAGTGAAGAACTTAACAGCAGTGAGATACTAAGCAGTGTTTCCAGTTCGTGTATTTCAGCTGAGGATGTCCAGACATCTCTGTCTTGTCTTTCCCTTCCTGTGTCCATGTGTGGTTCATTAGGTGTAACACAAGAAAAGGTTAATCCTCTACCTCAAGGTGCAGTGGCAGAGGTTATTAGTGATACTATAACTGTTCATGCTGGGGAGTCTAAAACTCATCTCTCTGGCAGGGAATCCTGTGAAAATAGTAACTGGCATGAGCAAGAAGGTTTAGCTGAAATCAGTGAAAGTATTGCAGAAAAAAGTAGGGCTGGAGAGAAGTATGATACTGAGAGTGTAACCGATGATGGTGATTCTCAGCAAATCAAAGCTTTTGCTTCTGGTTTTCTAGACCTTGAAGCTGAGCCATATGGTGTTGATGTAGACAGTTTTTATGATGAGAGCATGAGCTCTGTTATGGCTGACTTTACTGTTGAGGAAAATGTTATTAAAAGTGATATTCTAGTAAGTGACGCTGAGCTTGATGATTTCTTGTATGGACAAAGTCTGCAGTCCAGCATGTTGAAGTCTTCAGACAATGACGGTAACTTGATGGAAGCTGATGCAGATGGAGGGAATTTAACAGATCTGAACAGCCTGGATTTCATGGAGGTCAATGAAGAACTTATGCAAACAAAACTGGAGGAGATAACAAACATTAATAGTAACCTTAAAGCATCTCTTCCTGCCAATGAAGTGGAAGCTGCAGCGGAAGTCAGCGTGTCTCATGGTCAGGGCACGACTGAGATTGGCAGTGGAGCTTTGGCTTCTGATGTGTGTATTAAGGGTGCAAGACCAAAGCAGTTGCTTGACCTTTCCCAGGGAGCTGCTGGTCAGAAACAACTGAATAGAACAAATGAACTTGAAAGAGAAAACCAGGGATCTGGTTCTGTTACCCCAGAAGCTCCCCTCTCAGACAGCAGTGTAAATGTTGGTAATAATTCTGACCCTGGGGAAAGCATCTCTGAAGCTGGAGCAAATCAAACATCTGAAAGCACTGAATCACATAGAACACCTTTGGCTCTGTCGTGGAGACAGCCCTTGTGGGTCCCAGATTCAGAGGCACCCAACTGCATGAACTGCCAGGCAAAGTTCACCTTCACAAAGAGACGACACCACTGCCGAGCTTGTGGGAAGGTGAGTTACTGGAGAGGGGTCCTGTGCTACTGACAGGAAATGGAGATTCTGATTTAGGCATAACCGAGATAGAGAAGGGAAAGAATATTGACAGAAGTTTTGTAGGCTCATAGTATTTTGTTTAACAGAGACCAGTTTTTATTTTCCCTCCATAGGAACCTAAAGACTGTTGGAGAAGACTGATGTTAGTTAAGAAACGTATGACCTTTTTTATGAAAATTGTAATTAAAGGGGAGTACACAGTATGTTCTTATCTGCCATTACTGGCTAGACTGATGTGTTCTGCACAGAGTAGGGGAGATGAGATGATGGACTACTTCATTGTAATCGTACTGAATCAGCTCATTATTGGGCTTCTAACTTAGTTATTTATGTTTTAAAGAATTGAGGAGGTGATGATGAGAATCCAGTGGTTATACTAGTGGTTATAAGTGGTTATATTTACTGCAGAGCACTGTCCGTGAACCTGAAGGGATTGCATTCTTTCAGGAGCTGTAACAGCAGTACCAATGCAAAAGGATTTAGGGTCTGAATCTATCTTCCTGTGTGTTCAGATGTATCACTTTCTAAGGAACTCATATCAGGGGAAAAGTATGTGATTCACCAACAAAATGAGTAATTGTAGAACTGTTTTTCAGCCTGAGGTCTTCTACAGAGAGTAAGTGATGCCAAAGCTGATACTCAGTTCAGAACTCCCTGGTGATCTACTGTGGCTTGTACTAGTGCATAAATGGAAATGCTAGCAGTACTAAGGACCAATGATGCTCTGTGAGCTTTAAGGATGAGGAGACAGAGCAAAGACTAGTGTCAGTACTAAATTTTTGCATCCACCTGGAAAGGCATGCTACTTTTTTTCCCACCTCTCTTCTAGCACTGTGTATTCAAAGCTTGATGCTCATTTACTCAACTGCAGTCAGCGTGAGCTACAACGTAGCTGTGGAGTGTCCAAGAAATTAAGAACTCCTTGTGCCCACCTGGAAGCCATTGAACTTAACTGCCAGAATATCCTGCCGAGGTTTTAAAACAGTTCTTCAGAGTGGGTTTCATTTTAGTCGTAAGACTGACTGAGCTCAAGTTCCTGTTTTACATTCACTGTGAAGTTCTCGCACCTGATCTAGAGATGAGGATGGGAGACCCTTCATGACACAGTCCTGTAGACAGCTGTGAGTGTGTCAGCTGAGGTGCTCTTGGCAGAGCAGCAGTGTCATTAGTGGGAGCATCACAATGTCTCTTCGTTAGGAGAGTGAGTGAAGGCAGCACGGGTTGTCTAAACCGTACAGATATGGGAGTGCTATGCAATTGTAGCTCTGTTGTAGCTTTTCTGAATGTGCAGCTTAACTTTCTGCCTTGTAAGACTTTTTGTCTTTTTAATAGTAACTTTTTTTGTCTTAAAAAATCCCAAACCAAACATTCCTTGGGAAGCTGTTTGTTGTGTTTTCAGCCACTTGGGAAATAAGGGAAAACTGGTAGGAATTCACAGTTGTCCTCTGTGGACTATTCTAGAAGACAATTTTATGGATTCCCGTAATACTACATCTTTTTTTTATCTATGAAAATGGCAACACTTGTGGATTCTGGCATCTGTGCTGGAGGAAAGTGTGAAGTTAGTGGCCCCTGTTTTCTCTCCCATCTGCAGTACTTGCAAGGCCAGAGAGCTTTGCATTTCCACTGTCCAGTTGTTTGTCTCTTGTTGTGGTACCCTTCTTCCTAGTTCAACCAGAACCCACTTCTTTGCTCAACAGCCTGCTATTCACCTCCTTACTCCTGTCCCTTAGTTTGCCTTCACCTCTTAGGTGCATTAGGATTAATCCTCCTGCAATCCCCTGCGGGTCCCAGTGTCACCGAGGGTATGAGGAGAATACTCCATGCAGGGGATTGTGCTGCTTGGCATTTGAAGCCCTAAAGTGGATTATAACTGATAAGCAATTAATCCTCATCAATTACATTCTTAACGTGTGTATTGAGCATGCGTGTCTCCTGTTGAGGTAAATTACCTGTGGCACTAATTCAGAAGCAGCTGGAATAGTTTCTTTTTTTAGCTCATTCACTGTTTTTACAGTGACTTTTCCTGCTTAGAGGAGTTCACTTGTAATAACGTATTTCTTTTTCCTATGCCACTACTGTTTGGGATGTTTTTCCCCCCTTGATCCACTTTGTTTTTCTGGATTGGGAGCAATTAGGAGTAGAGAGGACCTTTAGGGGTTTCAGAAGACCTTTCGTAAAGGTTCTGGAGTCTGCATACAGCTAAAAATGGTGTGACTCGTTAAAAACTTGCAGATCATCCTTGAAAGAACATTAAGGGGAAAGTGACAAAAGCTCCAGGTATTTATGGCAACTCTTGCAAAAAACCAGCTTTTCTAAAGACATAATTCTTTGAATGGGATTGTGCAGGTGTTGTCCAGGCTAATGAGACACACTTTGCCCTGTGCTTCTGCTTAAAAATAGGGTGTATATCCTGTTGGAATAGAAGAGCATATTCTGTTCTTTCAGAGCAGCTTTCTTTGACAATACTTTGCAGAAGGGAGCTTGTCACATGAAGGCAACACTGCTTGTTCTTGCTGAGGGAACAGGAGAGCCCACTTAGCTGCCGCAGCAGCCTGGGGGCAGGGAGTGCTGGGTACCCCGTGGTCCCAGGAAGGAGAGGCAGCTTGAGTGTCTGACAAACTGGTAAAGTCTTACTGAGAGCCTTGGTGAGCACACGGTGCTGCAGAGATGATCCTAAAGCACCAGAGCAAATCCCAACTCTGGGTCTCAGTCCCTGACCCTATCACTGTTGTTTAATGTAAAATACTTACGGGAGGAACAGAAGTAGGAGTGAATTTGGGATAGGTCGTGCAACCTGAAATTCTTTTCATCACTCCACATAAGAATTTTAATATAATTTCAGTTGTGTCCTCCATGTTGCTGCTTTCTGCTGGGTATATATTGGGGGTTTTGTTCTTGGTTGTTTATTTTTTTCCCTGAAGATTTCTTTGTGGGGGATTAAGATAGAGGCTTGAATATAAGGCTGCAGATGGTTTAGAATGAAGCAAGTATATTTTTTGGAAGAGTCTTCTATTTGCTGTGCAATATGTCTGTAATATTTAATGCAATCCTTTTCTGATTCAGGTTTTTTGTGGTAGCTGTTGCAAACGAAAATGCAAACTACAATACATGGAGAAGGAAGCAAGAGTCTGCACTGGCTGTTATGATGATATTAATAAAGGTAAAGAGGGTTTTTTGAGTAATTGTAGTAATCATTGAAGTATCTCTTTAACCTTTGTTCTTTTTGGGGAGCTTGATTACTTTAATTGGTGTATGTTTTCCTATTTCTGAGATGGAGGGATGAAGAGAATAATTGTACCTCTTAGTTGGATTCCAGTTCTTATTTTGAACTTTGAGTCTGAAGTTGGTTGGTTTTTTATTAAAAATAATGCAAAAAAAAGTAGTTTTTAACTCCATAGGACTAAATAGGAAGTTATAGAAGAATACAATTTATCCTGTTGAGTCATGTGTGTCAGGAATCTAGCAGAAGTGATCCCCCCTCCACGGTAGCCCTCTGCGTGTTTAAAGGCCAGATCCCTGCTTGTTCACACATGTTGTTTGCCCACTTTGTGCTGCTTCCTATCCTGGTGTTTTTACAAGTCACTTACTAGGGCTGCAGTAAATGACTCATCAGATAACCTTTTCTTAACTAAAAACTAAGCATGGATGCTTATGAAAACATCAGGAGAAACAACTGAGGTCCCATTGATTAGTATGTAAATAGCAAGTTGTAAACATGTCAGATTTTTAATAGGCCACCTGAATGGAGTTTAACCTGCTAGATGTGACATGTGTTTGCCCGAAGGGTCGGGGTCACAGGGTGTGATGTCGTCACTGCAGTGCTGCCAGGACAGATAAGGGGAGGTCTCTTTCTCTCATGAGAAATTAGGCAATTATGCAGGTAGAAAATAAAGCTAAATTTTCTTCCGTACAACAGTTTGAGTGCTTATTTTTCATAAGTAGATCACAAACTGTGCATTGCGTCTGCCGAAAAACCCCCACCCACTCACAGTACTGCTCTGCAAATGAAATGCAATCAATTGTGAAATCTTAAAAACTAACCACATTTTTTTAGCACAGGCATTTGAAAGGATGATGAGTCCAACTGGTCCTGCCCCCAATTCCAGTGTCTCCTCTGAACATTCTTCTGCTGTTCCACCTGTAGAGGAAGCCCAGATACCTGGTAGTGCCAGCTCTCCTTCACCATCTGCATTGTTGCCTATCTCAGCACTTAAACAACCTGGTCTTGAAGGTACAGATGCTAAATATAGCATATGTCTAGCACTTTGAGAGTCTCTTTGGAAAGAGTTGCTTATCACAGCTGGCATTTATACTTGGTATTTTTTGTGTGAAACAGGAACTCTCTGAATGGAAACACTTTCACTTCCTAATTTTGGTGCCAGGCCCAAACTGGTCCTAAATCTCCATTTATGAGATATGGTTGTTACTTTTTTCATTGCCCTCTTTGTTTATATTATAAATCTTTTTGTGTAGCTGTTCATTTTATAATTTTAATATGTCTTGGGAGATCTCCGAGTTGTGTTGGACTGCCAGTCTTACAGGAAAAACGAAAAGTAGCTGTTCAGGGAGAAGTTACAAGGGAGCAGCAAAGGTTCATTCTCTATGTAAAAAGAAATGATTAGTGGCTAACTAGTGTCTTTGTTCCACTTTTATTAAACATCTGACCTTCTTCAAAGAAAACACATTTTTAAACAGTAATTGCTCAACTTTTTTAGCATATATTTCATCTTTTAGTTGTGGTATGCATTTCATTCTTATCTCACTACAGAGAGATGATTGAGGAAGTGCCTTATGTAGTATGAATTGATAGATTTAACTGTAGCAGGGCAGCTTCCTCTGCAAGTGAGACTTCTTGTTGCATGTGTTTGCCTGATTGGAGACTGGCTAATATCAACCTCTGCCTGTGCTTTGTTCCAGTAAACAGATTGTCTGTGCACGTGGTGGGGAGAAGGGACTTTATTTTTGTCCCTTTCAGATATTGGAACAGTGCAATAATATGGAGTTGTTGTTTTAACCTGTCCCAGGGCTCTGCCCCAGAGAACAGAGGAGGGTTTGGTTTGCAGATGGTATTTTGCCAAATGGTGAAGTGGCAGACACAGCAAAACTGTCCTCTGGAGCAAAGAGGTCGCCGGAGTCCAGCCCAGTAATCCCGGACTTGCCCGAGACACCCACGGTAGGAGTCGGGATGTTTTAGCTGCATGAATTACCTGTTGGGAGACCTTTGCTTGCTACCGATGGGGCCCCTTACAGACCATGACTTCTGATTCACAGCTTTTGGAATCTGAGACAATATTTGAGTCTTTTTGGTGGGGGCTTTGAAGTCCTTGGATTGAAAAACACAGTAGTAATTTTCAATTCGAGTAACACCAAGCAAAGTTTTCAAAGGAAAACCCCGTTTGGTTTGAGATGTCTTTGAACTTCAAAACTGGTGTGGCTGAAAATTTTCCAAAGCAGTTTTTTTTGTACACAGTGTTTGATTAACCACTTTTGTGAAGGTGACCTCAGCCACAGTTCTGAAGCCTGTCATTAGCAACATGCTTATAGTAGAAGTTTGTGGTTGTTTGTTTTTTTTCCAGTGGCCTGCTATAGTTTCCCTGATGGATTAGACTAACCATAAATTGCTTAGTGCCCTGCAATACCCCATTATAGGGTGCAACAAAATCTGTGTATTGCTTTTGGTGTGAACTAATATTGAACTGAGAGGGGGACTGTTTTTTTAATCGTGAGTCATATGCATGATGTTGAATGAACTGCACTTTAAAAGAAAAGTCCAAAGAAGAGGTATAAGTTTGCTGTGGAAAGACTTAGCGAGGTTCCTCAAGAGGAGCCTTTCTAAGATAAAGCATAGCACTGAAGCACTGTCTCAAGTAATAACACAAATTCCATGATTCTCACAGCACTCAAAAGTTTTCAAAATAATATTGTTAAAGCTAAAAAGCCAGATAATTAGTATTTGTCTATGGGGGATCTGAACACTTATCAGGTGTATAGCATTTAAATCAGCTTTTATTCGTGAAGAACAGTAGTAATCAAATCAAAAAAAGTTGGAGTAATGGAAAGATGTAACCTGTCTTTCATTTTGGGGAAACAGTAGGATATTTGCACTTGCAGAAGATGAGCAATGTCTAAAAGCAGCATGGGCAAAGTGAGTGGGAGAGTTGATGGTTCTTCTGTGCAGCCTCAGGAGCTCAGACAGAGAAGCAGAGGCAACACAAAATCCTGGAAGTGCTGCCACAGGGTGCTGTGAAGGGCAGGAGGGCCAAGTGGTATGAAACACCAGCCAGCAAATTCATGGGGAAGAAGTCTATTATTGGCCAATTCAGTAATGTTTTTGTCTGTGCTTTTGTGGAGTGTTCCCTTTGGGGTTGGTGGCTTTTTAAAATTTTCTGACAGCATATTCATTAATTGGAGGATTTGCTGGGAGCTGATGGGACACCAGGAGAACTGCTACAGGGCAAGCATAAAGTTGTCAGGTTTTTTCTTGTTGTATGGACAAAGTCTTCCCTCTGGATAGAGGATGCAAGTCTAACAAAAGATGATGTGCATCTCTGTTTTCATTGGAGGGGTTTTGGGGGGGTTGCCTTTTTTAATTATTTTTTTTTTCTGACAGCTGACATCCTAATGTCCCTGTGTTCACGGCTTGTCGTACCTGTCTCACTGGGGAAGCAGCATAGGTTTGACTCCAAACTAGAAATTATTCAGACTGAAGACTTCAGCTACTAGTAGAATAGTAGAAATAGTGTAGAAATATGTTTGCAGTACTCAGCTGCTGATCCAAGGGATGCCAGTGTTCAGTAGCTGTGAGTGGGGGAAACTAACAGCAGATTCCTGCAGGGGTCCTTGGAGTGTTGATTGTGTTACACCTGACTGTCATGTGCTGCAAGGACACTGTAGCCCTCACATCTGAATTTGTGTTACCAAACAAATAAATGAGCGATGCATCTTCACCTGTGTGACTCCTAAACAAAAAAAGAAGAGGATCCAAGAGAGATTTGCTGGCTTTCTTCTTATTAGGAGGAAATGTATTCTCACCTTTTGTGATAGACTTCTTTCTCTTTGTGCTTCTAGAATGCTAATAATGAAAGTTTAGCTGGTTATGAGACAGTGTAGATTTTTTTTTGTTATTTCTTCTTCACAGGCTGCAAACGCAGAGGACGATGACCTAGTAACTAATGTAAATCAAAAACTGAAGGAAGAAATTGATAGGATTACAAGAATGGAGGAATTACATCCTTCTGTTCCTTCAGATGATGCACAGCAGGCCACTCCAGGCCAGAGTGAGGTGGCACCTAGTTACAAATTTGTCACTCTCGGAACTGAAGAGTCTTCTCCTGCAGAAGCTGAGAAGAGCAGGCCCAGTTTGGTGGATCAGAGCACACAGGATGTGCCTGTCAGTGCTTCAAGTTACAGAGCACTGTGTGGGGTAGAAAACTGGGTGCGACGAGAGATCAGCCTTCTTGCTGATGGGGATCAGCTGCCCCCACTTCTGCTTGCACTGGGTGAAAAAGGGAAAGGTAATATTTGGTAAAGTTTTGAGAAAACTGTTAATATTTACTCATAGAATCCTAGAATCATTTGGGTTGGAAGGGACACTAAAGCTCATCCAGTGCCACCCCCTGCCATGGGCAGGGACACCTCCCACTATCCCAGACTTCTAAATACAGACTCGTGTGCATGCAGTTTGTATTCTAATATAATTCTCATGTAATTTATTGGTTGCATACTGCATGGTTGGATAATGACTGTGCATTTTTAACAAGGTCAATATGTTATGAGAAGAATGCTTCACCCCTTAAATGCGTTATAGTGGTGGCTGTGCTCATCAGTGGTACCTGACAGAATCAGGGTATAGATGAAGAGTCAGCACACATTCAGTCAGGGATTTTCAAAGTAATAGCCCTGGTTTGCACCTTTGTTGGAAGCTGCTGCTTCAGTTTTATTTGTGCCTTGAATCTGAGGGTAAGCTGTTTGCTGGTTGATCTGTAGCTATTCAAAGCTTGGGAAACCAGGGTAGGAGGATGGGATGATGTGTCATACAGTGGACTAATTCTTGGTTGCAGTCATTGGCTGGTGTATTGAATTAAATCATGTGTTAATTTATTTAGATCTTGTGGTGGAGGAACATCCATTTCACCAAAAGGTCACCTTGTTGCTTGGGGAAGGAGGTCCTAATCCATTGACTTTTATTCTAAATGCAAACTTGCTTGTCAATGTTAAGCTAATAACATGTAAGTATTGCACATCTTCTTTTCCATTAAATCAAGCTTTTTTTTTTTTTTCCTGTCTATAAAACAGCATTACTGTGGTATCTTATCTTTTTAAAGATTCCTCAGAAAAGTGCTGGTGCTTCTCAACAAATGGACTGCATGGTTTGGGTCAGGCAGAAATTGTCATTCTGTTGCAGCGTTTGCCAGATGAAGATGTTTTCCCTAGTGAAATATTCAAATTATTCCTTGACATCTATAAAGATGCAATGAAAGGTGTGTCATTTTAATGTCTAACTTTTTCTTGTGTAGTATATTCTCGCTGATCTTTAAAACTTAAAGTTGATAGGCAATTTTTCTTGAATTATTTGTCTAATGATTCTGTTGAAAGAACTTGCAGTGTTAGACTAGAGTTCTAAATAACAGAAACAAAAGAATTTCAGTTTCTTTGTTTCATATACTTCTGTAAACATCCTATTTGCAGATTTTTTTGTTGTTTAGTCATATTGTGGTGGAGTTTCTGGGTATGAGCCCTTGAGTCTATGGTTTTTAGGTCATCTGGCACTTCATTTGTAGAAGTACAGTGCTCATGTATGTAAATATTTTAGGTCTGTTCATCAAAACTCATCAATTGACGTGTTCAGGACTTTTTACACTTGTTTGGAGAAACTTAGTTTCATAGTGAGGTTCATTTAGTTATAAAATGCAGGGCTCTTATTCTGTGGGTTAGATATCTGACAGACTTCAGGAAGATGTGAGATAAATGGGGGGCTTGCAAGTCTGTCAGAGGTCACTGGTTAGAGCAGTTCTCTTGGCACTACAGTATGAGTGACCCAGGTCTGTAAACACTCTCCCTTCCTCTTTCTACAGGAAGGTTCATAAAAAATATGGAAAACATTACTTTTACAGAAAAATTTCTCAGCAACAAAGAGCATGGAGGATTCCTGTTTGTTTCACCAACTTTTCAGAAACTTGATGATCAGATTCTACCAGATAACCCTTTTCTTTGTGGCATTCTTATCCATAAGCTGGAAATACCGTGGGCAAAAGTGTTTCCAATCCGTTTAATGTTGAGATTAGGAGCAGAATATGGGGGTAAGTTTTAATGGTTGCACTAGCTGTATAAATGTAAAATTCCCTTTGGAAAATACAAGAGGCTTTAGGCAAGCAAACTATTTAAAATCATCTTTGCAGTATTTAATATTACACTTGTGTAAGCTGGACATGAGGAGCTACCTGGGAATGTTCATTGTCCTGCTAGACTTCTTTGATTTTTTTTTCCTTCTTAGCTGATGAGAAAGCTAAGAAACCAGGACTGACAATAAAACATAAAGTTTTTTTCTGGTTGTAGGAGAAGGGTTTGAAGGTATGTTCACAAGCCCAGTTTACAACTCTTTAATTAAATTACTTAAGTATATTGGCAAAAGATTGCTGCTTCATAAAGTGAATAAATTGATTACTTATAAGGATAACTTATTAATACATTGGAAACATCTAGGCATGTAAAAAGGCAGGAGCCCACCATTGTAGGAGCTGCAGGTCCATAAACATGTACCCATCGCTTCCTCATGGATTTCTGGAGCCCAGAGTGGATCTCTACCAGCTGGATCCTGTCTGCATGGTGACAAGGGTGGCAGCTGCTTTGTTGTTGTTCTTTCTCTTACCAAACTACTTGCTGTGTTTTGTTTTTTTAACCAATTTTGTCAGATGTAACCATGGAGAGGGAAAAACACACAGTGGCTGAGAATTAGAGAGGGGCTGTGCTTCCTTTGGCTGGTCAGATATTGGGATTTAGAAACAGGTTATAGATGAAAAAACCCATAAAACTACTTGGAATAGCAAGCTTTAGCGTTGTTGATGGGTAAATATGACCTTTTTTCTTCCTAGCCTATCCAGCTCCGGTGGTAAGTGTCAGGCATCGGAAGCCACTCTTCGGAGAGATTGGACACACCATTATGAATCTACTTGTTGTGAGTAGATGTTCTATTATTTACCCTTCCTGTTGTAATCTAAATTACATAAAATATCCTCCAAACAAAGAAATTCTGAATCTTGAAAGCAGAGCTAATGTTTTTGTTCTTCATACTTGACTTAAAACTGGTGAGATTTAGAAAAGCTGTTTGTTTCACCTTGTATTGTTATGCATTAGTTCTGGTAGTGAAAAAAGGCTTTAAATGATCAAGGGAGATGTTGACATCTGCATTGATGCTGGTAGTCAGCATTGTTCTCTCAATTTTTTTCTTCCTAGAATCATTGTGGTGCAGGGATTCTGGTCTTAAACCTGACAGTTTTAAATATGAAGAAAGACTTGAGAGGTAGATGCTGTGGATTAACTGCAGCAATAATTACTTTGTCAGACAAACTTAACCTTGCTACAGTTATTCAGCCTGACTGTCTTTTGTGAAGGACTTCTTGGCAAAATCCCAAGTCAAGTCTGGAATTCATGCCATGCCCTGTGGAAGCTTTCCCTCTGTTACCCAAATAATTTGATTTCAGATTGCAGTAAGCCTGTGTTCCTGACCAGTAACCTTCCTCTTCTAATACTTATATGGAACTTGCAGCCCTTTCCATCATAGCATTCAGGGCAAGGCCATGGAAAGCACTGCTTGTCTCATTTAGGAGTTCGCTACATCCTCTCCTGGCTCTGGAGGCCATCATAGCTAAGGTGAAACTGCCATCTTTGCCCCCTTTTTGCCAGTGCTGGTGTGCAGATCACTGCCTAAGCAATCGGCTGGAGGAGATGCCCCATCTAAGAACAGCACGTTTCTTGTTCATGTAGGAGTCAAACTGTAATCCATGAGCCAGCTCCCAGCCTCACTGGTGATGTGCCAGTGCAGTGGGTAACTGCGCCCTCAAACTTTGAGCAGCCTTAATGTTGTGCTGCTGCTCAGTGGGGTTTCTATGGAATTTCTTTTCAGTTGGATGAGAGTTACTTGGATTCCCCTTCATAGCTGTGTCAGCCTGAAGTGGGCAGGGGCAGTATGTGCTCCTTGCAGGAGTTTTAATCACTGCATGACTGCCAAGTGTTCTCTTGGTGGTGCCTTGGCACCTGTGATACAAATGCTCAGTTAGAGATCGTGCAGAGCCTCTTCCCACACAAGTGACTGAGCAAAGGGTGCCTGTGATTTCCATCCTTAGTGCTGGATGCCAGTCCCATGGAAACCTTAGTGCATCGAGATGTTTTTGTAAATACCCTTCTTGCTTCAGCTGTGCTGATGGAGGAAGGTACTGATTGCCTGGCTCAGCTGGTGAAAAGGGCCTCTTTATACCTTTTTTTCAGCTGGAGTAGTAAAAGCAAATGAGACCATTTCATACCTACTGTTGTTGTTCTGGAGGTAAACAGAATTTTGCAGAAGTGGGTGAGGTGATGGGTGATTACTTCTGTCACAGAAAGGGATAAGAAATGGTGCAGCATTCAATCTGTAAATCAATAAGTTAGAGTTGTAGGGGACAGGCTGTGAGCCTGGAAACAAGCTCATCTAGATGGTGGCTTCCACACTTCACTTTTCTATCAGAGAGGGAGGGTGTTGAAGTTTTTCTTTCCCTGAAACACTGGGATTCTAATGTGTATGAAGTAGCCATAGAGTAAATAACCCACTGGCTAATAGAGCTACCTTGTCAGTGCTATGAATTTGTTAATACATTCACTGAGGTGCCTGTCACATACACCCAGTGGGCAAAAAGCCACTCTTAATACTACAGTTTTTTGGAAGTCCTAGACATGTATTTAGAGTACCTTCATCTAAGTGATGAAGGTAAGGAAGAAGTACCAAAACAATATTGAATTGTCTGCTAACATAGATACTTTGTCTGTTATAGGACCTTAGAAATTATCAGTATACTTTGCATACCATAGGCAACCTGTTTGTTCATGTGGAAATGGGTAGAAGCTGTATTAAAATACCTGTAAGGAAGTATAATGAGGTGAGTAAACCCATCTTGGTTACTCTTTCTAGTCCAAGCTGCTTTTGTCTTCATTTTTTTGTGTAATACCAGTCACACCTCTACCCTGAGCTCTTTGAAGAAAACCTCTCTGAACTTTATACTGGCCTAAATGTGTAATGGGAAGGGCACACACTTCCTTCTGTGATACACTGGAAGGTGGATAATGATGAGTTGAGCTTTAGGATAGCTATTAAATACTGAAAGATCAGCAGTTCTTCAAAGTCTTTCAGCATGTATTTTCAAATATTCTCTCTTACAGATTTCCTGATGATGATGTTTTGCTTAAGAATTTTTTAAAAAAATTAAAAACACAAGCAAACAACAACCAGAAAAAAACCCTCGTAGTGAGATTTGTCAGTGTAATGACAAATTTTGTATTGACAGGTGATGAAGGTGATCAACTCTTCTAATGAGCATGTAATTAGCATTGGAGCAAGTTTTAATACCGAAGCAGACTCTCACTTGGTGTGTGTGCAGAACAGGCACGGCCTCTATCACACACAGGCAATCAGTGCCACAGGACATCCCAGGAAAGGTAAGAGGCTTGTTGGAGAAAAATCTCATCTCTAGAGCTGAAATGGAAGTTCAGTGTTAGGCTGCACAGAAAATGCATATCTGGTGTTATGTTAAAATGAGTTTTAAGAGGAGTGCGAGTTTAACATCAGTTATGACTGGCTGGAATGACACGAAGTGGTGCTCACTTCCTTCCTACTTTTTCTAGTTACAGGTGCAAGTTTTGTGGTGTTTAATGGAGCGTTAAAAACATCTTCAGGATTTTTAGCCAAGTCCAGTATAGTTGAAGGTAAGAGTTTTGTTCTGTTCTCCTCTTAAGAGACTTGAAAAAAAAAATAGCAGCAGCCTTGTGTAAAGTCTTTCTGCCTCAGTAAGCTGAACATTTCTTGTCAGGTTTTTTAACTTTGTATGAAACCTGTTGCAAACAAATGCTGCATAAAAATACACGATAGTTCACCTACTTGTTTTAAAACATTCAAATTTTAACTCTGTTCAATCAGTGCAGGTCTTTTTTTTATGGAACTATTTTCATTGCCATATTGCCGAAATACATATCTTGGCACATATATGCAAAAAAAAAATCCAAAATTTACTTAAAAATGTTCTTTTAGTTTTAGTTTCTGTTGACAAAAAATGTTTTCTTCCTCTTTCATATAACATTTAGTGCTGTAGGTGGGGGATGCAGTCTTTTTGTGCATTTATTAATTAGCTGTGGGAGATGGTTGGTTTCAGCAGAATGTAAGCCAAGATTCTGTAAAAGGCTGTGCTGCTTTTCCTGTGGATAATTTGGAGTTTTAACTGGTTTTCTTCTAGATGGACTAATGGTACAAATAACACGAGAAACAATGGAAAGCCTACGTCAGGCATTAAGAGACAAGAAGGACTTCAAAATAACCTGCGGAAAAGTGGATGCGGGGGACGTGAAAGAATACGTGGATATTTGCTGGGTAGAAAATGAAGAGAAAACAAACAAAGGGTAAATGTACCACCAGAGCCAGACACCTGAGAGAATTCTTGCTCCCAGTGTTCAAATATCTGCCTTTAGTTTCTTGAAATTAATCCATAGTATTTTTTTTGACAGAAAGTGCTTGATACCAAAGATGGTTTATAGTGTCTTAAACCTGCAAGATTAGGTTCCTATCAATGCTGTTAGTTCCCTATTCAGAATATTTCTTTTTGTACCATCTGTATTTTCATATGCAAGTCCTGTATTGTATTTTGTTGTAAGGCTGTTTAAATAGCCTTGAAGCATGGTTAAATATTATTTCATAGAAGTTACTGTATCTAAAGCACAAAATGTTGTTCGAATTACTAATCATACTACTGTTTTCCATAGAATTTTAAGCCCAGTTGATGGAAAACCAATGGAAGGAACTCAGACTGAAAAAGCACCACAATGCAGAGACTTCGAAAGAGAGGGAAAAGTTATGAAGTGCACTGAAGTGAGTGAATTACATAGTTCTTAGGCCTTTTTTGCTACTTTTTGAATAGTTATGCGGTAATATCATATTCCTAAGTGGTACTATTAAAATGAGCTGACTTTATGTGTAGCCATCCTGCCAGGCAGAACGTTCTCTGCAGCTCCTTGATGAGTTTACATACTTGTCATTTTTCTCCTCTGAAAAACACTTAAAGTCTGTTAGCCTAGACAGTTCTGTGAATGCCTAATCCAGCCATTCCCATGGTTCCTGGAGGATTTTGATTGTATGGATGAAATACTTGGGTGCTTTGCCAGCAAACAAGCATCAAAGCTTGTTCTGTTGGTGTTCTGTGATACTGAACTAGTCTTTTTCCTAACTGTGGGATATACCAGGCTGCTGACTGTCCTTCCCTGTCTCTGATCTCAGGTTTACTATTTTGTAAAGGATCATGAACTATCCAGTGCTGTTCCTCACCAGTTTGCTAAAGAGATTGCCACTGCCTGCAGCACTGCTCTTTGCCCTCACCTTAAAACCTTGAAAAGTAATGGGATGAATAAGATAGGACTCAGAGTTTCCATTGACTCAGACATGGTAAGCTTTCAACTTTCATTGCAGACACTCCTTTTCCTCTGAAGTATCTTCCCTTTTAAATACCTTGGATCTTTCCATGAATGTTTCAAGAGTTTTGCCCCACTGCAGATCCAGGCTGAGGATGAAATTTGGGGAAGAAGCTGTCTTAGTCATTAGTTTCTCACTTAATGGTAGAAAAATATTCTTTTACTGTGATACAGCACTTTTTGCATAGTCTTGTTAATCCAAAAAGTGTTACTTAATATCAATGTTAATATGTTTCCCTCCTAGGTTGAATACTTAGCCGGATCTGGGGGGCACCTTCTTCCACAGAAGTATCTGAATGACTTGGACAGTGCTCTGATTCCTGTGATTCACAGTGGAATGTCAGATCCCACAGCTCTACCACTGAAAATGGAATTAATATTTTTCATTATAGAACACCTGTTTTAATGAGGCTGATTACATGCATATACTGATGTGCTAGATCTGAACACCAAAGTTGTAATGCTACAAACACTAAAAATGTTACAGTTTCTAAACCTGTTATGTTTTAATAGCTTTTCAAACTGTTTTTTTAAAGCCCCTCAGATCCTCTCTGGTTCCTCTACCACAAAAGAGTTGTAGTTTGTGTCATGAAGTTCTGGAAGTTTACACTTAATACAGGTGCAGAAGAGGGCAGGTTTCGTTACTCTTTACACAGTTGTAGCATTTACTGGGTGTAGTGTAACTCCAAGCCATAGGATCTTGCCTCTTCCCCTCACATTAGTGCTTACTAAAGTTGCTAGGGTTCTATGTGATCTCTGCATGTGCTTCCCCCCTGCAGAAGCTGAACACTGAAGCAGAGCTGGCCCAGAACTGTTTCCTTGCCACTGCAGGTTCAGACGGGAGATCTCCTGTAGCTGCCTGCGAGCCCTGTGTATCAGGGCAGCTCTGGCTCTGCAGGGGGAATGCTGTGGGTGTGTGGATGAAGACTTCACATGGTTGAGGTCCTTAACCTGGGGATGTGATGCTGGTGCTTCAGGAACATGTGCTCTCAATTAATGTTTTATAGAGTAACTGTTTTCTTTCTTGTACTTATAAGGATTTGTCTAACTTAAATGAATGTTATTTTTATAAAAAGTGCTTTTTCTTTTTTCTTTACTCTGTGTTCAGAATTCCATATACAATTTGGCCTTTCAAGGATTAGGAGAAAACTGATTACCCTTGATGTAATCTACATGTAGCAATAAGTCAGACAAGAATTCTGCAATATTTTTTCCGCTCCTGTCTGCTGCTTTTGCCACATTTTAGTAGCCGCCTTTACTTTCAGTGAGAACAGATGTATTAAGTATGAATTTTCATGACCAGATTGATTCTAGTGGAAGGTGACCCTGCCCATGGCAGGTGGGGTTGGAACTCTTTAAGGTCCCTTCCAACCCAAACCGTTCTGGGATTTTTAGTATACCTGAGGTTCTTGCATAGGATGTATTTTTGATACTGGGTCATTTAGATCTATTTATGTATTTGTGATGCATGTGATTTATACTGAGGTTCATTGAACTGCGGTTGGGTTTGGTAGCAGCCACACAACTGCTTATCGAGGACAGAACCAAAACTAAATATATACAAGATCTATATTGTTTTCAGTAAAAATGCTGGTACAATTTTATAATGAGAGTATTAAAACTTGGATGCCTTCTTGATGCTAATAGGGGATATTTTATGTTTTTGTATCAAAAACAATTTGTAATTTAACCTAATCTGCTCTGCTGTTATCTGTGCTTTAACAGTCCAGTCCTAGAAGGGTTCAGGCTTCAAGATCTTATCCTGGATGGAACTGAGCTGCATTTCAGCTGCTGTGCTGACTTCTTCTGAGACACTGCCATTAGGGAGAAGGGCTGAACCCAGGCAAAGTAGGAACAAAACATGTGTTTGTTGAAAACAAGCTGCACCCAGGCCCTCAAGGGAGCCCCAGCACGAGGCTGAACAGCGTTTCGGGTCTGTGATGGGGTCAGGGCACCCGAAGGAACAGCTGCCTCCTGGCACTTAACCTCTACTAACTCCTTTTCAGTAATGATCAATAAAATTAACTACAGTGCTTGCAATCTCCTGCCTCTTATTTATAATGAAACAAAGATTTGGAATGCATGTGTCCTGTGTCTGCAGCTTTCTGGGACTCCTGATGTTGTGCAAGAAATGGGATTCATTCCTCAGTGTGCCACAAGCCAACAGTGACACATGGGAGAGAGACACGGGGCGTCACATCGGTGCTGGCCCGGCCTGGGTGCTCGGTGTGTTCCACAGCTCCAGCTCTGCCCATCGCCCTTTCCCTGACACTATTTACCACAGAAATAATCCAGAGTTGGTAACTTCTCAAGCACTGCCCCTCCGTTAGCATTGATTAGGAACTGCCGTACAGGTTGTGTGACCCCAGCCACGCTTTGCACCTGCTCAGGGGCAGCGCCTGCGCCTGGGCCGGCTCTTTCTGACCTGCAGGCGTGAGTTTGGTGCTGTCATCAACACGGTTCAGCTGCAGGAGATGCGGACCCTGAGTATTTTGACAAGTTTGCAATGCATACGTGGACATACACCAACATCCTGATTTCACACTGAATCACAGAATTAAGTTGGAAAATCTCTCCCAGCCCATGGAGTCCCGATGCCCACCCTGTCCCCAGCCCAGAGGTCTGAGTGCTACCTCCAGGCTTTCCTTGGACACCTCCAGGGCAGCCCTGGGCTGCCTCTGGGCAGCCCCTGCCAAGGCCTGACCACCCTTTCCATGCAGAAATTGCTCCTGATGTCCAACCTAACTCTCCCCTGGAACAGCTTAAGAGTGTGTCTTCTCATCTTAACTACATCCTGCCCTACACCGTTCGGAGTCTGTGGTGTCCGTGACTGGGGGGTGCAGCCACTGCCTGTCCCACGGACCAGGTCTGTCCTTGCTGACTGTGCTTCAAAGGACACAGAGACAGATCAGCCCGACTCGGGATAATTTTGACTTATTCCCCATCGTGCCTCGGCCCCTCCCTGCCTGCCCGGCCCGGCCCCGCCCGGTGCGGCGGCGGCGCGGCCCAGCCCCCGGGGGCGGGGCGAGCCCGGCCGGGCCATGGCGAGTGGCGCGCAGGGTGAGCGGTGCTGCTCGGTGGGGCCGGGCCGGCCCGGGGCCGGTGCCGGGGCCGGGGCTGCACTGGGGCTCTGCCGTGCTCTGCCGGGGCTCTGCCGGGGCTCCGTGGCGGGCGGGCCGCGCTGAAGGGTCCCCGCCATGTCCCCGCAGGCGCCTGGAGCGAGTGGCCCGTGGATCACTTCCTGCGCACCGGGCACATCGGGGCCAGGGACGGGGCCGCCGTGCGCTGGTTCCACGCCGCCAACAGCAGGGCCCGGGCGGCGGAGGCCGCGCGAAGTGAGTGTGGCACAGGCCTCTCTTCCTCTTCCTCTTCCCCTCCCTCCACCAGGATCCCCATGGCTTTTAAATCCCTCCGGGGATGGGGCCTCTGTCAGAGCCCTGGGCAGCTGTGCCAGGGCTGGACAGCCCTTTCCAGGAGGAATTTCCCCAATATCCATCCTGAGCCCAGCCTGAGGCCGTTCCCTCTCCCCCTGTCCCCTGTTCCCAGAGCCCGACCCCCCGGCTGCCCCCTCCTGTCAGGGAGTTGTGCAGAGCCACAGGGTCCCTGGTGCACTAGCCTGGGCGGCATCACTGCCATGTTACGTAAATTTTTGTGAATATTTGACAAATACGTATTTGTGTAAATTTATATATAATATGCTTTGTCTTGAATACCATCACTAGCTCTTTTCTTCGTATTTCAGTCTAACTGTATGTGTTGGATTCTCTGCAAAGCTGATAGCACTGCCCAGATTCATTATATGAAGCTGTTTTCAAGAGCTGGAGCCACTCCTAAAGCCCGTCTTCACCTGTGTTGTGTGTCAGCTAACATTTTCCTAGTCAGTTTGACAGTGAGTCAAGGGGAATGCCCAGTCTCTGCCAGTGTTAAATCCTGTGCTCATCTTTCCTCTGTCAGAAACCCTGTTTAGAGAGGAAAAGATCTGAAATTTAACAAGAATGGATTCACTTGTTGGGTGTCCGTTTATCTGTTCACCTGAAGAAAAAACCCCACGTGATTGCTTGGCCAAGTGTATCCTCATATTCCACATGCTTGTAGGTTTGCAGAGAGTTTAGTGACTGAAAACTCCCCAAAATTGCCTCTTTTGTGTCACAGCAGTTCCTGTCTGAAGTAAGAGTGCACGGGCTGGTGCAGACAGACCTGCTGGGTGGTTGTTGCCCTGAATCACCGAAAGCTTAGGTTTAATTTCTCAATCCCCAGGCGACGTGCACATGGTCGAGGCGGATGTTCTCCTTCGGGGAGGGAGCGGGGACCCCATCCTGGCTCACCCCCCGGACACTGACAGCGACATCACCCTGCAGGAGTGGCTGGCAGAGATGGTCAGCACCAATAAAGGCATCAAGCTGGATTTTAAGAGGTATCTCGACAAAAAGATTATGTTGTTTGCATTCTTACCAGTTACAATTCTACAGGTGATTGTCAACCAAACATCTCATTGTGCAGTTTAGCATGATGTATTCAGAAGCATAATCCATATGAAAACGTGGTCCCTAATACTCAAAGCATGGCAAGAACAAAACCTTTGAAAGTGTTTTGAACTACAGATAATGATTTCTTACTCAGTGAATTGGGCACTGTGAGCAGAACTTTCCCATGGGAAGGTGAAATGGTGGTGCCTCTCTGGAAGGCTTCTTTCTCTGGCCTAACTCATTAACTAAATGTTCAGAGGTTCATTCACAGTTTGAGCCATTAGCTGTTTCATTGTCTCAATGGAAAATACACCTGAAAACCCCATGAGATTGCCTTGAAAGAGTTGGAAGTGAGCTGTGATTTCCAGACATGCACCCCTTCAGCTCCTGACTGGCTTTGTCTGAGTTTCCATGTGCTAAGTCTGTTTTGGCAGCAAAGTACAAAGAGCTTCATCAGTGCTTAAATACTCTATAGAAATGCAAAAAAACCCTCGAGATCGATGTAAAACATGATTTATGCCTGTGGTTCTGTGTAACACAGTCACGGTTTTCATGTGAAAGTTCATGAAAGTGCAAAACGTGGGCAGGCTAAATCGTTTTATTGTTACGGGATCTGCGTGTGTCCTTCTGGGCAGAGAAGGGAAAAAAGAGAAGTAGGCATTTGTTTGGGCTTATTTCTTGTGATTGTGAGTTTTGGTGGGGGTTTTCCTCCATTTTAATTATTGTTTAAATTAATTCTAAACCACCTACCTTTCATTTTTCCCCAAGGAGTTTACAGCCAAGTGCAGTGATTCAAAAAAGCTTTTAAAGGTACATTGCATTATAAAAGCCTGATTGTATAAAAGCATTTAAAAATACATCACACAGTGCAGATAGACTCAAATAACTGTTAACAGAATTTGATGTTCCTTTGGATAATATTTATTTGGATGCCATTGCTGAAGTTTTGAAGATTATTTCAATAATACTTTAAAAATCTACTTCCTGTATCTCTATCAGCTTGATTGACCACATAATTACATTTCCTGCTGGCTTTGGCTACTGAAATTAATGTATTCTGGAAAAGGTCTTCAGTGTCCCACTTTAGAAATGCCAAAGTCATTTCACATGAAGTCAGCAGTAAGTCTGAATTTTCTAAGTGCTGTGCAACAAAACCAGTGCTCTCTGGGGTCTAACGTTTTTGGGGTTGGGTTTTTTTGTTGTTGTTTAGCTTTGTTTTTTTCTTTTTTTTTTTTCTGTGTTGCAGTTTTGGTTTGGACTTTTTTCTCACTACATTACCTTATACTTTGCAGTACAAAGGAAGGCATTCCACTGGCCCTGACAGTCCCTTGCATATGTGAAGATGTGAACTGTTCTGGCCCCAGACAGTGTGGGAAATGCTGAAGCCCTCATATTAGCTCAAGCCAGCACTGACTTTTCTCCTAGAGAACTTGAGCTCCTCCCGAGTGAGCGGAATTCCTGCCTCTGTGCAGCTCTCCCAACAGCACAAAAGACAAAATATACAAAGTGACTTTACAGAGGAAACAAGACAAACAGCTCCGGGGACAGTTGCTGGTTTTAGAGCTAACCTAATTTCAAAACTCTGACCATACTGATTTTAAATTCCTTGATGTTACATGGTGTATTAGTTAATGTGCAGTGGCAGAAAGATTTCCTTGGTGTTCATTTCTTTTCCCAATTGTTCCACATCTCCTTTCCTTCCACAGTACTTTGAATGTTTTGGTAGGATAGAGTTAGAAAAAAGCTAGTTGTGCTTTTTCTTTTGCCTCGACAGGACAGTAGGGATATGTGACTGTAGATTTTGTTAAATGCTCACAAGGTGTCTGCACTGGTTGCTCAAGTGATTTTTAACAATTTAATAAATAGTTGTCAGATGAACATTGGACAGGTAGGCCTCTCTGTGCTGCCATGCTGTTGAACTGTGGGAAAAACCATGACCAGGCATTAAATGTTCAAGTGGGTGCCTTTTCACTCCTTTAGTTGCTGAAATTGGTCCGTGTTGGGCTTTTTATTCTCCTAGTACAGGTGCATCATCTTGCACAGACGTGAAGGTAACTTTGGGCCTGGATCTGCAATAGTGCTAAAATCTTTGCCACCTTGAGTGTGGTTAAGGTGAGGAGAGATGAGTTTCACTCTTGGGACTGAATTTACAGCATTTGTGGCTTTCGGGTCTGATGAAACAGAAGTGTCAGAGGCTGCAGTGGCTTCCTTTGTTGGAACCCTTCTCAGGCCTGGGATGAAGAGGTGACGAGGCCGGGGGCGGCCAGGGGAGGCCGGGTAGTCCTGGGTGGGGGTGCGGGGTTTTCCTCCGCAGGGGAAGTCACCGCACGGCAGCGGGTGCCCGCCGGGGAGGCTGCGGCGACCCTGCGGCGACACTGCCGTGCCGTGACCCCGCCCGTGTCCCGGACAGCCTGGGCGCCGTGGGACCGTCGCTGGAGCTGCTGGGGCAGCTGGCGCAGCCCCTGGACCGGCCCGTGTGGCTGAACGCGGACGTGCTGCCCGGGCCCCGCGGGGGCCGAGCGCCGCTGGACGCCCGCGCCTTCCTGGCCGCTGTCACCTCGTCGTGCCCCGCCGCCACCCTGTCCCTGGGCTGGACCACGGGCTGCCACCGAGGGCAAGGTAAGGGCCGCGCTCGGCGGCTGCCGGCCCGCCGTGCCCTGGGCTGGACACGGGCGGGTGTGGGAGCCTCTCCTGGGCTGAGCTGTCTGGCGGTGCCGGGCCGCACCGCCTCCGCTGCTGGAGGGGAAAATCACGGCACAGCTGGGGGAAAACCCCGTCTCTTTGCTGTAAAGTCAGCTGGTCTGTGCTGCGGCTCCTTCTCGGCTGCTGAGGGACAAACTCCGGAGCCTCTGTTTGCGAGAGGGCTGTCCCTGAGTCCTGGGAGCAGTGGTCTGGTGATCGGAGTCCCGGCATGTGTCCTGAGCAAAAACAGATCTGCTGAAAATTTGAAACTTCATCTCTGCTTTTTCTGATCACTGAAATCGAATTGTGGGTCAGCCTAATCCCTAACATTCCATTTCTCTTGGTTACTTGAATTTTTGCAGTAAACTTTCAAATTTTCATTATTTTAGGGACTTTTTCACAGGCTTCCTCTTGCAATTCCCAGTATGAGTAGCAGAGTCCCCTGCAAATATCTGGGGCCACCATGGCAGGATTATACACTGTTCCCCATTGCTAATGATTCATTAGCAAGATTTAGCATTTTTTCGTATGATACACTGCAATTGTATTAAACTGTTTAGTGCTTTCTCCCAGGTGTTTTCAATGCACGAGAAAATTGCTGGGAAATGCATTAGAAATACTGAGTAACCTTTGAAAATTAATTTGATTTTATCTCCATTCTAAATTTCAGTTTATGGAAATACTAATTAGGGTTCTTCTGTAAGACTTAAGAAAACCATCTCATTTGAGTGATTTCAACTAGAAGTTGCTGCTTGCCCAGCAAAACTTTTTTTTAATATTTAGTGCTTTTTTAGTCTTTCCAGTCACCACATTGCATGTGAGTGATTGAGAAAAAAGTTATTAACTGTTGTTCTAGGATTTTCATAGCCTGTAGAAACAAAAGAACAGTTAAATATAATTTGAAATAGTAAAAATCTCAGCAAAGTCACTTTCAGTATTTTAGGTTGCTTGATTTTAGCATTTTTAGGCACAGAATGTTTTTGTCTGTGTGTTTCATGTGTGTATAACCTCATTCCTAGTGGATTAATTTAATTTTTTTTTCTAATTTTTTCTTCATGTTTTTATTTTTAAAGGGTCCCTGACAATGTAAAACCAGGCCATATTAAAGTCAGTGGCAGCAGAGTTTATTAGAGAAAGGGCAAAGATACATTAAAAATGTCACATTCCGTAGCTGTATGTAAAGTAAGTGAATATACATGTAACATGTGGGAAACAAAGGTTTTCATCATAAGTTTATTTTCCATGTCAATGTTGCATTTAACTGCATTTTCGCTCCGGGACGTGTTTTGTTCAGAGCCACCTGGCAGTTTCGCTGTAGAATTACGCGATTTTCACGAACCGTGACGTGCTGGTTCTGTGTCCCTGGGCCCTGCGTGGCTCAGCAGGGGCTGCGGGGGATCTGAGCGCCGTCTCTGTCCCCAGGCTACGCGTGGAACGTGGTGCAGGAGATGTCCCGGCTCTGCCACCCCCTGTCCCAGCCCGTGACATTCGCCGTCAGGGCCGCACTGGTGCCCAGCTCCATCCCACAGCTCCAGTGGCTGATGCAGCAGTCCCACAGGTCAGTGCTGCCTCGTCCAGCATCCACAGCAGCTCCAGAGGCTGTGCCAGCAGTCCCACAGGGTCGTGCCAGGCCCTCACCTGTCCTGACCAACTCGCGTCTGCTTGTATCAAACACAGCACGTTTATGTGCCCGTGCTCATCCCAATGACGCTGGAAATACTTTTGCTCGCAGTTCTTTATTTCCCTCAGGTCTCAGATTGATTCCTCAGACAGAAGTGGTCACTATTAATTTCTTTAAAATAGTTAAATTCCAGAGGCTCCTTTTTCATTACCTACAATAAGGACTTTCAAATGGTGCGTAGGTGTGTAATCCGGTTCTGCTGCAAACATTTCCTGAGATGAATATACTTAAATAGACTAAATAGTTTGATGTTGCAGTTGGGAATTCATCCAATCTAAAGATTTTGTATTGGATTCGCTATTTGTATTTTTTGTAGCAATGTCACCTGAAAAATGTTAAAGATGATTTTTAGATGGGAAGTCAGGTGTTTCCCTCCAGCTAATTAATTTTGCTGAGGCACTTGAAATGCATTCAGTGGTTTTCATACACCAGCTTACATTTTCCTTTAAAGATTGTTCTTACAAACCCATAACCATTTCATTATAAAAATTATTCGCATGTAATAGAATGAGAATAAATACAGCTTCCCACATCTTTTTCACTTGCTCTGCCTACTGAGAGTTTAATAAAGTTGTTCCAACCAAGGTCAAAGCCCAAGACAGAAAACTTAGGAGAGTCTCTGAAAAGTTTCTAATTGTTTAGAAAAAACAGGGTGGACAAATAAAGTGCTGATATTCTTGTTTAGTGAAGACTTAAGTGAAGACTTAAGACAGAAATTAGAGTTAAGCATTTTAAACTGGGAAATTAAGTTAAAAATATTATTGCATTAAGAATGTGTCGTATGAATTGTGCCAGTCTCAAATGTATCCTCATTGGATACAAACATTATTCCCACTGAAATATTAGGATTTTCTCTTTTACCTCAGCATAAAAGTTGGGGGTTTTTAGTGGCATGATTAGAAGACAGAAATTCCTGAGCCAGTTTTTTTCACATACAACTGAATTCTGATTTACCCATTTTTAAAATTAATAGTTTCATTAAACAAAGGTGAAGAACTAAGTGTATGTCATGTGGAGGATGTGGAGGGTAATGCCTTTAACTGAATAATGCTTTGGGGGATTTCAGTGTTTTTTGAGAAGTTCTGTGCAATTAATGAGACTTGGGTTAAGTGGCATCTCTACACATCACTGACGTGACAAAGCACAGAGCACGACAATCACCTGCGTCTGGGATTGCATCATATTTCCTGTTTTGAGGCTCAGCTTGTGACTATTGATTACTTTATCAAACCTTAAATGCTCAGTCTGGTAAATTTCTTTGCTGGATATTTACCTGAGGATTTTTATTTAACTCCTTCCAAGATTTGGCGGGACAATCACAGATAACTTGCAGATAAATTGGTTGAGGGGGTGCAGTTGTTTGTATTTAATTACATTTCTAAAATTAAGATGCTGTAATCCTGAATATTTTTAGGAACTTACTAGTGCAACGTCTTTCTGGTTTGCATGCTTTATCTTAACATTCTCTTTTTCTGTTTGTTTTGGTTTTTTCTCCCCTTTTTTTCTGGACATAGATACAGCCTCACTGTTTGGACAGGAAAAGAAGACATGTATTCTGTAGAAGACTTGCTTTTCATCCGAGAAAACTTTGATAAAAGTAGGGTTTATTACGACATTTTTGAGCCACAAAATTCTGAATTCAAAAAAGCCATTGGAATAGAACGGTAAATGCAAAGCAGGCAGTGCCTGACCTTATAATGCTTTCTATTGTAAACCCCTTTAAATGTGAGGAATTCTTGTTCAGAGAAATGCATTTTCCTTGCCAGAAGGACTGTATTGAGCACACCTGTGGTTATTGGAGGAGTTTTTGTTCGGCACTGCATAGACAGGCTTCTCAAGTAGAAATGTAGTGCCTTCCTTATTGTTCACTGCTTGCTGCATGGGATCTGTGGTGCCACACACTCCAGGAGGGACAATGGCTGTTTGTACTGCGCTGGCACTGCTCAGCTGCGCTGCCCCACGGTCCCTGGGCCCATGGTCACTGTGTCTGTGGTCACTGTGTCTGTGGTCACTGTGTCTGTGGTCAGTGTCCCCGTGGTCTCTGTGCCCAGGCAGGGTCGGAGCCAGGCCACGGCCCTGGGCTGGGGAGCAGCGGTGGATGGTGCCGAGGGCTGGCCCTGTGTGGCAGCAGGGCTGGTGGCAGCAGTGGCAGTGCCAGTGCCCAGGGCACGGGGCTGGGTTCCGGGGCTGGGTTCCAGGGCTGGGTTCCAGGGCTGGCAGGGGTCATTCCCCATGGCTCTGAGGGTGTGGGTGCCCGCGGGGCTGGTGCTCCGGCACATGGGGTCCCTCGGTGGCCGCGGCTCTGCTCTGCTCTGTCGGGGCCTGTGCATCCCTGCAGCTCTCAGAATTTTCTCAGACATTTCCAGAAGTGGAAATTTCCCCTGACACAAGCTAAAACCCTGCTAACCACCTGCAGGAAGAGCCTGACCTGGTTCATTTAAACCATTTTGCCTCTTTGGCTGCTGCAACTCCCCAAAATTCACACAGACTGAGGCACCGGCTCTGTGGGATTGGCTTCTGCCAAACACCGCAAACAATACCAGAAGAACCAAAGGTTTCTTCCACAGTCAGTGAAGACATTTTAACTTCTGAATAAAAGCTGATGCCCTGAGAAGCATTGCTCTGTCAACTTCTTGTACTCCTTTTCCCATTCCTCTCACATGGTTCCTGTGAAAATTTTGTTACCTCAGATATTGTACACAACATTTTACAGGGTGTTAGTACTAAAGTAAATTAGAGAAATGTTTGGTTCTTATGTGGCATTGCTACAGCTGTGATAGAAAAGGTAGTTAGGTTTCTTAATCCTAAATCTTGAAATATGGTGATTTCACATTAAAATTCGAGACTCCCTGTTGTTACCTACAACCCTTTTGAGAGATTTATCTAATAATTGTTTTATGTTTTTGAGCTATAGAGCTTTTCTCATTTTGGTCATCTGCTAAGATGTGCTTGGCTACAATTAGGAAATACTTTTCCACATTAGGAAGAAAACTACCTGATTATACTTGGGATAGCTGAACAGAGTACTTGATGCAATTTGCAGCAGCAGGCCAAGTGAGTGGCAGTAACCACGAAAGGGTCAGGTTTGGCTGTGTGATTTCTATAGTGAGTTTGGAGAAATGATGTATTTTTTAGTTATGGTTTGTTGCAGGCAGTTGCATTCATTGATTTACAGGATTTCATCTCTCAGTGGTGAGGCCTTTTTGGGACCACAGGGACACATTTTTCTGTTATTTAGAAATCTTCCCACTGACCAGTTCCCACCTGAAGTACTGAGATTTGTTAAAACTCATTAAACTATTAAGTAAAAAACATCAGCAATTGCCAGAAATGTTTTTAAGGAAGAAGTATATCTGAGCAGTATCTGTGGCTGCCCGTAAACAGGGATAATCAGATAAAATTAAAAGAAGACATCATCTGGATTAGCAGGATGTGGCTATGTGGTGAATTTGATTATTCTGTATGGATTAACCTGTATATATGAATTTCTGTATGTAATTTTTACCTATGGGTCTTTGCTAGTCCCCCGAGAAGTTGTTTATGTCAGTCTAGTCTGACTTGCACATAAATAAATTAATTTGATTTTGTTTCTCTGAATTTATTCAAATGCTTTCCTAAAATAAAACATGTTACTGTGGGGCTGGAAGTGAGACAGTGAAGGAGAGATGAAGTCAGGTGTTTGTTCTGATGGGAGCAGCAGGTCTGTGTTGTTCCAGCTGTAGCTGTCTTTTATTTTAGTATTTTTTCTTTTACCTTCTTTCAGGGATCCGTCGCTTGTACTATAAAAACATTTGTAATTTACTGCAGTTTCAAGCCCTTTATTTCTCTGTGAATTTGAAGGATCTTAGTAAACAGATAACAGGATACAGAAGAGAGTTGTCATTGTGTCCTGCCATGACAGGGAAGCATTCTGGTGGGAGCAAAGCACTAGATATTTGCCAAGGTTTCTGTTGTTTAAATGTGCTCTGCAATCAAAGAAAAAGCCCCCAAAGACACATTTTTCAGACATGGCTCTCCATCTGATGTTCTGCCCTTCTCCATCTTCAGCATTCATTCAAAGTGTGATGCATTTTTTAACTTGCTAACTGAAATAAAAATCAACAAACTGAGTATTTTTTTTCAATTCATGCCTTCAAATTAAATCTGAAATTATGCTGAGCATCTTTATAACTCATTTAATAACTTGGTGGTTTAAATGGCTCCATCCTTTTCTTTAAGGAAAAAATACAGAAATTAGAGTGTTGGGAATTAAAAGTATTTGGTTTGTTTTAGACGGGTTAAGGAGACCCTATTGGAGTACATGAATTGTACCCTACATTATATCCAAGAAAGAGGGGGGCTTTTCCACAGATTCCAATGTTCCTCTGAAATTTCTTGATTAAAAATGTCTTTCAGCTTTCAGACAATTTCTTTTAGTAAGGGTAAAGGTACTAACGTAATAAGAAGCATTCTAGTAAGAGGAGGTGTTTGGACAATTGTTTAAAGGAAGATTTCTTGATCCATAACCTTGTATTGATTAGAGACCTTTTTCTAGCACAAAATATTTAATTTCTTGAAATTTTAATTGAAAACCAGTTTTGTTTTCAATTTGTTGTTGTACTGTGATGCTCCCAGTTGCATATTTTTCAGTTTGTTCATTTTTTTGTTGCAGGAATATCTGGTTGCTTCCAGTAAAATTCAAAGTATTGTACTGTCTTGTCTTCTGAAGTTTAAACTTACATATTTTTGGGGTAGTTGTATGTTGATTTTTAATATCCTGATGCTTTGGCTTAATTTCCTTGAATTCCCTTGAATTACTGCTTGTACTGTTTTTTTGGCCTAAGTACCTTGACTTGATTCCCTTGAATTTTGCAGTGATCCTTCTGTCATTGTTGGTTCCACTGCCTGGTCGTGTTTTCTCTCCTTGTTGTAGAGAGAAGCAGTCCCGTGCACAGGTTCATAACCTCAGCAGGGATCTGCCCAAGCAGACTTGGTGTGTTTTTAAAAGGTGCTCCCATTAATTTGTTTTTAAAATGTGTGTACAGGTCAGGTTTGTACTTTAAAATTGACTACTTTGTGAGAAAGCAGGCTGCAACTCACTCCATCTGTGAAACACACATGAAAATGTTCAAAATTACTGATGCTTTTGGGGAAAAAATACAGGTATTTACCACAGTTCCTCAGCGTGCCTCTGTGTCTGGATTTCAGGAACTTGGGAATCAATAGCTCTGTGTACATTTCTAGAAATCATCTCTGGTGTTCAATGTTCAAGATTTCAGCACCATTTTTAGATAGCTGGACATAAATTCTGGGACAAAACCCGTGGATTAACATGGGATCTGCAGCTGCCTGCGTCAGCAGTCCAGGAAATGCCTGGCTCAGGTAACAGGTGCTGCTGAGAAACAGGAATTTTGCATATATTTATATGTATATACAATGTGGGGGGCTTTTTAAATAAAGGTCAACTTGTGTACAGGAGCAGAAGACTTACCGTCTTTCAAAGAGGATTAATAGCTGGGTCTTCTATGGGAATATTTAGTGATGACAATTGGAATTTTATCCCTTTGACTCTGAGAAAACCCCCTTGAGCTTTCTTATAGTGTTTCCTTATGAAACCTGATCTCCTTGAAGGTACTGCAGTGCCAGTAATACTTTAGGGTGAAAATGTAAGAATCTTTGTTTATAAATCCCTTGTTTTAGTTGGAAAAGTAATTAGTTGTGCTGTATATCAGAGGCAGAAAGATAAAGGTCTTACTTGGGATTGATGAGGGAAAAAAAGGAAATTTAATGACTATTTAGTTTACTATTTTTCTTGTGTAGCTGCATCAAATTTTGGCAATATTCTTTTGGAAGTGCTGTGTAACTGCAAAAGACAAAGATCAAAACAAAGCAATTACTCCTTAAAAGCAAAACCAAATTAAATGTTCAGGGAAAGATATTGTGAAGACTGTATTCTGAACATTGCACCTTAAACACAACCTTGAAAACTGCTGGTTTATGACATTTTTGTGTAGTGACTTGCCGTTCTTAAACCTCTTAAACCGAAATAATGGGAGTTCTTACATAATCACCGCTTTTTGTGAAGTTGCCACTATTGTTTCGAAGTTACTTTCATTGTACAGTCTCACAGCATTTTGCAGAGAAAATGAAGACTAGGGGTAAAAACTGAAAAAACCCAAATTGTTTTTCACCTTTCCAAAGTAACCAGGTAGGTTTAAAGTCCTTTCTGCCATGGGCTGTGTGTGGCTGTCGCTGCTGCTGGCGGGGATGTCACTCAGCCCAGCGCCGTTGCCTCTGTGTCACTGCAGTGTCTGAGGCTCTGGCGTCCCTCCGGGAGCTGCTGCAGAGGAGCTGCCTGCTTTTGCTCTGGGAGCTGTGGGACGAGGAGCCACAGCTCTGAACATCAGCCAGGGGAAGCTCCAGCCTCTGCTGCGTCCTGTGCCAGGAGCCACGAAGGACACCTGAAAGGTCTTGTTTTTAACCTGGGTGTCTCGGGAAGGGAGGGATTTAACATCAGAGACTGGGGTCGGGCTGACCGTTCTTTGCTGAAAAGAACATCAGGGTGGCTGGGAAATGTCATGGATTAAGACTTCAAAGACAACACAAGTGCATCTCTGCTCCACGAGTGGAACCACAGGAAGCTTCCGGCAGGTGGAAAGAGCCTTTCTCACACCATACTTTGGACAAATTTAGCTGTATTGGGTTAAATCGAAGTAACTGTTCCCATTTTCTTGTACAGAGGCAGCCTGAGAAACACTTCTGAGTGAGTACCTTTTGCAGTGACTCATCATTTCCTGAGTAGTGAATAAAAGCATGTGATTATTTCCATGTTCCCTCTGAGGGGGAAAAAATAACTTTTATTTATTCAGCATAACAACAGCAAGAGGACAAAGCTTTTTCCTTTGAAGACCACTTGTAACAGTAACACAAACAATAATATTAACACTTCACACTACTTTGCATCACAATTAATCACAAAATACTGGTAACACTACTGAAAAACTTCCCCTTTCAAGACACTTGCCACTTCCCTCCATTGTCTGAGCATTTGTAGAAAAATTATGGTTTAATTTAAGGGAGCCATAGTCCCATATACATAAATAATTTAAAAATCAAAACAGCATAAATTGGGCTTTTTACCCTAAGCAAAGATACCAGTTAGAACACCTGGTGATAGTCAATTTCTTCTACAAAAGAATTTGTATTTTTTTAAAGATCTGTTTTCCCCTTCAAATATTTAACTTCATCATGAGATGAAGAGATGAGAATTTGCCATTTCCTTTTATAACATCATGAAACCATTTGGAAAGTGTATTGTGTGTAGAGACCAATTTGTACTCAGTTAATACTGACATATGTTGTTCCCCATAATTTCTGTATAATGAAAATGAATCCACCTAATCCTTGTTTGTACCTGGTGTGCACAGGGGCTGATCCAGGAAAACGTCCTGAAGGAAAAGGCAGAACCTGAATGGAAACAAATACTCCCAAAAAGTTATTTACAGGGAGTATATGTTTATAATCCCCTTTAAATGGTTTGGTGTTTAGAATCCCCATTAAATTGTTTTATGGTGATGATCCCCATTACATATTTGTATGTTTGTGATCCCCTTCAAATTGTTTTATGTCTCCGATCCTCTTTAAATTGGTGTATGTTTAAGATCCCCTTTGCACTGTTTTATGCTTAAGATCCCCGTTAAATGTCTCCTACTAAGTGCAAAGCTAAATAACATTACAGGCTTCTGTTAGGCAATGCCAGATTTGGTGAATTCTGACTGAAGCTGCAACAAGACAGGTCGTACCCACTGAGTATTTTCAGGAAAGAAATACCTAATGTCAGTATACTGAAATTCACATTACACAGACACAATTTCAATACAACTAATTTCTGTGAATTACAACAAAACAGAACACGTTCACTTTTTCTCAATATTTAGAAGATGAGCTCTAAAATACTAAATGCAATACTAGAAATCCAGCATCTATGGGATGCACACAAAGACAAGGAAGATACTTGGAATCACAAAACACTAAAGGAAAGAAAATAAAGATTTTTAGATAGAGATATGTAAAAATACGCCATAGCTTGGAGGCTGCAGAGGACTGCTTTCTGCTTGTGGGAAACTCAGTCCTCTGTTTCAAATTAGGCAAAATGTGGGTTTCCATCTCCCAGGTGAGTTTCATAGTTAGACTCACAGAATCACAGAATGGTTTGGCTTGGAAACCATCTCAAATAAAATCCTATCTCACTCCAACCCCCCTGCCATGGGCAGGGATGTCTTCCACCAGACCAGGTGGCTCCAAGCCCCATCCAACCTGGCCTGGGACACTCCCAGGATGGGGCAGCCACAGTTTCTCTGGGAAAACTGTGCCTCAACTTCCCTTAAGTTGTTGGGTTCTCTTCTTTAGGTCTGTCTGAGCAGGAGGACAGAGCTCTTCCCTGCTCCTAAGAGAGAGAGAGAGTGAGAGAGTGTGTGTGTGTGTGTGTGTGTGAAGTGCCCCTGCTCATGAGGACAACATCTGGGTGTGTCCTAGCGTCTGTACCCTGGTGAAAAGGGCTGTGACTGGGGGCAAATGGCTCCAGCCTGACATGGAGATCTCTTCTTGGGGGACTACAGAACTGCAGAAACTGACAGGCCCTGGTTCAGATCCCGGCTCTGCCTCCCCCACCCTTCCTGTTCCGAAGGGAGCAGATTCCAGAGGCTGTCGCTGGGGCAGTCCGAGTTGGCTGCAGTGCCTGGTGGGCAGCGCGAGCAGCGTTGGTTTGTGGCACACCCAGGGCTCGTCACTCGCCCTGCTGGGCTCCCGACAGCGCTGTCCCGCGTCCTGTGCTGGGCTGGAGAGCCCCCGTGCTGTGCACTACTGGCTCCCAGTGCCAGCCAGGCGTCTGAAGCACGCTCCCAGTCCTTAGCTGGAATTCCGTGGGCAGCACAGCTCTGCAATGTGAGTGTGATCAGCTCTGTAGTGTCTGCTCGCTTGCAGTGAAGCTGCTGAGGCCAGGAGACACTGCCTGTGTGCACCTGCTGCTACCCACCCCACTGCACGCTGATGTCTCGGGGAGTTCTGGATATATACAACCTGGACAGAGTCAGTCTGGTGTCCAGCATCACAGTCCAATGTTTCAGGTTCCCCAATTCCATGTGCACGACCTCTCTGCGTGCAGAAAGGGTATGTGTTTGGGGAAATCTAGGAGGGGTCGTATTTACAACCTGCAATGAGAACTGCAGTGCCTAAGGGCTGTTGTGGGTTCAGTCTGTCACAGGCAAGTTGAAAACTTTACAAAAGCAGCAAAATAAACATTCCTTAGTTTGCAGAAGGCAGCCTCATTAGGTAAGTATGTCTTTTCATTTAGTCTCTGACCTATTCCACCCATCCTGAGGCAGACATTACTTTACATCACAGACCTGCTGTATTTTGTGATACACAACATTACGGTCAAGGACTGCAGTGAATATTTACATATCATAGAGATCCCCTTTGCTCTCCTGTTACAGATTCAGTCATTGCTGAATCTGCTCAGACTGTAATCTGCTCATATGGCCTCCTCCGCAGCAGATTCGTATCTTTGGTCCCCCTAGGGAAAGCAGATCCTGGTGGTACTAAGTGACTTTGTCCATAAGAAATCATTCCAGAAACTGTGTTTATGACAGTGAACTCTGCACCTGGGGGGCGAGGGTTTGCATTCAGTGGTGGCAGAAAACCTGGCCTTGTCTGATCCAGCTCTAAGGCTCCTGAACCCTGTTCCTCTAGAGAAGCCTGATTTCTGCCTCTCGGAGAAACAGGAGACATCTTCTCCAGAACTCTTCTCGGACTTGGTAACAAAGTCTGGTATGTAGAAAGAATTTCTTTCTTTCCTTTTGGTGACTTACCGTCTTTTGTATCAGCAGCAGGAATGAGACTGTTACTTAGCTGAGAACTGGAGATGTTGTAATTTGATTCTCCACTTCCTTTCTTGATAATACTGCCGAGGTTTGAAAGTAAGCTGATTTGTCCCAAACTGGTATCCATGCCCATGGGAATCTCACTGGGGTTATGTTTCTCTTCAACAAAAGGAGTCTGATAGTTTATTGCATCACGTAATGCTTTCCTTGACATGGTTTGATCAGAGGTTTTCAGTACATGAGCAGTGTCTTTCCTGTCTCTACTTTCGTGACTGGTGGTGACGCCCTTGGATAAGTCAAAGCCACTGACTTTGCAGGAGAGCTCTTCTATGGGACTGATACCCCGAAGTTCTTGTGAAGAAGCAATTTTCCTCTGCTGAAACACTGCTGGACAGCACTTTAGCCACGGATCACACTGCAGTACCTGTGTCAGCTTGAACCGTGCTGGTGTTGAGCTGGATTTGGTCATTAGTGGCACTGTTTCAGATGAGTTGCCCACCTGGTGTCCACCATACAGCTCTTTAAAGCTGAATGGGTCTTCTGGACCCTCGTTTGATTCTATTTCTGATGGGGAGGTGCAATCAGCTGGGGAAGTGCATTCCTCGAGGTCTGGAGGAGGCACATTCAGGTACTGCTTTGTCTTCTGCCTCCCTGATGCGGACTTGTCTGTGGTGATGATGATCACTTCTTTCCCTCGTGCCTTGCAGGCCTTAAGCAGAATTTCCAGGGTGTCCTTGTCTGCAGCGTTTATTGCATACACCAGAGCAGAGCAGTTGGAGTGGTCTGGCAGGCTCGGGTCAGCCCCACTCATCAGCAGCAGAGACACCACTTCAGGGCCTGCTTTTTCCATGCAAGCATGCATCAAGGCTGTCTTCCCAGATTTGTCCTGTATGTTCGGGTCAGCCTTGTTGTCCAGCAGGTATTTCACCATCTTTGCCTTGCTGGCACTCTGTAAGTCCACGTGTTTGGTCATACAAGCAATCATGAGAGGGGTCTCACCCCTGCTGTTGCTCTCATTGACGTAGGCCCCGCCGTCGATCAGCAGCCTGGTGAGGCGCAGGCGCCTCTGGTACACGGCTTTGATCAGGGAGTAGCCCTCGGGCGGCACGTCCACTGCATCCATCATCCTGCTCTGCTCACCTGGACCTTCCTATCGGCTGGCAACCACACCTGGCTGCTGGACAAACCAAAGGGGTCCCCCAGAGAAATAGAAGGAAATAGAAAAAAAAGAGAGGATTTAGCTGTGCTAATTGCTCCTGTAAACAGCCTTGGGTTTTGTGAAAAAAGTATGAAGGGAAGAAAAGGAAAAAGGTTTTCCCACCCTTTAGGCTTCAAGAAATGCATTAAAAACTTAAAAAAAACCAACTTCAACATAATTATAACATTTATAGAAGATTAAAGCATGACCGTCACCTTCTTACTTTTTGACTGTCCTGTACACAGTCCTCTGCCTGAGCAGAAAATATCAGCTCTACAACAAAAGAAACATTTGACCACATCAGAGAGAATCAGGAGATTTCACACAAAAAATTAAAAGCTTAACGTGGCATAAATAACAAAAGGTCTTATATAAATGTATACCTGCAGACATGCAACTAAAACTGTTATGTCGTGTATGTGCTTGCTTACATATGTGTAGGGAAAACCTTTAGAGAAAAAAACCCCAGTATTTAATAATTGGCAGACCACTATAATTTCAATATTAGATATGGATTAAATTATTACATTAATTTATTTACATTATATTTCTAGAGAAATACAAATGTTTAACTAGTTTAGCTGTAATGGAAATTAATTAATCATTTTTATTCATCACTGAAAACACTACTAATGTTCTGGTGATTAACTGAAAAGCAGTAATTTCATTCTGTTTTACTTTGAATGCCAAAATCGAAGGATGATCTCAAGATAGTTTGTTCCAAAAGTCCAACAAGGAAAAAAAAAAAGTCACATCCTCCCTGGAAATCTGGGGAGGAAATCTGACTTTGACTGGTGGCTTGGTTTTTTTTCCCCCTTCTGTTTTGATAAAATATTTTTTAAAAGGCAATTGCATCAAAATTACTTTAAGGACTCACTCCAGTATACTGAAAGTATAGGATACAGTACTGTCTATTTTAGCTTTCACTGAAGTGCAAATCATTATTATGATTTTTATGCATACTTTTGACTAGTAATGTGTTCAAGATTATTGTAAAGTCTTTTATAAAAGTATCCCATCAATTTGTGCATTTGGGTTTCCAAAAGGAAACCGCAGAGAAATATCTGGTAGATAACACACATGCTGGAATTTTGATTGTGTTCTCTTTTGGTTTTGACCTACCTGGAAGTTACTGGTGATTTTACATTTCTTTCCTATTTATCTAAAGCTCTTCTGATACTTAACTGCTCACTTTACTTAAGCGATGGCATATAGCTCTTATTACATAAGAATTTTCATCTGTAGAAATACCTTTTGTGGCCAGAAGAACATTAAATATTAAACAGGCATGGGAAGAGAATAATGCTACCTGAAGTCGTGCAGCAGGTCAGGGCTGAAGGTGAGGCTGTTTTTCTGACATCTCATCTAACCCCTCCTGTTGCTTAAATTTGCTGTTTCTGTCGACTTCACCAGGACTGTTGATCTGATGGGGGTGGAAGGCTGACCTAAGACAGAAGTTGAAGTTCGAAAGTTAGGAGTAAATGGTGTTGGCAGGTAGGAACCTGCCTGGAGAAAGCCCGAGATGTTTCTGTGCAGAGAAAAGTGAAGAAAAGGTACATGAAATGGGGAACAAACCCCCACAAGTACTCCAGAATCAGACACTGTACAATCAAAAGAAAGCGTCACAGACTCACAACTGGAACAATATAATGCAGAACACACTCCCGAGTGCTGGAGGATAGCCACAACTTCATCTGGAGGATCTGTTAACCATATCACACCTGGGCTGGGTATAGCCTGCTCCAAAACCCCCCAGCTGGCTATTTGGAAGTGAAAGACAAGCAGATTCCCTAAAATAGTAATTTATTGGATGATTCATTGCAGATCAGTGCTGAACAGATTGAGATGATAAAACATTCCTAAATGTAATTAACTGCTATGTCAGAAGTACTCCATGAGTTCCTAAGGAATCGGGACTGACACAGTTGCCTCTCACTTGTGAAGGTAAACTTTGAAAGGAGCTTCAATCTTTAAAGCAGTTTGAGGAATGAGGAACTATGCACCTCAGTGTGAGACACTGAATCATGGACTGGTCTGTCAAATCACCACTAATTCCTCTTATTCTTGTACAAATAATATTCCTGCTTGGCTTTTTCTGTCTAGAAAGTGCTTAGTTTTATTTTTGAAAAGTAATACTGTCCTGGAAAGTACTCTGAGACAATGTAGCACCAGGCATCTTATAGTATGAAAACCTGGTTTTCAATCTAATAGTCTAATCACAACGCTGAGGGGGAAAGAGCCCATCAATGTTATAACATATAAACACAGGCAACAGTGTCATGAATACGTGATATGAATGAAGGAGTTCTTGCAAAGTATTCCTCACCTTTTAATGTGAGAGCCAGATTTTCTGCCCTCGGTGCCTCAGCACCCTTAGAGTTAAACAAGCTCTCACAGTTGTGTTTACAGAGTCTACAATCATTCCACTAAAATTGTCATTGATTCTCATCTCAGAAAAAAGACATGCTTTCACACTAAAAGAGCATAAGCATTTAAGTATTTTTATGATTCTTCATATACACACTAAACCTGGCAAATTCAGTCAGGGTAGTAAAAATTTGTTTTCCTAGTTGAAATTTACCACATACGAGTTACTTTTGATTTAAAAAAATTACAGTTCCAACGCTGCCCTAACTACTCCACCACCACCCCAAAGTTTCCACCACAACTTGCAACCTGACGGCTCTAAAGGGCTCCCTGAGAGGAGCTGGGAAAAAGCAAGGACTGGAAACTTCTCAGCAGAGAAGTGACAGCACGCACAGTAATACTATAAAGACTATGAATACTAAATAAAGACTGTGAAATTAGTTTAAATACTTTACCCGCCCGCTGTCAGCGGCGAGGCGGCAGCGCCGTTCCCTGCGCGCGTCTGCTCTCCCGCGTCGGGCGGACGGGACGGAGCCGCCGCTCCTGGCGCCGCCGCCGGGAGCCGAGCGACATCGGGACACTCGGGAACACCGGGACACCGAGCGCCGCCCCCGGGACCGCCCTCGGCCTCGGCGGGGCTGAGCCGGCGGGGCGGCGGTGGGGGGGGCACGGGGGCTGCCCCTCGCATCCCCCACCCCCGAGCCCACCCCCTCACGGCCCCGGTGCTCCTCTCGGGCCTCGGTGCCCCCTCACACCCTCGGTCCCCCCGTGTGCCCCACACCTGTTCCCCCTCAGCCCCAAATCCAGACCCACAGCCCCCTCACAGCCTCAACACCCCGCAGGTGCCTACACCTGCTCCCCCTCACACTCCCGTCCAAATCCACACCCACACACCCCTCGCACCCCTCGAACCTCTCACACCCCACACATCCTTCACACCCCACACACCCCTTACACCCCAGATATCCCTCAGATCCCTCACACCCCCACACCCCTCGCACCCTTCGCACCCCTCGTACTCCACATACCCCTCACATGCCACACCACCCTGCTCTTACCCACTCCCTGCCCCTCCTGTCACCCCCGGTACCCTCACACCCCTCACACCCTCCCACAGCCTCACAGCCCCACACACCCCGTCACCCCCACACCTCCTGACCCCAACCCTGTCCCCTCTCACACCCCTGTGCCCCCACCCCACAGCACCTCCGGTTGTTTCCCCTGGGGTGGAGGGTGGCCACCCTGCTCCGGACAGCAGCAGTGCTGATAGTGTCTGGCTGGACTTCGTGATCTCCTGTAGGTGCAGCAAACGGGAGGAACGACCCACTGAAGGCCTTCCTCACCACCACACTGCTTCCAGGGCAAGGATTTAATGGGGATGAGAGGAAGCTGAGCCCAAGGAGATGCTTCCCTCAGGTGTGATCAAGTTTGACTTTGCAATAATTCCTGGTTAATTTCACAGGCTAAAATCCTGTGACATTTCAAAGCACGGTCAAAGAAACTTCTTGGTTTCCATGCAAGTTTAGGATGCCTTCACAAAAACACAGACTGGTTGAGGTTGGAGGGGATCTCTGGAAGTCATCTGGTCCAAGCCTCCTGATCACCTGGGAACAGATAGAAGCCACCTGCCACCATTTTTTGAATATCTCCAAGGATAGAGTCTCCACAACCTCTCTGGGTAACCTGTGCCAGTGCTTGGTCACCCTCACAGTGAAAAACTGTTTCCTGGGATTCAGAGGGAGAGCCTTAGTTCAGTTTGTGCACGTTGTTTCTTTCCATGTGTCTGAGTGCTGGGAAGGATCTGGTTCTGTCGCATTTGCACCCTCCTTTCAGGTATTTGTCAGGTACAGTAGTGAGACCCCTTCTGGGCATTCTCTTTTCCAGGCTAACCAGGAGCAGCTGCCTGAGCCTCTTCACTTCTGACAAAGGTCCTGTGGGGATCTTCTGGGAGACAGTGCCAAAGGCTCCACTGAAATCCAGGTGGGCATTATCCATGGCCTTCTCTTGGGCCACTCAGGTCATCGCAGGAGGTCTTTGGGTTGCCCAAGCTTGACTTCCCCTTGGAGCAGCCAGCCTGACCATCACTGTGCTGTGCTGTGGTCTTCTCTAGTTGCTTGGTGCCTATGGTGATGCTCATGGAGTATTCTCAGACACATCTGTGAGCGAAAGGACTTGCTGATGGTCCCCTGGAGACTCCAAGGATATTTCCTTGGAATGCAACTCGACCGGGCTTCCTCACAAACGCTGCTCACTGCAGGGCTGCGGTGCTGGCGCCGTGTGAGACCCTGTCCTCACCCCCTGGCAAGGCACTGCTGCCTCACCAACACTGTCTCAGCACACAGCAAAAGCCAACAGGTGAGTGCAGCAAACCAGCAGGGGAGGCGAGGGTGAACTGACAGCCAAACAAGCCACCACAGCCGGTACAATGAGCAGCAAGTCACAGCACAGCATCCAGCAGCAAAGGACTGATCTAGGCATCTCAGGAGAGAGAAGGTTCCAGGAGCAATGTGAAGGGGATTTGTGCCTTGCTATTTTTTAAAAGTGCACGTCAGGATCAATGAGAGGCCGTCATGACTAAGAGCTGGATAAATGGTATGAATAAGCCACTAAGACAAACAGCGTTCCAAGGGCAGGTTCCTCAGTTACTCTTTTAACCTTCTCTTTCAAAAACTAAGTTGGGAGAATGTCCGCAGATGTTTTGGGGTTTTTTTGCCTGTGGTAAGATTCTAATTATCTTAGTTATCTTTTCCTCTCTACCTCATCTACATTCTTAATACTCAGTCTGCCATGCAGCCTCAGAAAGGCATGTGTACTGAGCACCAATTCTTCAGGAGTTTACTGCTCTTCACAGTCCTGTTGTTGGGTTAATTCTATGAGATGGAGAGGCAGGGTACACTTGTGTATATACCAGCACTCCTGCTGCTGAAACAGTACCACTTCTGTAGTTCTTGCAGCTCTAAATGTCCCCTTTCTTATTCCTCCTTCCATCCCTGCCTGCATTGTGCTGTTGTGCTTGATAGCCAACATGAATCATTGACCAAAAAAAAAAAAAAGTGTATCAAACCAGCTCTTGGAAGAACACTTTTATGAAGATAATTAGATTTTTTTCTTATAAACATCACCATGGATACTCTTGGTTGGATAGAAAAACAACTATTGGTATCAAGAAGTTCCTGTTAAAAGTGAAGGAGAGTGGAAAGTCAGAGCAGGGAACACATCCATGCAGCACAAATTTTATTATAAAACACAAAAGATGTTTGCATATGCACATGACATATTTGTTTATCACACTTCTTGATATCCCTCTCCTCTATTTCACTGACAGTTGGGCTACCTGGATATGTACCAGGAGAAAGCTCCGTGGTCACAAAAATCTAATATTAATTTCAATTGACTAAAAATGTTTGTCACAAATGAGTGTTTTAGGTTGCTCAAAGAATCACTGGCAAAGGTATCATCAAATCAGGTTTAACATAAAAGTGAAAGTGCAACAAAGTTCATTGGCATGGTTCACTCTACTACTTACTACACAGTTAAAGCACACAGACCAAAATCTAGAATCAATCAATCTAAAATTAAAATCAACCAGAAGTGATGTATGTGGAGGCTGAGGACAGGAAGAAGAGTAAGAATGGGAAAGGGTAAGCATAAAAAGGAATAAGGGAGACCCTCTCACCGAGTTACAGGGTTCAGAGTGGACCTCCCTGCAAAACGTAGCCTCAGACTCAACCAAAGCTTTAGGCCTAAAGATTTTAACAGCACCTAAACTTAACAGCACTGAGTTGATAGCCTAATTTAAAGAATTTCTCAAAAGACTCTGTAGAATTTACTAGAGGCATGACAGTAACTCATAGGCCGGACTTAAAAATCTGACGCATTTAAGAACCGGAGAGCAACGTTCCTCCTACATTTGCTGTAGCACATTCACAGTCACATGCACACAGACCTGGAGCCTGTACAGGGTGTGTACAATCCACGTACAGGTTCATACCTGTGGGAAATTCCCCCCGAGCTCAGGGAAGGACTCATGTCGGTGCCTCTGCATTTTCCCAAGGGGTGAAGGGCTGAGCCCTAAGGAGTGCAGGCCCAGCCCAGGCTCTGTCGGCAGCACTGGCTCTCTCAGCATCGCAAACCTGAGTGCTGGCTGGCTCTGACAGACCCTGCTCCAAAAGAGGGGCTGGGCACAGCCCCTGCAGGTTCAGGAGAACTTGGAGGGGGGGTCTCACTTAGGCCCAATGTTTGTAGGGTTGGAAGGGAGTTGGCTTTATTCATAGCAACTTTCCACCCGGATTGCAATTCTGGTTGGTAACTGTCTTTGAATGTTCAATAACAAAACTGTTTGTCCACTTGGACTAGCTCATTAGCCAGCACTAGATCCTGGGAACACACAGTGTCTCTGGTAACTCAAGAGGAGCTCAGCCCAGGTGCTGTTCATCAAGGCCGCGTGGCCTAATGAGCATTTCTGAGATCACAGTGTGGCCCCAGGTGGGTGATGCTTGATAAACTGTGCCCTAATATGGGCAGGCAGGCAGGAAAAGCACATATTTAGTTTTCTGGTTGCCAGTTGCTAGCTAGTTGCAGGAAGCCCAGCCCTGGACTGCAGGCCTGGAGCCCAGGAGCCTTGTTTTGGGAAGGTGGTCTCAGAGTGGAAACCCCTGGCTTGGCAGCTGGCAGTCAGAGCACACTTGAGGGCCTGTGGGCGTCCGAGTGTTATCAGCCACAGACGGGCCTTTCTGTGTCCTTGTGGACCCTGGGAATCAGCTAACTCATCTGCTTCACTTTGTTTAGAGGAAAGTAAAAGAAAGAAAAGGAATGGAAATAGTTAAATTTGATCTGACATCCCCACCCCCTCCCCTGGTTTTGGATTTTGCTTCCCATGAGAAATTGTAAACACTCTATCATGTCTGTTTGGTACTGGCCAGCCTTAGCCTACACCAGGCAAGATCTCGTTCAAGGGAAGGAGGGGCCATGATTGCTTACATATGTAATTACTTGTATATTAATGCATTGCCATGTAAATTTTTGAGCATGATATAATGTAACACAAGTAATTCTAGTAATTCAGTTACTTTATTATGTATTAGTGCATAGAATTCTTTTCAAAGTGGTGAATAAATGGAAAAATATAGAAGCATAATTAACTTGGTTTAGTTGGAATGACTGAAAAAAAACCCTGAACTGTGAAACTATTTTTATCACATACTAATTTGGTACGTTAAATACATTCTAAACCATTAGGTACAGAGGCAGATGTTTACTGTACTAGCACTGTTTGCTGAGAGGAATGCAGTAATGTTGTAAACAACAGTGTTCTTAATAATACATCTCTTAAATGTAACAGGCACAGCTGCTTGCTTGTTCAAAATCTTGAAGGGGGATTATGGTCGTGATGTAGAGACATCAGTTGAGAGGTCTAAGAGAGAAGTGGAGTGCTATGTTTTGTGCTTCAAAAATAATGACCAAAACCAAACAGAAGGAATTAGGAGCCTATGAAGTGTCTCACAAAAACCCCCATGCGTGCAGTGTAATATCCAGCCAAGTACCTTGTTATGTTATTGGTTTGTTTACCCAGGCAATTTTGAGGCACACACGGCACGGCGCTGTCCCTGGTAACAGGCTCTGTGGGGCCCCTCAGGCACGCTGCACACGCTGTCTGGCATGACCCTCTACCTTCAGTTGCATCATGCCACTGCCGAGGTGTCTCCTGGTTTTTGTCATGCATGTTTTAATTAGCTGTTTATGACATGGAGCTTTCTGCCTGGAAAGATATTACCTCTGAAGTGTTTGGTGGTTTATTGCCAAGTACTTTGATTAAAAAACTGAGTGTGTGTGGGAATTGCACTTGTGACGCTTGCGGGAGTAATTGTGACTGGTGATGGAACCAGGGCTTCCTCAAACAGTTTTAGAGAATATATTGCAATAAATGTCTTGTTCCATGGGCACAAGCCTTTGCAATGCTGCAGAATTCAAGTGCTACCTTCCTCGGTGCTATAAATCAGCAGGCTCACAGGATAACTCTCTTTTGCCAGTTCCCACAGTCTGTGAACATCCTTAGAGCTGATTCTTTCTCATACACACGTTCATAAATTGTTTAGATTACAGCAGAATGTTGGCTGTACTTTTACGTCCGGAGCAGTTTCTAAAAGAATCTGAATTACATACTAGGAAAAAATAGAGTGAATTGTGCAGAAAAAAAGTGAAACTGGTCTGCAACAAAAGGAACAGAATTTACATGATTCCATCGGAAAGATAACCATAATTTCTTGAGAGACACTGGGAGTCAACACTGAAGAAATCAATTTTGACTGGCTGAAATAGCAATATGCACAAAAACACTCAGTGAGTAAAGAACTCCAGACCAATGGGTTGCCTTTTACTGTGATAAACAACTGAACAGACATAAGAAAAAAAAGATTTAAAATTACTAAGGAAAAAAAAGTCTTTCTAAACTTAGATATGTTAAATTAATGAGGTTTTCCACCTAGGACTGCTGGTGGGACCAGATGTAAATTTTAACCTTTTTGAGCAAAACGTAACAAGAGGAGGTATAGTGACTGAAAGTTCCTTCTTGCTCTTGTGAAAATGAAGCTCTTTTTTAAGCTGTTTTCACAAGAAATCATTTTCAGGAGCTTTTTCGGACATGTTCCATGAGCTACTGATACAGAACTAAAAAGACTAAAAGCTTCTAAAGTGCTCCTTAGTACAACTGAACAAGCTTCAGTGCAATTCAGTGGCCCAATCCATTTTAAGTTATTGAGGTGAAGCAGAGATCTCCAGTGAAGGGCTGGTAATCCATCCACTGGGACAGCTGCCCAAAACCAATGTGAGTGTTCCCAGCAGGGTTTTGTGTGGAAAACGGCATTTGGAGGAAGGATGAACAGTAAAATGTTCTGTTTTCACGCAAGCGTCCATCTCAATTAAATCAATTACACAATTTATAAATGATTTTATGGCTTCTGAATAATGGCTCGCTTATTGAAAAAGACTCTGCTTGGTATTAGGAACTTGTTAAACTGAACTGCTCAAGGAAGGAAAAGACATTGATTTAGGGCTCCACAGGTAATGGTGTATCATTCATTTCCTCTCCTCTCAGGGTCTGTTTAGTCTCAGGTTGTATTTACTTCCCCCCCCCCCCCAACATCTTTTTTCTTTTTCACAGCAGACATCACTTAACAAAATATTTCATACCTCCAGCTTTGCTTACATATATGGCCCAATTTCAAGAAAAACACTTCACCACCAGTTAGTCAGAAATAAGCACATACTTAAGAGACATCTTTGAAATACCTGCTTCTCTTGATCAGCCCAATTCTCTGAATTTCTGTATATTTTCCATCCAATAGGACAGCTGAAGAGATAAGGGGCAGAATGGCAAGGACCACAGCTCAAGGACTGAAGATGATATACAAATGCTGTAGCTACACCAATAAATGATAAAAAGAGCAAAACAAGATGCATGAGAAAAGATAATCTACTTTGACCCAATTTAATCGGAGATGAACAGGCAACTTCTGCAACGTAAGCTCTTGTCCAAGTCACTTGAAAAAAAGTCCTGAAAATGTAATCAGGACAGGACTCTGCTTGAGAGCTCACCTATTCTTTTTCCAGCCATGTCAATTAAAGGCTTCTTGTATGAATTTTGCTTTGATGTTACAGAAAGGAGACAGAATGATTTGCAGAGAGCAGAGGGTAGAATAACCCAGGATTACCCCAGAGCCAGCTGAAAACAAGTGAAGTCACAGGGAAAAGAGCAGGTTTCCCACATGCAGACCCAGAAGCAGAAGCTGTCCACTGAGGGAAGCAGAAGAGCACTGGCCCGGGCACAGCAACAGCCCCTGGGGCACTGGATGCTCTGGTATGGGAGTCCCGCTCTCCGGTATAGAGCAGGCACCTCAGGATAGCCACTCTAGCTGAAGATTTCTGTGGAGCTGACAAAGGCAGTCACACAAATGCCCAAATCCTGAAAATCCCTCACTAATGACATTCTTTGTCACAGCATCTTACAGGTGCTAAACCCCCCACCACTCTGAGAGTGTCTTCTTAGTAATTATAGCTACAGGGCAAACCAACACGATAAACCATGTATCCTTCTAAGAAACATCAATTTCCTCTTCTCAGCTCGCTTTCTCCACTTCCACTCTTCTGTTTCAGGACCTGGCTCTTCAGATTTTTCAGCCAGCCTACCCTAACTTGGTTGGCTTCATTCCTACGGCCCTCCAGGGCAAGCAGAGACAGCTAATGCACACCTGAGTAACAAGGGAGGCATCTCTCAGTTTTGTACTCAACCAGGCTTTCTTGCCTCATCTGTCACCTCTACTCACCTAATTTTCTGTCTCAATTAACGAACAATCCTTCCCTCGGCTTCTCCCCTGTCCAAGTCAGCTGCTGCCTCTGCCTGCTCCTACCTTCTTCTGTTAGCAGAACTTTTTCACTGCTCAGGGTAAGCTTGGGTTTAGGTTTGAGTCCTGAGCAAACTAGCTGCTGTCTGACAAAGACAACACCGTTGTCTGTTCCCCATTAAGACGTCATGTCAAGTGCTACCAGGGCTCTCCTCAGATAACCTGAATAAGATAATCATTGCCATTCTCCCCTTCCTGTTTTTCCCCTGCTCTTCTGTATAAATACTAATAGTATTTTATTTGCTAAATTAGCGAACTTATTTTTCAGAGTGTACCTTTCTTTTCCATGGATTGCTGTTCATGACAGAGATTTGTTGTTGGAATGTTCCCAGCTCTGACCTTGAATACACTGTGGCTCTAACACTACTGAAAACATCAGCTTTCTACTGCCAAATGGAAATCGCTGTCCACTGTCAGATAAGAGATAATGAGTAATAGACAAGCAATAAAAGCATTTATGTTTGTTTTTCACCTTTTATCCAAACCCTCTGGTTTCAGCTATCTTGTTAAATCTAGTATTATCCTTGAAAATTAAAATTTTAATATGTTTGGAACAGTTTGTTCTCAGGAAAGCATGAATGAGGGGGATTAAATTATACCTGTATAGACTTTTCTTGGTGATTGGTAATTACACTGTCACTCATGATGCTATTCATTGCACTTAACTGCATGGAACTGGGTAAAAAACATGACATTTTCCCCTGTACTGGACATAATGAGAATCTATGGCTTTTCAAGGAATCATTCATCAATGAGGTACAGGAGTAAACAAAACATGGGGAAGACGCATTTGGAACACAGGTTTTTTTTTCTTCAAGCCACAGTATAAGAGACTTATTTTTACCCTGGGGAGGTTAACAGGTGCCAGGTAACCATCCTCACAAGACACCTGACAGCAAACAGTCTGCATGTGCTTGCTGAGCACACAGACTCACACCCTTCTGCCTACCCATCCTGACACAGCAAGCCTTTAACCTTGGTGTAGTTAAGGAGTGGTGCTTGGGGTGTCTGTCTTGGGGTGAACATGATTTTGGGTTCAGCTTCACTGCAGTCAAATGCAGCTTCCTAGTTATCGATAGGGCTCTGTATACTGAAAAGCTGTGGTACAAAAGGTGCTGTCCAAATGCAGTGCTTCTACTAAAAAACAAACCAAACACAAGCGCATCTTTGTGGCAGAGCCACACTGAAGGAACATCATTATGTTCTGAAAAGTTTCAAGGAGGAGACTCAGAAGTTTGCATTTCCACGAAACGTAAATTAACTTAATTTGTTGTTGTATCTGACAAAGGACATAGTTAAATCTGGAGAAGACTAAGTGAGTCCACGAAGAATCAAGAGTAACCATTTATGTTCTCAGCAGGCTTTTGCATCCAAGTTAAAAGTTCTTTAAAAACTAAAATGATTCTACAAAACATCCTGGCCACACTGAACCATATCTCTGTGCTTAGGCACAAATTTTCTAATGTATGTTGGCCTCAGCCAACATTGCATGAATTCTTTTCTCCCATTTTTAATAAATGTCAGTTGTCCTAAACACAGTATTTTGCAAAGTGTCAGAGCTTTCAACACTGACCTATAACAGGTATGTTTTAAACACTTTCGGGAGGTTATTCTCTTGCCAGGGTCACTGTGACTCGTATTTTAAAAAAAAAAACCATGACATCTCCCTGGTAACAGTCTCTTTCCTCCCCTTCAACAATGTGCTGTCAATTTAAAACTCTGGAGACTTCATGCTGCATTAATGTAAGCATAAACTTGTTTTTATCGATTGATGTAACATCAGCGCACATGGAACAAGAAGATCAATACAGAGAAGTGCTTACAGTTTCAAAGGAAACACAGAAAACTGAGACAACTCAGAGCAGGTGTTGCAAAAAATATGTTCTTTTATCAGCCACGTGTTGTAGTAAAGTGCCATGGAAAATTCAAGGGGTGCTCATAGCTGATATTCTAAGGGAACATCAATGCAAATTATTATACTATTTTATTTAGTATATTTAGTATTTTTATATTTAACTATATTTAATAAAGATGAAACAGGACTACTCCACTATTGCTTATAATCCGTATTTGTCACATAGATTATTCAAAATCACACTGACGAACTAACTGCATCTTTACTGATAATGCTTGGCAGGGACATAGGAACACAGATTTTAAGAAATCAGTGTGTCTTTTCTTCCACTTTGAAGTGGCTGCGGTCAAACTGACACAGTGACTTTTTATGAGAGCAGCAAAGCTTTCACACAGCTGTGAAGCTAGGGAAATATTACAGCTTCTTACCAGATTTTGCTGGGTTTGTGTGGCCAGGTTTGGGGAGCAGGGGAGCTACAGGGGTGGCTTCTGTGAGAAGCTGCTGGAAGCTTCCCCCGTGTCCCGTGGGGCCAGCGCCACTGGCTCCAGGACAGAGCCACTGCTGGCCAAGCTGTGTGCCACTTCAGTGGCAGCGGCACCTTTGGGATAACAGAGTTACAAAGGTGGGGAAAAACCTGCGGGAAACAACAGCTGCGGCAGAAGGAGCTAGAAGGAGAGAGGAGAAGAGCCCTGCAGCCCCCAGACCAGGCGGAAGCGGAGTGGGCGCTCGAGGCGCCGCAGCTCACGTTCCCCTGCAGCCCACGGGGGGAGCACACACCGGAGCAGGAGATGCAGGAAGGAGGCTGTGATCCCGTGGGGAGCCCGTGCTGCAGCAGGCTTCTGGCAGGACCTGTGGCCCTATGGGGACAGGAGCCCACCCGGAGCAGGTTTTGCAGCAGGACTGGTGATCCTGGGGGGACCCGCCCTGGAATGACAGGTCCTGGATCAGTGCATCCCTCCTTCCACTGCAGCGTGAGGTTTCCAGACTCCCCTTCTCCTGCTGGGCTTCCTTACCTTTACCTCTACACCAACACACTCTAAAGGCTGTTATAAATGTACACAACATCCCAGTCAAACTTGGGAGGATTGATGCTTTCTCAGTGCTGGACGTTTTGAAGAAGGAGAGAGATACTAAAACCCTTTGTTTCAGTAGAAAAGCCCTGACAAAGTCTAATGCCTTTCATCACCCATGGAATTGTCAGGGATGCTGCCATGGATTGTAAGTTCAATGCAAGGTGTCACGTAACCTTTGTTGAGCAATTGCTCAGATCTACCTCCTTCATGCTGCAGACTCCCTTCTTCAGGGTGTACCTTCAGAGTGTGGAGTGTGGTTTTTGGAACCATTCACTTCTGAGGTATTTTACCATCAGGCATGATTTTCTTCAAAAATTTAATGTATCTTTACACTCAGTAAAACTCCATGATTTAAAATACCTGCCCTTACACAGAAGTACAAAACACCTCACTTATTGTGCCACGACAGTTTTTTCATACACTTCAAACTTGTACTGGATCCCATTCTCTTCTTGGATATCAGCAGGGACACCTGGGTACCTAGGGAGAGAGGAGAAGAAAAAGCAGAAGCCAGTAAGTAGGTAAGAATATCATTACGATTCACCTGTAATTTATCCAATCAACTAGAAAAGCAAGCTGTTTGGAAAAAGAAATGAAAACACAGTCTTTAGAACAGGTACACTGTTCTTACGAATCATATTAACTACTATCCACGATTTATATGCACACCTTTTAGATCAAGAAAGCATACTCTGACACAAAACGACCCCCCCATTTTTGGCTTAATAAAGAAATACCCAAAATTTTTATTAAAGCCTCCAATATGTTATTCAAAATGTCTGCCAAGGAAGAAGAGATTTTGGAACACTTTGGTTTCTATTCTTGCCTTCCTTTTCCTAAGTTGGTTTAGAGGAAATGCTAAGGACAAGGTTTTTTACAAGTCTGCAGGAGATTACTAAAGCAGGTGACTTCTACCACAGAAAGAGTTCCTCTATCTTCTAGGTTTTCTAAACCACTTCTTATTAATAGATGCTTTCAAAAATCTTTTCATCTCCCCGTGAAAGAACAAGGATTTTGTATGAGTAATACCGACTTTGAGGGAGAGATACATTTTAAATTTATTTGGTGAGGTTTGGCATCATCAGGTTTCCACTTTAGTGAGGAAATTACCTGTTATTTTACAAAATCATGTTCTAATGCCAATGTTCATTTCTGTACATTGGCCAAAAACAACGTATACCTGAGGAACAGCCAAGAGAGAGAGGGAGCTTTGGGTCAGCTCTCAGGACACTCAAATGCGCAGAGTAGTTCAGAATATATTGGAGCTGGAGAAGGTGACTCATCCTCCCCACCCACCTTGCCTGTTCTGCAACCCTCTTCCCTGCCCCTGCCTATCCTCCCCCAGAGCCGTGCTAATCCATTCCTGTGACCCCTGCAGAGGCTGACTCCTCATACTTTCTATTTCTTCCATTGCCGGTCTGTAACCAGCTGAGAGCCAAAACAGGAGCAGCAGGAAGAGGAACAGGTATGATCTGGTCCTCCCTGGTCCTTGAGGAAGGTGTCTGAACTTCTGCTGCCTCCTTAGTGCCTGTTGGATGTAATCTTGTTGGAGAGGACACAAAAGCACAACTGCAATATGACAAGGACGATATAGAAGAAACCAGAGTGAATGGCAGAAACTGTAAGTTTTTGTACACCTTTTCCTACTACGTTCGTTAGGAAGGAGTACTTTTCTCAAGAGGAAAGGAATAACCTTAGAAATGCATCAAGCTCAAGCCTCTCCAGTCAAACCCATTTAACTTGTCTTTGGCAATTTATCAAAGACATTTAGAGGCCAAATACTATTTACTAGCAACATACTGAGAGTTACAAAGCTTAGTAAATATTTGAGTAATTCTAAACTAGGAAACAATAAGAAAAAGCTAGTTTTGAAGCAAACTGACATAGGCAATCCTTTACTGTAAAGATTACAGGAAAACTGAAGAACACACCAAGTTCCAAGAAAATCTGTGCAGAGTGTGGTGCCATTCCAGCTTGTAGGTAAAGTATGATTCTGGGGAAAAATTCACCTCTAACTCAAACCAACACGGCCTTAATAGAACACTTTAAACATTCAAATTAGATTATTCTGAAGACAAGCCCGGTATGCATTTTGGTACTTACTCTGTTAGAAGCTTGTAGTCTTTATGGTCAATTTCTGGAAAAAATGTGTCACTTTCAAATTCTTTCAAGATTCTTGTCACAAACAATCGATGATGAATTGGCTTCTCCATTGCTGCCTTTAGAAACAACACAAACTCAGTCACAATTTTATGTATCGCAGGCTTTTAGCAAAGCCGTGAAAATTATACTCTGAATCTCCTCTTTTAGACTCCACTGAAGAGCACTTTCTAAAGGGATAATTTCGCCCTGTGTCAGTTCCACCTGGTAAGCGGCAGCAATACCTATTCTCAGAGCCTGGGGTATCTGACAGAAGTTAACAACAAAATTTGAATAGCCCTGTGAGAAGAAAGGAACAGTAGGCCCAGTCGCAACAAGCAATTTCTGAATCACACCTGTTTGAGAGGCAGGAAGGTTTAGGCGGTGGGAGATGCCCACCCCTCAAGGTAATTTGTTCTGAGGTTTTATTAATATCACTGCTAGGGATTTGTGCTGTATTTTTTGGAATTCCAGAGACCAATTCACCCCTTAGTTGAACTCCAAAGTTGGATCTTTGGATTGTGACAAAATGATAACACGTGCTGAAAGTTTTTACATTTCCAAGCTCCTTGGATGAAAATGTTCTAAGACAACATTTGTTAGGTGAGTTTTTCACTAACAAATTCAGGAGTTAAGAATATACATTTTGTCTTGAGATAGAAAAAAGGCAACTCTACCAGACTTTGTGGGCATTAAAATAACCCATGAAAAGCTACACTGGGGTTGGTTACAATATACTTTTGAAAAGCTTGCAGCTGTTCCTCCCTTTCCCTTAAACTGGCAACGAGCAATGCTCTTTGTGGAAGGTGACTCACCATGCAGCAGGCTATTAGGTACTACTTCAACAAGCACAGGAAACAAGTAATAACAAATGGAATCCAATAAAATTAATTGTTACCACTGCTGAGAGGTTAATTTGTAGAAAAGCTGCTCTACTAGAGACCAGTTAAAAATGAAACGGTAAGTCACAGCACACAAGCATCCAACTGCACTGAACTGGTGTCCATCCAGTTTGTACACAAATACTAGTGTTTTTCTTTAAGGACAGTGAGGTAAGAAGAGTCACACCTGCAAAATGGCAGAAGAATAATAATCTGCTTCACAAAAAAAAACATGTTGTGTTCTGTAAACAGAGGCACTTCTGCTTTGTAGTAGAAGAATAAATCAACTTCCTATCCAGCTCGGCGGGAATTCAGCTTCATCAAGAACTCTCTACCACCATAACAGGCCAGCGAAGACCACAGGGAGGGACCAACCACAGGTGTTGCAAAGAAGGCTGAATTTAACCCGAAGGAGACCAGATGGTGACCTCTGTTCTAGGTAAATGGTTTAATTAGCTGAATGAACCAACCAGCTGTGTCACTGTCCCCACCTTCCTAAACGAAGTGCAAATGCTTCCTCAGTTTGCCAGACCAGCTCTGGAGGCCTGTCTGTGTAGGCAACTCAGAAGGCAACTTCAGAAAACTTCAGAGAAGCAAATTTTTTATCAAACATGAAACCATCCACACGTGAAGCCTGCAAAGGAGCCTGATGAGCAAGGCCTGGACTCTGACCCTGCCTCAGTGAAATACTGCTGAGGACATGCACAGCGGCAAAGGAGCTTTATCACAATGCTGTCATTTCCATGAGGAATAAAGCAGGTCCTCACTGATATTCATCTCAGTCTTGCCCTGTCCAGCCCACTTTATCAGTTTCACTGCTTTTTTGGGACAGCAGAGAAATTAGAGGATGCACAGTGCTGAGCTGGTGGAGTGCTGACATACTCACTCCACACATCATAAAACCATACTGTACACATAAGGAAGCTGACATGTGGGTCTATTGGTTTTTAGTAGATTTGTAGGTGTGTTTTTGTTGTTGTTGGTTTTGTTTGGTTTTTTTGTTAAGACCCTATTTAATATTTAAGGATGTGATGGACTTACAGTTCCTATTCCTAGTAAAACCTCAACGCTGTTTTTGACCAGTCTAAACCACACGGTTTAAATGTAGTTAAAAGAGACTGATAGAATTTATACTGAGTGCACTGAGAGTAACCTGGACTAGTGGAAGGTGTCCCAGTCCATGGCAGGAGGTTTGGAATGAGATGAGCGTTTAAGTCCTTTCCAACCTAAACCATTCTGTGTGTCTCTGACCCCCCTAGGACATCCAGAGAGCACTATTTTTCAGTCAAGGCCAAGACCTGAACCTCTCAAGAGACAATACCTCCACACAGATGCAGCAGTATCTTAACTCAGAGCAGAAATCTGTTCTTGGAATCACAGAACTGTAGAAACACTATGATTGGAAAAGACTTCCAAGGTCACTGAGTCCAACTGTTAATGAATCTTCCAATGGTCCCCACTTACCATGCTTGAGTTGTACCTAGGAGCAGGTTTGATATCCATGAATGAAATTTCTTGGGAATGAAACCAAGCCGGAAGCTGCGCTCCAGTACATCTTAAAAGCTCTAACAGCTACGAGGGACCCCAGGGCCAGAACCAATGAGTGAGACAGCACCACAAGCCTCCCAGCACACAAGAAGCACTCACAAGCCAGCACACAGCCCCCAAAACATGAAGTGCTCATACAAAACCACAGAGTGCTTGTCATGATGTGTAACAGCTTTGGAATTGCTGTAACCTACTGACCACTGCTGGGCTCCTCCTTCCTCATCCAAACAATGGCAACCACAACTCCTTCTGGAGCTTAGGAGATCCAGAACAGTGCAGAGGGGAGCCAGATGGCATTGCACTAAGATCCAAGCAAATTAACCTTGTAAACCCGTGCTGCAAGAAGTCCAAAAGCTTTGCTGGGGGCATTGCTACTGCCCTGTGGCTACATTAGGAGATTATAAACCTGATGAGGGGATCAGTGTCCAGTCAAATTCAGGAGCATGACACCCACCTGAGTTTTTGAACCCTCACTGAACTGATGGAACTGTTTTCAATCTTTCCTGCTCCTACTTGCCAACACCAACACTCCATCCAGCTGTCCCAGTCCCCACTGCTCCTCCTTTCCCTGTTGCAGAGGTCAGGTCAGTTTCCTAGAGTGTGTCTGAGCACAGAATCAGCGTGACTGACACAAGGACTTGGATGGCCACCACAGCTCACAGAGGACCTGAGGCAGCTGATGCCAATCCTCCCAGCCCTGGAGAACTGTGTCCTTGAGAACCAAGAGGCAGTGGGAGGGATGGCCATAGCCAACAGATGGCTGCTCTGTGTCCTTACAAATGTTCACAGACTCGGTCCTCCCTCTTCTGCAGTCTGAGGAGGAGAAGGATGTGAACAGCAGCAATCTCCTGCCTCCATCCCACTCCTGTCCCAAAATGCCATCCTGGAGCACATGCTCTAGCACCTTGGCTGGCCTCAGCTCAGAGAAGCTGGCCAGGACACGGCAGCCACCTGTACCTGAGACTGACTGGACACCCGTGTCCCAAATGCACCGTCAGACAGCTGGGCAGCTGCTGTACCTTGGCCCAGCTCCCTGGATGAGGTCACGTCTGGCTGCTGGCTCAGCGTGGTGTCTGCACCCAGCCAAAGGCACAGCAAGGCAGGTGCTCAGACATCCTGAATGACCCAGGGCACCCACCAAGGGTGAGGGAAACCAAAGACAGCAAAGGCCTGGAAGGTGACGGCACATTCCCTGCTCACAGGGGATCTACAGAAACATGGCTTGCAGGATTGTTCCCAGAGCTTGGTGACAACAGCCCTGATCATGGTGGACCTCCCCAAGCCAAACTGATTAACTGATCAGATGGTGCTAAGGTTAGGAGCTGTGTCAAAAGGCTCCACAGGACTAAACACTGCCATCTCAAATAATGATGTGGGCCCTGGAGATGTTGTCTGGCAATGGCAAAGCTGCTGCTGTAGCTTCTGACAGATGTCCTCAGTTGTGCACCCTGACATCCAGTACCACTCTGCATCTGCTTCCTATTCTCTAGGACCCCACCCCAACCTGAGCAGAGCAGCTGCAGCACTGCTCCGAGAGTCCCCACATGTTCCTACTCCTCCTCTGACACCCACAGCAGCCTGAGAGGCTGTCAGAGCAGCCCCACCTAAGCGCCACGGGTGCCTGTGGTTCCATTTTGTACTGATCCTGACAGAAAATCACTGTGCCTCAACAAGTTAGCAACCCACAGAACTAACCTGCACAGACCATGTTCCCTGCCCACAGGATGACTAGGTCAGACAGAAAACCATCACAGAGAAGTTGGAGGCAGATCCCACCGGGAACCGGCAAATCTGCCACCTGCAAGTGCTTGCCTTGATCTAACGGGGCAGCAAGAAGCTCTCATGTGAACATCTTTTCAGTTTGACAGTAGAAAGTATAAACAGACTTGGTTTTCTGTAAGACAGTCCTGTAACAGCTTGAATAATCAAAATGGGGTAGCCCTTTCTATAGGCAAGCACAGGCCTGTACTAATGAACAAAATCAGTTCTCAACCTTTGAGCTACACAAACTATTGAGATCAAAATAATGCTTTAAAACCAAATACCTACAAGTACTGAATAAAATTATTCACTTCAATTACCAATTGCTATTTTACTTCCCACACATTTCTACATAGCATAATAGAAATAGTCCTGTAAAATCCTTTGTGCGTCTTTAATACAGGCACTAAAAATATTACTTGCAGTTTTGTTAGAGGTGTATGGCCCCATCAAACCCTTTCAGTTAACATCACAAAGGTTAACATCACGAAGTTTGAGTGCAAGAATCTGTATAAAACTGTCAGATTTCTCTCTAACGTATTTAAGCTTTCCTTTGAAATGTCTTGAGTAGATGCTTGTAAGGGGGGAAAGAGCTGAAATTTTAGAACCACAAAAGGGTTTGGGTTGGACAGAACCTTAAAGCTCATCTTGTTCCCTGGGCAGGGGCACCTTCCACTGTCCCAGGCTGCTCCAAGCCCCGTCCAGCCTGGCTTTGGACACTTCCAGGGATCCAGGAGCAGCCACAGCCTCTCTGGGCACCCTGTGCCAGGGCCTCACCTCCCTCCCAGGGAAAAATTCCTTCCCAATATCCCATCCATCCCTGCCCTCTGGCAGTGGGAAGCCATTCCCCCTTGTCCTGTCCCCCTCCATCCCTTGTCCAAAGCCCCTCTCCAGCTCTCCTGGAGCCCCTTTGGGCACTGGAAGGGGCTCTGATGTCTTCTGGAGCCTTCCCTCTCCAGACTGGACATTCCCAGCTCTCTCAATGCTTTTCCATGTCCAGGGTAACCAGGTCCCTCATTACTTTAAGACACATTCCCTTGTACTGATTAGCTCAAAAAGTACATCCCCAATCACTCTTGATCAAAACTGCCAATTTATAATCTGAGTATTGGTGAGTAATGGTCTAAAAAAGGCATTCTTTTCTACCAATAATATCAGCCAGAGGCTGGAAAAATAGTTAAAGTAGAAGCCTCCAAGATAGGTGCTCTAGGAAGAAGCAGCAGAAGCAATAGCTCTTTACAGCTGAGCCCGTGGCTGTAGTAGGGAAGGGGAAACAAGTACCAGAAAAACGCATTTTCCTACCCTATACACGAGGCACAGTATCAGCCCTCATTTTCCACCAGGTGCACTATGGCACTGTCAACACACATCTAATGTCTGAGTGCCAAACAACAACTGGAGTGTATCTCCCAGCATGCTTGTAATGACTAAAGGACAGCAGCACTGTTTCTTTTACTGTTAAAAAGAATTTGCTTCACAATTCTTGACCCAGGGAGTGGGAGCAGTAGGAACACTGCTAGATGGGAAAGCAGAGCGAGTGTGACCTTCTGTTGTATGATTATCTCCTATTACTGATGACACCATGACCTGTCAGCTCTCTCTAATTCCTATTTTCTTCCCCATTTACATGTATAAAGTGTCATACTCTGGCTAAAAATGCTGGAGCACTTTTCCTTTTTTTTCTTTTTACATCCTTTGCAGGGTCAGTCAGCAATCTCAGTAAAATAAACATAACAACATGAGCTCAGTAAAATAAACATAACAATATGGGCTTTGCCTGAAAAACATAGCAATTTAGGTATTTAAGAAGAGCTCTCAAAAGCACAACAACTGTGTGACACTGGCCCATTGGCAAGAGAAATGTTCAGTTTCTGGATGGGTATTCTGAACTTGAGAGATGAGGTCTTACTCTTTGAGACTTGTTCTGCAGCAGTCACTGCAGTTTGCTGGCCATGTAAAGGGAAAACGCTTCCTAAAGCAGCAGTAATAGAACTTCACCCTCATTCCACCACAGAAAATGAGTAATTTAGGAGGAGGCTAAATGTACCTTGTACACTGAAGTGCCTCCCACGATCCAAACCATGTCTACTTTTCTTTTTAACTCTGGTGAATCCAAAAGAGCTAAAGCATCATCCAGACTTTTGGAAAGATAATGTGCTCCTTTTGGGGTTTCCCTAGAAAAAGCGAAGTTTTATTACAAAGTAAATAAAGGACAATTCATCATGATCATCAATACAAATGAGACACAAAATGTGAATTGCTGAATTAACAAATAAAGAAATGTTTCACATTACTTAATTATTTTGAAGTGCCTGTTATTGACATATTATGTTAGAAGTCTCATCTGACTGCAGGATTGTTCAACAGATTACAGCTTAACCATAATTTAGGAGGCACTATAAATTAAAAATCTGAAATTTTTGAACATGTTTTTGAAGAAGTGTAACTGAGAAATTTACATAACTATAATATAAATACATAATCTATAAGTTAAACTTAGATCATTAAATACAGATAATCAAGAAATTAAATGTAGATTTTGACTTGAATTCCAGAATGTTAAAAAAAAGCATTTTCCTTAAAATAAAACTAGCTGAAAAGGCAATATTCCCTCTCCACTCACATACTCAGCTGCAAATCCACCAACACCCTCCAAAGCATTAAACCTCTACAAGTGGACATTTGTATTTAAAAATATTTGTGTGACTGTGGCTGATGCATTCAAGAAGAGAGGTTTGAAAAAGAACAGTTCATTCACAACTCCTAATAAACTTCAAAAAATGGATTTAGGGCCACCAGTCTAAGCAGGAACTAGAGAAATACAGTTAAATACATGAGTCAGAAACACTATTGAAAATTGTCAAATGGTTTGTGAGTAGAGCTAGAAGTAGCACTCACGATGCAAAGTAATGACAATTACCCTGTGAATGAATTCAAAAAAATTAAAAATTAAGAGTAAAGTACAACACTCAGAACCACCAGCAGAAATGCTTTCTAACCAGGTATCAAAAATGCTACATTTGGAACTACTGCATGTTGCAATGGTACAGACATTTTTTGGTGCAGGTTTTTACTTGTTTCACACAGCCCCTATTTACCATACTTACTTGAGCTCCCTGCTGAGCACAATATTAATTCTGTCTTTTAAAGGACGGTTCTTCTCAGGAATGGAGAACCACGTTTTTTTACCCATTATCAGTGCATTCTGTTTACCTGAGCAAGAGAGAATTGATGTGAATTGTTTAGAGACACTGATGGACCTCCCCTCCCTTCCAAGCCCCTCTTCAGCAGCCGACAAAAGCACAAGCTCAGGCCCCGGTTCTCAGATGAGCCCCACACAGAGAGTTTGTGGGCTCAAAGCCTGGCCAGGCAGTTGACACTGAAACAGTCCCACACAGATCCATAAACTCACAATAATTTCTAGGAGAAGAACCAGTCAAATTTAATCTAAAGCCAAAGTGCTACAGGTGTTCAATCATACAACATTCACCCATAAATGTAATTACTGACCAGACCCGAACATTCATAACCTGATTACACCTTACATGTAACGCTGCTAAGGAAAGGAATGTTGCTCCATGAGGAAATGGAGTTGTCAGAGAAATAAACACAATGCCATCATAGTCACTCTTTCCACATTGTTTCCAGGTTGAGAGACAACAGAGGCAATGCTGACATCCCTGATGAGAACATTTATGGCAGCATAATCCATTAAGAAGTCTGGTTACGAAGCAATTTACCTGCCTAGCATCCAAGATCACAGCCTATCAAAAGATCTGCAGGCAGGATGGAGCAAAATGTTTCCTTTTAATTGTATTTCAAACATCTTTTTTCTTGATCACAGGTTATTTGTGCCAGGTGAGATACAACTTGCAGACATCTAAAAAGACTTACAACTGTCAATTGTGTTCTGTCCTTTTTTTATACATATAAGGTTGCAAAGGGCTGATTCAGGTCTCCAAAACGTAAGTAAAGTCCTTCACTTAGGACTGTTTCAAAATGAGATTAGACACTCCTTGTGGATTATGGAACAGACCTTCAATCAGAAAATTGAGTAAGTCACCTAATCAAAACAAAGGAATATATCAAACTAACCAGAAGTGAGTTTTTACCAAACAAGTGAGTTTTAACAGCATAAAAACACCCCTACACAAACCATGAAAGAGTGATTATGCTGACAAACAACTGCAGTACTTCTGCTCCATGCTATCGACATGGTTTGGATTTTCTGGTGCATGGGGATGGCTCAGCACTCAGAAAACTCAGCAAGATTACTGCCACAAGGGTCAGAGGGGTGGATCGAACGGCCAAGGCTGAGCTACAGCAAACAAGTTAGATAAGCTAATGCAGACTGAAAAAACAAACCATCTCTGCTAACTAAGCAGTTCGTGAAAACCTTCCCATTTTTAACTTGGAGTTTCGTGGAAAGACGTGTTAGGTAAACTTTTGATGAAGTTTTCTATTCTTCTGGTGAAAGAAGGATTTGAAAATTGTTTCATAACAGATCACCCGCATATCCTCTGAAATATGTGATTCATCATGTTTCCTCATCTCACCCGAATGATTACAAAGGGCTGAGACACTGGTGAGGCTGTGTGCAGGAAGAGGGTCAAGGCAGGGAAACGCAGAATCCCGTGTTTTGGGTGTCCCATGCCACACACCCCGCACGTTACCTTCCACGCGGGACGTGCTCGTCATCCTCTGGAAGTACCTGTACTCATTCCTGCCGGGGAAGCACCAAGTGCGTTACAACGTGTCTTAAGCATAAGTTCTCTAATTTCTAATGCTTTTTGCAAGTTCTCTAATCGCGACAAACCCCCCCCCCCCCCCCCCCATGACGAGAGTGTTGCCGGAGTCCGGGGGCGGGCGGCTGGACGAGGCCTGGGCCGGTGCCATGGCCAGGCGGGACCTTTGGCCCCCAGCTGCGCTTGCATGAGCGATAACTTGCGCGATGCCCCGCGGCCATGGCATGAGAACCCACCCCAAATCCCCACAGCCCCAGTCCCGCCACGCCGCCGCTTTCCCGCCACACAGAGCATCCCCCTCAAGCACTACAGCTCCCAGCGCGCCCCGCGCGGCCCCGCCGAGGCCGCCTGCTGCCGCGCGGCGCGGGGCACGCTGGGGGCTGTAGTGCGGGCGGGGGGCGCGGCGGCGCCAGGCCGCGGTACCTGAGCGGCGGCCAGGGCAGCCGCCCGTCCTTGCCGATGCCCATGTTCTGGCTCACGGCCACGATGGAGTTGAGCGAGCGCGCCATGATCGCTCCGCGCCCCCCGCGCAGCGCCGGGGCGGGTCGGGGCGGGCCGAGCGGGCGCATCCGGCGGGAGGCGGTGCCGCGGCGCGGGGCCCGGCCATGCCGCGGGGCCGGCGGGGCGGCGCGGCCGCGCAGCAGCCGGTGCTGAGCAGGTTCTTCGGAGCGGCGGCGAGCGGCGGCGAGCGCGGCGGCCCCCGCAGCACGGTGCGCGAGGGGCGGGGCGGGCACGGCCCGCTATCCCGGTATCCCGGTATTCCTGTCCGGGGCACGGACACAGCGGGACACGGCCCCAGGGCCGCCGCAGCCCGGGCTGCGAGGTCCCGGCTGTAGCATCTCTGTGACGCAGGGCACTGGTACCCAGCCCTCGGGGAGCAGCCTGGCAGGAAAGACACGGGGCTGCTGGACGGGATCCAGTGTGGGCCACAGAGGTGGTCTGGGGTCTGGAGCATCTCTGTGATGAGCAGAGACTGCGGGAGCTGGGCCTGGCCAGTCTGGAGAAGGGAAGGCTGAGAGGGGATCCCATCAATCCATACAAACACCTCCGAGGGCTGCCAGAGGATGGTGCCAGGCTCTGTTCAGGGGTGCCAGGGACAGGATGGGAGCAGTGGCCATAAAATAAACCAGAACAAGTTGCAGCCCAGCAGGAGGAAGAACTTCTGTCCGTGGAGGGGCAGAGCCCTGGAACAGCTGCCCAGGGAGGGCCTGGAGTGTCCCTCTCTGGAGACACCCCGAGGCCAGCTGGACACGCTCCTGTGCCACTGCTCCAGGGGACCCTGCCTGGGCAGGGGGATGGACTGGATGGATTCCAGAGGTACCTTCCAACCCCAAGTATCCTGGGATTCTGTGATACAGGATGTGCCTGTTTTGGAGGAGCTGGAACTTGGCACGGGTTTGGTGAGCTGGGGAAGGCCAGGATATTGGTCTGTGTCATTGGGGCTTCACTCCAGTGTTGGACTCCTGGCACACATTGTGCTTTCTAGTTTTGCAAAATGTGGAATATATTGAGGTTATAATAAGTCAGGATGTTCTTTGAGGTTTGGTCTTTGTTTACTTTGAAGCCTGGTCAGCAGGAAGTGAGATCTGATCAGTAAGACAGGCAGCAGCTCCATCCCTTAGTCAAGGATGGCCTGGAATTAGCAAGTTTTAAGGATGTAAATCAGAATGTTGGTGTATGTCCACGTATGCATTGCAAACTTGTCAAAATACTCAGGGTCCGCATCTCCTGCAGCTGAACCGTGTTGATGACAGCACCAAACTCACGCCTGCAGGTCAGAAAGAGCCGGCCCAGGCGCAGGCGCTGCCCCTGAGCAGGTGCAAAGCGTGGCTGGGGTCACACAACCTGTACGGCAGTTCCTAATCAATGCTAACGGAGGGGCAGTGCTTGAGAAGTTACCAACTCTGGATTATTTCTGTGGTAAATAGTGTCAGGGAAAGGGCGATGGGCAGAGCTGGAGCTGTGGAACACACCGAGCACCCAGGCCGGGCCAGCACCGATGTGACGCCCCGTGTCTCTCTCCCATGTGTCACTGTTGGCTTGTGGCACACTGAGGAATGAATCCCATTTCTTGGGCAGCGCTGGCATACAGTGAGCTGAGCTCCTGGCTCAGCGGCTGGAGCTCAGGTGACTCCAGGTCTGAGTGCTGTGAGGTGCAAGGCCAAAAGAGCCTGCAGTGATCCTCCATGTGTCACCGCTGGGAGAAAGTGGCTGTGTCTCTGCAGCTGGATTTCATTCTGAGTTTATATTTTCCAGTCTCCCTGTAGTTATTGTTTCCGGACTCTTCGGGCCCTGGAAGGGCGTTTGCTTTTTCTACCTGTGACTCAAGTCAGCTATTTTGGTTACCTTTCGTCCAAATATCTTTTGACAGGTGTGATTACAGCTTTCTGCCCTTGTGGAAAAAGCTTCCTAATTAGTGTTAATCTGGTGGTATTGAACAGTGGACTTGAAAACTGCTACTCTTATGGGCTGTGCTTATGTGGAGGCTTTGGGCTTAGTTGGTGAGGCTGGAGTTCCTGTTTAGTTCTAAGGAAATTGAAATTCCCTGGTTAAACCATCTGAGGTTACCATATGAAATGTGGATGCAAGCTGCTGAAAGCGCCTGTTGTGTGCTTTTGTGCCAAGTGTTGATGTTTTGTTGGAGTTACAAGTTACTTCTTCATATTTAGTCAAGCTTCTTGCAATAGATCAATGATGAAACAGCAAAATTGATGAATTTTCTGTTTACACAGTGTTCCAAGTGCATGTTTCAAAAGACATCGAAGGAGCAGGATGCTTCCAAGCCCCTCCAACCTGGCCTTGAACAATTCCAGGGATGGGAGGTTGGATTATTTTGCGTTAACTCTTTGTGGAGTTGCTGGTTGCATTATTCTCTTTCAGAGGATGGCAAACAGAAAAGGTAACTGAACTTACTAGTTTAATTTATGTTTCAGGCTTCTGAATTTGGCACAAAAAGGAGCACATCTGCCGAAAGCAGTGAACCCTGTGAAAAGAAGATCAAGGCACGACAGATCACCCTGGAAGAGATCTGTAACCCACTGAAGACTCAGGTTAAAAGTGAGTGGACTGTAAGCAAACCTTAAAGCACTGACAGCCAGTAAATAAGTTTTTTGTTGTCCAATGTTAGAAAGTGTTTTGGCAGCAACTTCAAGAAGCATCTCTTGGGTATAAGATATAAGAGCCATGATGAGAACCTTTCTGTGGCTCAGAAGCTGGGCCTTTGAGCCTTGCTCCAGGATTACTCTGCAAATCCCCTTCATCTGATTCAGCTTTACCAGGTTCTTAAGTTAGTAAAGTCCAGAGGTCCAGGCAGAAATGCTGCCATTTTCCTTCCTTTGTTGGTTTTAGAGTCTTAGGCCTGTTCTGAAGCATGGCTGACACGGGCAGCTCTGTGGAGCCTGGTGTGTGGCCGGTGTGCCTGAAGGCTGCCTCAGGGAATAGTTCTAATGCAGGGCTCTGGCTGTGAAACAGCAGCTGCTCCATTGCTTCGGAAATGCTGGAGTTCCATCTGGCTTTGAGCAGAGAATTTAATAAGTTAATGCTGGTGTGAAAACCAGTCAGTGAATATAAAGTTCATTACTTTTCAGTGAAAAGAATTAGTCTCTTAAGTTTCGGGGTGGGAACTGTGTTAAATTTGTTGGTGTGATGCTTTGAAGTATCCCTGGGACACCCTCAAGAAGCAATATTGTCTGCTTAAAAAATGTACTGAAAGAAAATCTGCTTGATTCCCAGTATCGTTGGCTAACTTGTGACTGTGCAGTTGTCAGTCCAAAAAATAGTGATGCATCTCTTCCCATGTAGAAGGAAGCACACAAGTGAGGAATACTGGTTTTCCAGGGAAGTTAACCAAGCTGTTTACGTGCATGATTCTGTCAGGCTGGCAGAAATACTGCAGTGGGAGAGGACAGGGAATGTGGCAAAGAGAGACATGGAGCTAAATGGTTGTATTCTGTGCTTACTGATGTTCTTCTAGTAGACATTTTCTTTTAGAAAATAAGTTGCTAATATGTTTTTGTTCTGTATTTTCACCAAAGAACAATCTCAGAAGTGTGAAAAGTCCCGTATCTGCTTGCAAACTCTGGACAAGCTGAGAGAGTTCTGCAGCGATTCAAACCAGCAGTGCACCAGAGTCCAGGAGGATGGCTTTCAGGAGAAAGAATCTCTGAGTTTGGAAAAATGTCCCAGTATTACTGGGACAAGCTCAGAGTTGAAAAGTCCTCTTCCATCTTGGGATGCTGGCCCAAAGGTCGCACAGAAGGTATGCAGAGCTTTGGTCCTGTGGTGTGTGTAGATTGCTTGTTACGGGTTAAAACAGCAAGCTTTGGCACAAGGTTCCTTTTGTTCTCGCAAGGTTCCTGTGCTCTGACATGAAATGTGCAGCAGAGCCCCACAGACCTGTGTTTGTGTATGAATGTTTGCTCTTTGCGTGGTGAGCAGGATGGCTGTTCTGGCTCTTCAGTGATACCATTGAACAGCAGCATCATGAGAGAGCAGAAGCCCTGGCGGTGCAGCTTGTGGGTGTGGGGGAAGCTGTAATACCCTAATAACACATGTTCAGAGTGGCACTTGGCTCAGCTTGCTTTCAGTTGTGCTGGTTTTGATGTGGGCTCTCAAATTTCTAACAGGCTTTCTTCGTGGAAGTATTGTTTAGGATTATCACTGACACGTGGCTTAAAACAGTTGCTGGTAAATCTAACTAGTAAAGCTATCACTGCTTTTTCATCTGCAGAAGATAGGGGTAGCTCACATGAAAAATTATCATCATGATATGGACGGTGCAAGCCAAGAGACTTGAGCGGAGTAATAGTGTTTTGCTTCCCCTTTAATTATGGAGCTAGTTAACATTAGTTAATTGGTGGTTTTGGGGGTCAGCCTGCTCAGTTTGATGTATTCAGGTCCTAGAATGCATCTCATGGCTTACTGTGGCAACTGCTCTTTTAATGGAGTTGTACATCTGGCTTTTTGAGGGAAGGAGCTTGTATGAAAAGCTGTACAGCTGGTTTTAACCTGCCCTGCCTGAAGGCTGTGACCTTCCACTGCGGGTGCCTGCTTTGTGTGAGTGTGGGATCCAAATGGTGAAGTGAGCAGCTTGTGGCAAGAGAATTCTGTTGCGGTAAGAGATTGAGATTATGAAGGTGTGATCAGTTGGAGAACACAGAACACCAGTTCCGGGGCTGGCCTGCCCTCCTTGGAACAGCTCCTTCTAGGTGTTTGTGTCTTGCTTTTTTCTTAGTGATCTTCCTCCGGCTGCTGACTTAACAGCCATCTCAACAAGTCAGCTTTTGTGTCTGTTTTTACTCCTTTTGCCTTCTTTCATGGCCTTATTACATATGCTTTGTCACGACGATCTCCTGTAGAACGAGACAAGGCCATCTTGTTTGGCTGGCACAGACCTTGGATCGAAGACTGCCAAGTGCTTGGGTTGGGGATTTTGCAGCAAAGACATCTGAGCTCCTGAGGCCACCCAAGCTCTGGGTGTAGTGCAGCTTTATTTGGGCTGTGTTCTCTTGCTTGATGGTGTGCAGTTGTGGGGATTTTGCAGTTACAGCTGAGTGTTGTTTTCCCCCAGTTGATCTCTGACTGCACTCTTTGTACATTCCCATGACCCAAAGTATATGATTTAAGCTATCTCTGTGTTTTTTCTGAAGTGCCATTGCTGCTGAACAGTCTGTTCTCTTTGTTTCTTGTAATCTGAATGGGGCACTTGGTAGAAATGGAAGTTTAATGGATTTATTTGCAAATACAGAAGTTATACCACAACCTGGTTAATGAAATTCTGAATAGTCATGTGCTTTAAAAATTTCTGGAGGGTGTTGTCTTTGTATTTTTTTTTTTTTGAACCAGTATTATCTGTGCTGGATGTTGTGATATAAGAGGAGTAACTTTGCTGTAAGTGAAATACTTTTCAGCATTTTTCTCTGCACTTCTGAACCCATCACTCTGCTGACAATACAGAACAACACAGAGTTGTAGAGCTGAAGTTGCTTGACGAGAATAGGCTACATAATGTCATTGTAGACTATAAACTGCATTGAGAGTGGGCTCAGAGCCTTTCACATTTAAGGTTTTAGAAACTGCGGTGTAGATTTTCTGTGTTTAAGTTATTCTGGGAGGTTTGCTGAACTTAGGGAGGAAGTGCAGACTGGAGGAGTACGGTTTTGGTGGCTGAGACAGGGAACTGAGACTCAAATTGGTTTATTTCTTGATTTACTGTGGATTTTTGGAACATCATAAATCTCTCCATGCTGGAGTTTCTCACCTGTAAACTGCAGCAGTAATTCATCCTTGTTTCAATGTATGGCCATTTTAGACTGGCCAGTCTTTGCAGCCTGCACTGTCTGGGTTGGTGCTTTGAGAGCTTATGATACAATAGCGTTCTGATTGCACCTGACTAACTAACTTTGACTTTCATGACTTTTTAATTCCTTTTAATTCCAAATATACTGTATTCTGTACATCCTGCTTCAGTAGTTGTGCTGCAGCTCTGGGGGCTCTTCAATGCAAGAACAATATTTAGCTCTGTGGTCAGTGTAAGCCAAGGGGGGTCCAATATGTTTGTTTGATGATTCCTAATTATACTTTTCCATCTTTTATTTACAGGAGGAGTTACAATGTAATCTTAGTCAGTTTTCTGCATCCCTTAAGTCCTATGAAAATTCTCAAAATTCTTCAGATACAAATCTTAATAAAAGAACCAAGAGCATTTACACTCCACTAGAACTCCAATTCATAGAAATGAAGAAGAAGTATAAAGATGCTGTTTTGTGTGTGGAATGTGGATACAAATACCGGTTCTTTGGAGAAGATGCAGAGGTAATTTTTTCCATGGTTATGGAAAGCTACTTACATTATGCTGGTGTCCTCCTAGGTCTGTGCCCACTTCCGGAAGGGATACTTCTTTGGGGGCATAAGTTTTGTGGGGTATTTTGTTTTGTTTTGTTACTTGAAATTGGGATGAAAAATCTCTGCATGCTGAAATAGAAGACTATCCGTTATGCACACATTTTTTTGCCAAAATGGCATTTATTGTTTTGTAAATCACATGGTAGTGCTTGCTATCTTATATGTTGAGAATTTAAGGTGAGTTCCTAGAATAATTTTTTGTCAGAGTTAAAGTTGAAAAACTTTCAGACATGAATTGTATGTCATGGCTCAGAACTCTACTATAGTATATATATAATGTATAACTCTAATGTATGGCATTAGGAATCTTTCAGATTGAAAAACAGTGGAGCAAGTGGTGTTAAAAAAGATGAATATATCAAGTATAGCCTGGGTGCAGAGAGCATCCTGAATGCATGTCCAGATGTGGCACCTGCGCATGGCAGGTCTGTAGGAAAGGACTGTATAACAAACATAATTTTAAAGTGATGGTTCATAAATGTTTCATAGTTCTTTTTCTTACAACGACTGTCCCAAAGTCGTTGCTACCAGCCTTTGTTTGGTGCCATTTCCACACTTCAGACCAGTGAGAAACGTTGCTTGGTTACTGGGAATTCATTTTCCCCATCATATCTGTGCTGTGTAATTTGTCTGCTCATTTGCTGGTGTACTTACAGTCCAGGAATAGAAATATGCTGTTCAGATAGACTGGTCAGTGTTTGCCTGCAGGTCCTGCCTAACACCACATTCTCTGGTCAGTGAACACCTGCCTTTTTGCTAAGGGGCAGAAAGACGAATAGAAATCACACATGATAATGTCACATTTTAGTAAGTGTTGTTACTCTTTTTTATTAAGTATTTGGTTCCCACTGCTGTTCAATATTGATTTTTCAGTATTTTGGTTGATTGGCCAGGTTAATCCCATCTTCAGGACCACAAACTAAATACTTCCATTCCGACTGCGTTTTCAGTGGCAAGAAAACCATTTGACCTTTTGTTGAGCTGTGTTTCAGACCCTGTGTGTGTAGTGTGGGTGGTTTACCTCACAGTGGTAAAGATCAAGGTGCAACCTTAAAACCTGACACCCGCAGCCTGTGGTAGTGAATCCCTTGTTTATGGCAGTGCTGGGACAGGAAGGTGGAGGGGCCCCTCCAGGTTTTCTCCTGGAATGTTTTCCCTTTGTCACTGAGCTTTTAATTGTAGTTGTGCATCGCTGTTGTCATAGAGATAAGCTCCTTACCTTCTTAAATTACTTTGTGACCCATTGGCCGACTCTCGTTGCACCTCGCAGATTGCAGCGAAGGAACTGAACATTTACTGTCACCTGGATCACAACTTCATGACTGCCAGCATTCCCAGCCACCGGCTCTTTGTCCACGTGCGCCGCCTCGTAGCCAAGGGACACAAGGTTACCCCTGTCTTCTGTCAGACTGAGTACAGAATAGCCTGGAAAGAACTTGCACTGCTTGTACCAGAACCTGATTTCAGCTGAGAAGTGGGCAGCTCATTATCACTGGTTCCTGCAATAGAAATGGACAACTTCCCTTTGTTTCAATTTCTCTCTGCTGGGGGTGTCATGAACCTCTAGCAGATTCAGAGAAGTATCTTTGTTTTTTCAGGAACAGTTCCAGAACAATTAGTTTTCTCAGTGTTTCTGTATCAAGCTTTTGCATTTAAAAAGGAGAAATGTACATGTCGTCTCTCTGTTTTATTATTCCTCACATCCTTGTTTTTCTTATCCCAACCCATTTTTTTTTCCTCTGTTCCTTCCTGTTCTGGATCCCTGTAATTCTGTGGCTTTCTGGTGATAACCTCTTTTTCTGCTTCCTTTTCTAAGAAAAGGACTTGTTGATTCTAGATTGGATGCAGCAACCATTCTCTAATAAGCAGTGACTTCCAGCTAAATTGTTTCAAAACAGGACGAGAAGCTCAGGTACAGAAGTTGGGAGGGCAGTTAGGAGTAGGAAAAGGGTCAGGAAAAGCAGTGCCTTATAATCCCATTGGTAGGATTGATGTGAGAACCCTTTCTGTTGATGATGTATTCCAGCTTGAATTGTGCATTTGTTGTTTGCACATCTTTAAACATTACCAGATATATAGAATAATAAAAATAATAATTTATTACCGGAGACCTAACTTTGTTTCTTTTTTGTCTGCATGTAGGTTGGAGTAATAAAACAAATGGAAACTGCAGCACTGAAAGCTGCTGGAGAAAATAAAAGCTCTCTCTTCAGCCGTAAGCTGACTGCCCTCTACACTAAGTCTACACTTATTGGAGAAGATATCCTTTTCAAATAAACTTGGTTTCAGACTAACCTTTGGGAGGCCTTGATTCTAGTATTATCACCAGGATGGAACATGAGCAGCTAGTGGTTGACATAAGAGTGGCAGCAGGAAATAAAATTCCTTTAATTTTATTTGTTGTGGTAAAACATCTTGCAGGCTTTACAAACAATTTAATCTTCTCAGAGCTGTAGGTTTGTTGTGTTTACTGTAGTTGCTCTCTGAAGTCACAGAGTGGACTTACAAGTCTGCAGTGTCCTGCAGGTGTTGCCTAGAAAATGGAAAAATGGGATAGAAACATCTTTTAACCGGTGAATTTAATTTCTTTTCTTCCATTTTTTGTTTTCCTCTATCCTGTCTTTTCTACCTCATGTTTTTTAAATTTAATTTCTCAAACTAATTTACTAGATACCAGGAGCTGAAAAGACTGTTAGATTAATGTCTGAGAATACAAGACTTAGATCTAGAAAGATAATCCACCCAAATCTCTGTACTATTTTTCTGAATGTTCGTTACATGTGAACCCTTTGTTGAAGCTGGATGATTCCGTAGATGTTGAGGGGGTAACAGCAGATGTCCCCGATAACTACTTGCTCTGTGTCTGTGAGCATGGAGACAGCCTGAAAGACCGGAAAAGAGGTGACATTGTTACAGGCATTATGGTAAGTTAGTTTCTCAGGGAGAGTCAGTATTTTAGGGTTTGTGTGGGGTTGTTTTGTTGTGCATTTTGGGTTTTTTTGGGGAGGTGGGTGGCTACCTTGTTAAATTCATGACTGTTCTGTCTTTCAGATTTTATTTTGCAGGGGAGTAGGAATTGTTGGTTTTTTTTTTTTTTTCAAAAAAGAGGCATTTTAGGTAAGATATCTGTGTGTGAAGTGTGATGGCTTTATGTTTGAAAACTGCAGAAAAGGTATGGGGTTGATAGTTGAACATCTATGAAACTGGTTTTGCTGCTGTTTCACATGAAAACATATTATTATTTTAACCAAATACATGAGGGAATTGATTAGTTCAGATGCTTTACGAACTTCAGTGTTTAAACATTTTTATGGTCAGTATTTTAAAGGTTATGAACACTTTTTTCCTCTACAAAATATCATTCTTTAGAGGAAGAGCCTTAGGGTTTTTACCCTTTACGCTTCGGATTTGTATTGTCTTTTATGGTGAGGATTAAACCCAGTCCTGTTTAACCAGCAAAACACAGTGATAACTGAAGCCCAGTCAGCTGGTAATGAATTAATTTAGAAGTATGTTGATTGTGCCTCTGTTTGAATGTCACACTGCAGCTGTGAGAGAACAACAAAAGCAAGTGTTCAAATTCCAGTTTGAATTACAGGTGCATTTCATAGACTTCAGTTAATAGATTTGTCTGGCATTAAATATTGAACAATGATGGACAGGTAACAACAAGAGCACATGTACATTTGTGAGGTATTGTTGCCACTTACCAAGACAAAGCTGTGTTAGTGTTTTGGAGTTATTGTTGTATCATGGGTTTGCAAAAAAGCACAGTCAAGTTTTTTGATCTGCCCCTTTCACTGTGTGTGGGGGTGCTGTATAATTTTGTGCTGTACACCGTAGATTTTCTTTCTGGTTTAACAGTTTGAGCCACTGAAGCAGCCCCTGAAAATGTAATATCCAGTGGATATAATATATATGTGTATGTTTTTGTTTGGCAGGCGGTCCAGCCAACTACAGGAGAAGTAATTTTTGACAGTTTTCAGGACTGTGCTTCTCGCTCGGAGCTGGAGAGTCGGGTTCTGCGCCTGCAGCCAGTTGAGATAATTCTTCCATCCAGGCTGTCAGATCAATCTGAAAAGCTCATCCACAGTATAACCTCCATGAGGTAAGTTCTGTGGGGGTTTTGTTACTTGGGGTTCTCTTTCCTGCAGCCGTTGGTGGAGCTGGGATCCAGAAGCAGGTACGGATGTGTAGTTCTGCCATGCCCTTTTTCAGAGTGGCTGTACTTTGCTGCTGGGTTGAGAAGTTCCCAAATCCCACCAAGTTCTGGGCGTTTGCTCCCAAGTTGTATTTAGACTGAAGTTCATGGCTTCTGTCTCTGGCCTGTGAAAGATTTGTGCACTTAAACACTGTCATTGTCACAGTCCTGCCACCACACTCTTCATCACGGGATCTGTTGGAATAACTTCCAAGCTCATGCACTTACCTTTCAGATCTAAAAGAGGTGTTATGTGTCTTCTTTTTCCTGTTTGTCATAGTTTTGAGGTCTCTCAAAGACATGAAACTACTTTTTCTATTAATGCAGATAGGTGTAGAAAGCCTTTGCAACTGGTATTTCATCCTGTTTGTCCTACTGCACCATCTTGGTCTTGGGTACAGACTTGGAAGGTTTGTGACTGATCATCTCTTTGCTTTGAGTTCTCTTTGTGTATTTCAAGAGGAAATTTGTTACCTGTTTTCTGTATCAGTTTTGCTGTGCAATAAAGCCAGAATAGGATGTGATTTTTAGGGTGGTAGATGAAGGATGAAGCAGTCTTCTGAAGAGGGAGTGAAATCTTGCAGATGCAATTTTTGGGAGAAAGTTTCGGTTTTTCACTTTTTTGTTTTTAACGATGCAGTTCTGGGCTACAGAGAGCTAGTTTAGAGCTTGACATTTCAATTTTTAACAAACTGGTCATTCTGGTGCGAATTTGGGAGAGTGGTTTTTTCCTTTTTCTTTGTGTTTTTTTGGTTGTGCACGGCTGAGAATGTTAATGAGTGACTTCTTGTTTTTATGAAGGCAAAAAATGCTACCCATTAGCTGATTTTGTGAGCAGGGTTTAGTTTGTAGTTTTTTCACATTTCTGATAATTTGCTAGGCAGCTTTCCAGCCTAAATGCCCTTAATTACATGAGAGAGACAGAAATAGAACACATTATTGCAATACACCTCAGTAGCCTTATTTTAAAAACAATTCTTCATGGGTTTTTTTCTCGTACCAGAGATTAAACCACTAGAGGGCCCTGAAGTATTTCACAGTAATTTAAGTGATTTCAATATGCTGCTTTCTTGTGCTTTTAATTAGGCTTCGTTTTTGTACAATTTCTTTTGTACAGCAGTAATTTCATTTTCATGCATATTGAGATGTCTGTAGTATCCAGATTTGGTTATTGGCCCAGTACCTGGTGATTTCATCCTTTACCAGCTTTTTTGTAAAACCTCTTGTTGAGAATCTTCCATGAACAGGGAAAAGTTTCATTTCCATAATTTTTTGAAGACCTTTCTAACTAAAACCATGGGAACTAGATCTTGTGGTTCAAGAAGGCTCTTCATCTCTTTGTGTGTTGGGGATGCAGCAGAGAAACACTGAAATGATAAAAACAGGGTAAAGATGGGAGAGAAAAATAGTCCTAGGAGACTAGAGCTTGTAGAGGAGGGAAGGGAAGGGAAGGGAAGGGAAGGGAAGGGAAGGGAAGGGAAGGGAAGGGAAGGGAAGGGAAGGGAAGGGAAGGGAAGGGAAGGGAAGGGAAGGGAAGGGAAGGGAAGGGAAGGGAAGGGAAGGGAAGGGAAGGGAAGGGAAGGGAAGGGAAGGGAAGGGAAGGGAAGGGAAGGGAAGGGAAGGTCTGGTAAGGGAAGGGAAGGGAAGGGAAGGGAAGGGAAGGGAAGGGAAGGGAAGGAAGGGAAGGGAAGGGAAGGGAAGGGAAGGGAAGGGAAGGGAAGGGAAGGGAAGGGAAGGGAAGGGAAGGGAAGGGAAGGGAAGGGAAGGGAAGGGGTCTTTCTACTCCTCCTGTGTAGTGTAAGAATTGCACCAGGCATGATGTGGATGGATGTTGCATATTGGAACTTGGCACGGAGTGACCAAGGTGATGTGGCCAGCACAAAGACTGTGCTTATGGCTGCTGAAAGAATAAAATAAGATGTTGAGCTGAGGTACATCACTGCAGCTTTACGAGAGCAGCCCTAAGGTGGTTCAGTGCCCCATTACACTGACAAGAGTTGAAAGTCTCTGTGCTTCCCTTCAATTTCTGTGAGGTTTTTTTTATTCTTTACTAATCTAGGGCAGTTTTAATGACTGGAAAATACTGTTCTAGGGCACTGAGCTGGAGGCCAGTGAAGAGCCTTCCGTCAAAAGCAAAGCTTATATTAAAAGTAGGTTACAAAAATTGGTTCAGGACAAGCTGTTCTGGTGGCTACTGTCCTGTTCCCAAACTGTTAGTAACATCTGTTTGCAAGTGCTGACCTGCCTGGAGCAAAATCTTTTCATGTTTTTAGTTTCCTTCTTTCTAGAAAACAAAGAAGAAGTCTTGCCTTCTGAAAATACATACGTTTTTTCAGAAGAACACAGTGTTTTGTACTCCAGGTTCTTTCTAGTCAAGGGTCAGCACCAACCCTCCTTAAGATGTTGGCTGCTTTAAAACCTGGCCTGTTCTGGTCTTCTGACATTGTCTTTGTGGCTCCTTTGGGATATTTTTGCTCTTCTCATGTGCCCCTTTCTTGTTTAATTGAAAAATGAGGAGCATCTTAGGAGTGCTCCGTTGTTCCTCTTTTTTCCATTTGCCCTTTTTTTGCCATGTTTCGTTCCGTAGCATTCTTGGACTCCATGTGAAAACACACCCATCACAAGTAACTTTTAACCCAAAGCATTTCACCCAGGTCTGCACTGTTTTGTTTAGGCTGCAGGTAGTCTGCAGCTTGTTGCCCTGTGATAACTCTAAGATCCTGAACATGAGATTCAGGTTTCTGCTCTCTCCTGAGTACTGCAGTAGTCTTTGGCTTGGAGTTTGCTCCCTGGAATTGCCTTCTCTTTCAAACCCATGGAGAACTAAACCCGTCCTCCCTCTCCAGGCATGATGGAGTCCCTCAAGTAGCTGAACCTCCATCGTTATGTTCAACTCAAGCCTTTTTAATTTGTGTTTCAGGACCTCTGCAAATATAATTGCAAGCTCTTTCTGCTAAGAGCAGTGCTGATAGCCCTCTGGTTTAGCAGTGGCCTCTGCTTTTAACTGTATCACTTGAGGTCTCCACAATGTGTTCCTCTCTAGTTTCTGTCATGGTCTCTTAGAGTGAGCTGTAGTGGATTTATTACATCTGGTCAATGGTGCTGTTCAGTGCTAATTGCTCTCATGGATACAGTTATGCATTTATGTCATCAGTCAAGTAGAAACTCAGCTGCAATGAACTCAGACTTGTAAATGTGTACAAAGTGCTTTTAATTTTGTGGGTCTTTATATGTGACTGGTTGCTCACATCAGAGGATGCATTCGTGTAGTTAATGTTGAGGAATTTTTTTCCATGAAGGGCATGTGCATTTATTTACATAGCTCAGCTCCTGAGGTTTGTAGGTGACCGAGGACGGGAAGGGTTGTAGTGGCAAAAACAAGACCCCAAAGGGTTACAATGAGAGTAAAGAGCATTGCACATTAAATCGTAGAACAGAGGAGTGAAGAGTATCTAAAGGGCTGGTGATCATAGAAACCAGTGGTTTCGTGGTTTGTATAGCTTGTAGTATTCCCATGGATTTTTAAGTGGAAGGCAAGCTGTGACAAACATCTTGAGAATGTTTTGTCAGTGGAAGCTACAAGCAGTTAAATTTGCAGCAGGGAAGAAAAAAGCAACTAAAGTACAAAACCAGCACATGAGCTGTTTTCTGTAAATACAAACCCAAAGGCATCAGATGTTTACTGACCAAAGAGGTGTTTTGCTCTGCTGAGAACCCAGCTCATGGTCTCTGCAGCCAGCTGCTTGAACTGGTCACGTCAGAGCTCTCTCCTTTTGAATGGACAGTGGAAAAAGCTTGATGACAGTGTTACCACCTCATGCAACAGCCTGAAAGAGTTGTTGGACAGGTTTTTTTTTCAGTTTAATCCTGTCTCAGCCATGAAGCATTGCTGTTCTCAGTACTGGCATTCATACTGCCTTCTGTGGCATTGCAGTTGAGGGAAGTGTGGAGCTTAAATCTTGTTTGACAGATTGCTTATGTGTAAAGTGTATTTATTTGCCATGCCTGCCTGCCTGCCCTTCACAGTCTGGGACATCCTCTGGGTGGAATTACTGTCCCCCGTTGCACATGGAGTTGTTGCTGCAGGGGCAAGAAGAGGTGATTGCAGAGCTGTGTCCAAACGCAGTGCAGAGCACTGTTCTTACCCTGATGATAAATCAGATAAAAAGTGTTAGCATTGCTTTTTACAGCAACAGCTGGCCTTGGTGGGCCTTGCCTTGCCCAATCCTTGTGTTTCTGTGGATTTCCCCAGGCCCCAGACTCACACCTGGTTCAAAGGTGGATTGTTTCTCACATGACTGCAAACAGCATGGAAACCGTGCTGTGTTCAGCAGCTGTGTTTGTGGCATTATTGCACTGATTAGTAATATTCATAGGTTTGGATTGTTTTTCCCCCCAACCATTTGAGATAGAAATTATTAAATGAAGAACAATTAAATCTTGAGCTTGATGCTTGTCCAGTTTCTTGGTGTCAAGGAGTTAACTTCTTATGTAGGAGAAAGCCCCCTACCTTATAAACAGAAGCAGGAAGAGTAAAACTTTAAACCCTTGGTTTGCATGTTTTGGCAAGTATTTGATTTATTATTACAGGGCAGATCAGAAACTGCAGGAGGTGACATGTAAGTTATGGTACTTTTTTTTGTACTCTCTGGTTATGATGTTGCTTGTTTTTTTCTCTCAGTATATATTCATACAGTGTGATTTTTCTCATTTTCAAATGGAGAACGACTCTTAAGCTCTTAAAACTGGCATGCAAGTTTAAATATTTTTAACAGTTTATGAATGTTGGCATATTTGTTAAAGTTCTAGTATTTTGTTTTAATAAAGACTTCTTTTTCATACTTTATTCATCTTTGTAGCTGACTAAGGACATAACTCTTTCTCTGTGAAGCAGTGGCATTGAGGACACCTTGGATGTGTTAACTTCTCAGACATTACTTCTTCCCCCATCTCCTGCCCTCGTGGTTCGTGTCAGGAGTTAGACATTCAGCAGTTTAATCTAAGCAGTGATGTAAATGAGACCGTATGGGAAAGAGGAAGACTGAGGCTGTGTGCATGTTTGACATGCAGGTAGCACTGATACGGAGTGAGGAGAGTCATGCTCTTGTAGCCGTGGTTCCCAGCCCCTCCTGAGCTGGGGAGGAGAAAAAGGCCATGAATTTAGTTATTTTTCATAAACGCAGAATATATTTGTATTCTTAATTTTGAAGAGAATGAAACTGAAGTGGGTTTTTATGTGCCATCAGCCTTCTGAACTGCAGAAGGGAACAACATTTATCTTCTGTGCTGTCTGTGGCAGTTCAATTTTGTGCTTGACTGACAACGTTTGTCTCTTTGAACAGAAGTTCTTTCCTATGTATGGCAGAGGTAAGAGGCTTTTGGTAAATTAGACTTGCGGGGAGTGTGCTTTAGGCATGGACGACTCCTCTGGGGATTTGGAATAGTACAAATGATTGTTAGATGTTCAAGATTCACGTGAATATTTTATGGGTTCTTAATAGAGAATTTGAAATCCCTGCTGCAGTAATTAACTCCGTATTACTGAGCAGCACAGTATTTTTTGATGCAAAAAGGTTTTGTCTATGATACTTGCTTTCAGTGTATGTGAAAGACTTTCTGCAGAGGGAGGTGGATGTACTTAGAAACATTTTCTAACATTTTCTAAGTACATTTCTAACATTCTCAAACATATATTTGAGTCTGTTCCTGTTTTGTGTTGTGCCTGTCTGGCTGTGCCTGGCTGGCTGGCTTCTGTCAGGTGGAATATGACTGTTTGCCCCTCCATCCCTCCTGCCTGTTGTTTTACAACTCTCCTTCTGCTTTCTGGAGTCTTTGCCACCTCTTCCTGTCTCTGCCCTTCTGTTTGTTTGTCTTGGGTGTCCTTGTCCCCATTTCCAGCAATATTGCAGGCATTCCTCACAACTTGGCACTGTCCTGCCCCTGCAGCCCCCTCTGCAGACTTGTGGCTGAGGGGACCTTGAGGTGGAGAGAGAAGCAGCAGGTACGAGCCTGGGGAGGGCACGAGTCACTCCCCTCAAACCTGCTTCATCTTTGACGTGCCCTGGGTAGTGCAGGGCTCTGAAAAGGAAGGGTAAGTTTCCTGGATAGCTTCCTGGACAGCCACATGCCTTCTCACTGCATGTCTTCTATTGCTTTGTGGCTGTGCATTTTCCTTTTAACTAAACAGGTCTTGTCAGGGCTTGAGGAAGAGCCAGGAGAACACTGTGAAGAGCAAGGTGGTGTTCATATGATCATAGAAGAGTTTGGGTTGGAAGGGACTTTTATAGGTCATCTAGACTGTAGGATGTTTCTCGGTTTGGATGGTCTAACCCCCCTGCTTCAGGTAGACCAGGTGGGTCAGAGCCTTGTCCAGCCTGACCTTGAATGTCTCCAGGGATGGGGCATCCACCTCCTCCTGGGCAGCCCGTGCCTCACCACCCTCATGGTAAAATACTCCTTCCTGATATCCTGTCTAAACCTACCCTCTTTTAGTTTAAAAGCATCACCCCTTGCCCTGTCTCAACAGACCCTGCTAAAAGCTCTGTCCCCATCTTCCTTATGGGCCCCCCTCAAGTATTGAAAGGCCACAGTGCCACAGAAAGGCCACAGAGCTTCTCCTCTCCAGGCTGAACAACCCCAGCTCTCCCAGCCTTTCCTCCCAGCAGAGCTGCTCCATCCCTCTGACCATCCTGGTGCCTCCCCTGGCCTGGCCCCAGCAGCTCCAGGCCCTCCCTGTGCTGGGACAGGGCTGGGGCAGCTCTGCAGGTGGGGTCTCAGCTGAGGGGGCAGAGGGGCAGAATCCCCCCTGCCCTGCTGCCCACGCTGGGGCCCAGCCCAGCACAGGGGGTTTGGGGTCCCAGCACAGGGGGTTTGGGGTCCCAGCACAGCACAGGAGGGTTTGGGGTCCCAGCACAGGGCAGGTTTGGGGTCTCAGCACAGGGGGGGTTTGGGGTCTCAGCACAGGGGGGTTTGGGGTCCCAGTACAGGGGGTTTGGGGTCCCAGCACAGCGGTTTGGTGTCCCAGCCCAGCACAGGGGGATTTGGGGTCCCAGCCCAGCACAGGGGGAATTTGGGGTCCCAGCAGAGGGGGTTCGGGGTCCCAGCACAGGGGGTTTGGGTTCCCAGCACAGGAGGGTTTGGGGTCCCAGCACAGGGGTTTGGGGTCCCAGCAGAGGGGGTTCAGGGTCCCAGCACAGGGGGTTTGGGGTCCCAGCTCTCATCCACAGCACCCCCAGGGCTGCTCCATCTGCCCATCCCCAGCCTGGATCCAGCCCAGGGCTGCCCTGACCCAGGGGTAGCACCAGCCCCTGGCCTGGTTAACCCTCATGAGATCCCCATGGGTCACTCCTGGAGATGCCCAGGTCCCTCTGGATGCCATCCTGTCCCTCACGGGTGTCACTGCACCCTCAGCCTGGTGTCCCCTGCAAAGCTGCTGGGGGTGCCTTGGATGCCTCTGTCGGTGCCAGTGATGCAGATTTTAAATCACACTGGGGCCAGCACGGACCCCTGAGGGACAGCACTGGTCACTGATGTCCACTGGGACTCAGCCTTTGACCAGTGCCCTCTGGATGTGCCCAACCAACTGATTCCTGATTCCTGAACAGCCCATCCATCAAATCCATTCCCAGGGCAGTGCTGTATTTGCTATACAAAACAAAGAAAGCCCCCAAAGAAACAAACAAACAAACAAACAAACAAACCCAACCAAAAAAAAAAAAAAACACAACAAAAAAAAAGAAAAGAAAAGGAAAAAGGATTCATTTGAGAGAAAGTGAGCTAGGAAGAGGGGAAAAAAGCCTTTAATTTAAGGGAAACAGCTGTGTAGCTGTCAAAAATCCTTACTTAGAGTATTAATTGATTTGTTAAGATGTTTTAATTGTCTGAAAAGACAGCATATGCATTTGCATCTTGAAGTGGAGAAGTTAGGCCTTACCATAAAGCATTCTGTGTATATTGCCAATACAGTGCACTTGTTATTTGTCACAGCTTTGAGAAACAAACCCAACTTGGTTTGTCTCTTTAATTAACTCTAGGATTGGTGCTTTGAGTTAATTTAGGTGAAAATAGACCTGTGTGACAAAGGAGTCTGGGTGTGACAAATTAAACGTGGCCCAACTTTTGGACCCAGCCAGAGTGAGACCACAGACCTGACCTGGCACCAGAATCTGAATGCTAAGGTCCTTGGGTTGCCTAAGTAAAGAAATGCTTTCGTAACTATCATCATCAAATGCACTCATAATTAATTTCTATTAAGTTATATTTTGGAATGCGTGTTGCGGAATCTGCTGTTCAGTGCTCAAAATCATGATGTAATTTTGTGAGACATGGCAGAGGGGAATCTACCCACTCTGTCAATTAATCATCCTGTGGTATATAATTAGCATGCTGTCAAATGTTATTAATTGAAAGCAACGCATTTGATTTTTAATGTGCTGAGGAAAGGAGTCCCAGAATTGAGTTTCAGCAGCAGCTTTGCAGTGCTACTGGTGGGTTAAAGGAGTTGTCTCTGTGTTCCCACAGCCCCTTATTATATGATCATTGCAAAAGTTTTTGTGGCATCATAGAGAACTGCAACTGGTAAAACAGAAAATGGAAACCCACAAACACCAAGAAACCTCTTTCTTTTAACATAATCCTTTTTTTTGGTTTGTTTTTGAAAGAAAGAGCACTTGTCCTGAGCGTGGCTGAGCTGAGAGTGGTACATTTGGAGTCGGCTGTTGGGAGAGGACTCAGCAGGGAGCTGAAGGCCCTCTGCTGCAGCCCGTACACAGGAAGGGTTTCAGAAATATTAAAGAACTGATCTGTGTTATTAGGGACGTCTTTTCAGATACTTCTGTCTCGTCGTTGACCATAAGCAGAATCTGGACCAGTACCCTGCATTTTAAGCTGGGTGAAGGGCATTCTTGTAGTTTTGTTGGGAGCATTCTTTATAGACAGATTATGCAAACAACTTCATGTATTTTAAAGCACAGGTACTGGACAAAAATAAGGCTGTGTGTCTTGTGAGCAAAAATCCTTTATCTGACAAAAAACCTGAGTTTCATTTAGTGGCTTTTTCCCTCTACTCCCTCTACTATTGTAACCATTTAATTGGTTGGTAGTAATAGAAGATTTATTACTCAGTTTCCTTAGGTCTTGAGTAACAAAATCTAGTAAGTTTGAGTAAGTATCCATTGTCTGTAGAGTTAAGATACTACTTTTTTCTTCAATTTTTGACTTATTTAAACAACCCCAGGCAGGACAAACACAAAACTCTGCCACCTCTGTTTTCAGCTCACTTCTACAGAGATGATGTGCAGCCTTGTGATACTTAAAATTCTATTTTGAGCTGAACCATTGCCAGCCCCCAAAGTGTAAACACGAGATAAATTGAATTTCAATTTAGAAATTTTTCTTCCTTAAAAGCATACCGTTTGGCCCATGCTGCCTTCACCTTCTTCCTTCAAATGTTTTTTTTTTCCATTTGTAAAATAATTTAAGAAGCTTTTTGTAGTTGGCTCCTTAATGGTAAATCCTTGGAAAGAGAGAATACATAGTGCACAGCATCTGTTAAGTTACATGCTGAGTTAGGCCCTGGGAAGAAGAACTGCCTTGCTTTTTCACTTGTATTAGTTTTTCACAGAACAGAAAATCAAGGTAAGTAGCTGCTTCTGGTGAAAACATCCACTCTTGAATTACAGGAATGTGGCCTATGAAGAAAATATTTTATATAGAGGGTATGACTGTTAACACTCTATTTTTATTTAATCTGTTAGAGATGAGACTCTGTTTAAACACAGTCTTTGTACATCTCACAGGAAAGCCTGAAATGGTTTGTTGAAAAATTAACAAGTTGAATTCGTCCCATTTAATGGACTCTTAAATCTGTATCAGCTTATCAGAGGAGACATTAATTACAAGTGTAATTGACCAGCCAGATGTATCCCATTTTCTGTCCATCAGCCTCTATTAAAACCATTACAAAACATGCAAAGCTGTTTATCTGAGGGAGATGAGCAGTTCCCCATGCCAAATTCTGCTTAAGCAGTGAGATTTGGGTGGTGTTTTCTAAGTTCAGATGTGTTGGGTGGGCAGATCTTCCTGCATGGGGAGAGTGTTTTGCGCATCGGCTTCACAGGGTTCGTTCCCAAGCTTGGGAATGGTTCTCCCCAGGTGGCAGGAGGGCTCCTGGGCCCGTGCTGCGTTTCCTTCCCTGCTGTGAGGTGTTCGGGAGCTGCAGAGCCCCGTGGCCATGGGGAATCTCTGTGCTCCTGGGGGCAGAACCACCCACGTCTTGTGTCAAAACCTCACTTCTCGTCGTGCAAGGCAAATCATGACCAAACTCAGCAGCTTCTTCCTTGTTTCAGAAGCCAGAGCTTGGCCGTCCTGGTGATTGGCGCAGAGCTCTCAGGGTTTGAAGCCTTATTCCAACATTTGTCTACCAATTGCAGGGCTTTTTTTTATTAGATGTATGAGAGCCACATTTCTCTTTGAGGAAGAGTTATTAAAAATAGCATGCCATTAATGCACATTACCAAAACCCTGAAGCCTCTCCTGCTTTTTGAGTGGAGAATGAAAGCAGTATTAATTGCCAGGTTAACACCTGTAACAATAAAGGTTCCTGCTCTTTTCTTTCTTCTTTTGCTTTCATTCAAATTACTTCCTAATGACTTTCTTGCTCACTTCATACTTGGATTTATTGTTACATTCAGCTCCCTCCTCACATCTTACAAGTTTTGTTCCAAGTACTGCCGTGGTTTGACAGCTTTGAAGGAGAATAACTCCAGTAACAGCGAAGAAGAAGGGAATGGGGTTAGAGCAGAACTTTGCCTATTGTGTTTATATTTGAAGGTAGCTTCTCACTGGGTGTCTTTGTGAGCTTGGAATTGGGAGTCTTTATTTTAATCATAGCTGGAGAGCTCAGGTGGAGACATTTCTGGAAGAAAATCGGGGTAATACAATTTTCCAGCCTCATTGGGCTGTGAGGTCATTAGGGACAATGCAGTGGAGCATCATGCAGCTGGATCTTTCTTGGAGATGTGTAAGAAGGCTTTGCAAGGTACAGGCCATGTGCAAAGGCAAATTTGGGTTGGTTACTGAAATGTCTTCAGAACAGTGGCTTTGATTTTTAGGATGGAGGTGTTTAATACCTGGCGTTTTTTATGGTCTCTGATGACGTCTGTAATTACAGATGCTGACGTCTGGAAGATCCTGTTGTGGCTTTAAAATTTTTATTTCTGTGGTGTGGAGGGTACTTGAATGTGCTAGTGCCCCATATGTTGAGCCTCCAAATCGAGGGGAAAAAGGGAAGAATGAAGTAGTTACATAATCTATCATATCCTTTCAGTTGGAGTTGGTTCAAGTGGCTCTGTCAGTGGCGTGAGAGGAGAATGAAATGTGAACAGCAAGTTACACATGCCAAAAACTAAGAAAAAATAGACTTTGTGCCACAGACTTAGCTGAAAAATATGGTTGGATATTTGTATTAAATGGTATGTCCTGCCCTTCCTGTTGCAGACGAAGCTTGCCCACAGATAAGGGAAGAACATATCTCTTATCTCGTAGGTGGGTGAAGTCCTCTACAAGAAGACATGTTAAGGGAACTCCTGCATGGAAAATCCCTTAGTTTTCCAAAGAGCATCCACTGCTCAGAGCACAGACCTTGAGTTCCTGAGGTGAGAAGGAAGCAGATCCCCTGAGAGCATGGTGTGAGCCCAGACCAGCTCTGGGACCAGCTCCCCCAGCGTCAGGCCCATTTCGGAGCTCATCAGTGGGCTGCTGGCAGCAGTACATTAAATTTGTGTGTTCACCTCCTTTCTGTGGCACAGGGGAATCTGCTGCAGCAGTGGCTATGCAGCCAGTCCCCGTGTTCTTGTTCTTACTTGTGCAGTTGATCCACAGCTGGTTTATATCACACCTAATGACTTACACAGTCCCTCAGAACAATTTTTTTCTCAAAATCTTGGGAACATTTTGCCTGGATGAGCTTTCTGGAACTCAGGTGTTATGCAGTTTTGTCTGCTTTGGGAAATGCCCAAGGAAGGGAAGCCCCCAGCTTCACTGTATCACCTATTTATGTGTTTAGGTGGTCTTGTGGGAAAGAATGCAGCTCATGGCTGCTCAGTTTTGTCCCTTCATCGTGCACCTCTCACCAGAGTCTGCTCTGGGCTTTTCTGAATGCCCCTGGGTAGTACAAGATTTCCTCTTAACTTTCTCCGTGCCCAATAAGTTCAGTTTCCTTAGTCTGTCCTCATTTGACATATGCTGTACCCTCCTAATAATGGAATGCAATCACCACGCTGTTTTTCTTCTCCTCTGCAGCCTGAGTGAATGTATTTTCCACATTTTTTTCTAATGATGGCTAATACCCAGAGGAGCAGGTATCCGGAATTTTCAGGTTTTGATATAGATCAGGTACTTACTTTGAATATAGCTAATTATCAAAGATATTAATTCAGAATATCAAGTCTTGTGCAGAAATATCTGGATAAAATTATCAAAATTCTGAAGACATCTTTTGGATTTTTTCTCCTTTTTTATTATAACTTCTTAGAGTAAACAGAGAATTAAAGAACAATTGCAGGTCTTCTGCCTGAGTGCCACGGGTAATAACCTACCAGCATAGTCTGAAAACACAGTAATGTGTATAGTTTCCTTCCCTGTTTAAATTAAACTGCGGTATTATGGGCTAATTTTGGTTTTATTTTTTTCTGATTGATCAAGTTGGGCTGTAATCTTACATGATGCCTGAGTATTTACGAAGAGGATTTAGTGGAGTGGATTTTTACTTTCAGTTATTTTGTTTGGTGTTTGCGGTTTTTGTTTGGGTCAGGACGTTGCTGTCTGCAGTGCAGACAGGGCATGCAGGGAGCGTTCCTGGAGGCCTTGCAGCTCCTCCATCCCCTGTGACACTGTGTACAGAGAGCAGCCGTCTGCTCCCTGCCCTTCTCCCTGCTCCAGGCCAGCCCTGGGGACTCTGCATCCTGTGCCCCTCAGGACAGCGCTCCAGCCCAGCCAGCAGCTCTCGTGGGCTTGCTGTAGCTCTTCTGTCAGCGTCTGTGTGTTTATCATGCAGGGTTCTGAGCCTCTCTCACTGGAACCTGAAAACCAAGCCATGGGCACTCCATGTCTGCAGTCCAAAGGAAAGTGTGTGAGAGCCTCAACAGCAGCTGGATCCCCTCTTGAGAGCCCTGAACTTAAATCCTTTCAGTGCAGTGATGGGTGGAAAATCCAGGTGTGGCCTTCCTGCTTGCAGAGGCAGTGTGCTTTCTCAGTGAGATCTGTACTGGATGTTCAGTGCGCCTTGTAAATTTCCACAGCAGTTCTTATGCTGATTAAAGAATAGGAATTAAGTTTCTGACAGTTCTTGGCAGGTAGAGCAGTGGTAGCAGTGTGGGAGGTTAGCTCAGACTGATTTAAAACAGAGACATGGATGGACCCTGTCTGTCACCATCTCAGTTATTTCTTATATAATCATTGGAAATGATGTTTCATAAGCTGATGGTGACTTCCATTTAACTTCCTGTTGATGTTGTCTGTCTGTGCTTATAGAATATCCCTTTACCAATTAACTGGGCAAACGTGATTCCTACTTCAGCAGTAATCCTGTATCACAGAATCCCAGGATACTTGGGGTTGGAAGGTACCTCTGGAATCCATCCAGTCCATCCCCCTGCCCAGGCAGGGTCCCCTGGAGCAGTGGCACAGGAGCGTGTCCAGCTGGCCTCGGGGTGTCTCCAGAGAGGGACACTCCAGGCCCTCCCTGGGCAGCTGTTCCAGGGCTCTGCCCCTCCACGGACAGAAGTTCTTCCTCCTGCTGGGCTGCAACTTGTTCTGGTTTATTTTACGGCCACTGCTCCCATCCTGTCCCTGGCACCCCTGAACAGAGCCTGGCACCATCCTCTGGCAGCCCTCGGAGGTGTTTGTATGGATTGATGGGATCCCCTCTCAGCCTTCCCTTCTCCAGACTGGCCAGGCCCAGCTCCCGCAGTCTCTGCTCATCACAGAGATGCTCCAGACCCCAGACCACCTCTATGGCCCACACTGGATCCTGTCCAGCAGCTCCATTGTGGATTTTCAGTGGCTGATACATACCACAGCATTCAGCTTTGTTTTGGGGTTCTCTTTAATCCTGTGAAGAAGTCATTAACTTGAATTTAAGATTCTTTCCAGAAGTATGTTGCATTGTAGCCATCTGCTTTTAATTTTTAATTAAACAGCCTCACGTTGGAGACGCTTTTGTCTTCTCGGACAAGGCAAGTGTGTGTTTTGCATATGTGTGTGTGTGACCCACATAACTTCCAGTGTTTTGAGGGCCAGTGCTATTTCAGATCTGTTGAAATTAAAATGCCTTGGAGATTTTTATGCTCACACACAGCATGAGGGAAGGGGAGACAATTAGAATAGTTGGGAAATACTGTTAAGCATTGAGCTTGGCTTTGTTCAAGCTGAATGTAGACTGTTACTTCTGCTGCTAGAGAGGATGTGTCTTTGAAGAAGGTGTTTTCTACTGAATGTTTTCTCCATCAGCTTGATGCTAGAGAGAGGTTGTGATGGTGAGTGTTGATGACAGTAGGCAGTGATTTGACAGAAGCACAATGGTTACGACTTCACTGCGAGATCTGGGAAGCCTTTGTAGGTGGGAAGCCTTTGCAAAAATATTTTAAGAGAGACAGAGAAAAGTGCTTTGTGCTCAGAAGTTTTTGCTGTTGAAGACAAGAACGGTTCGTGTTCTGTCAGTCAGGACAAGTATGATCAGACAGCACGTGTCCCTGTGAAACAAAGAGCTGTGCATTCACTTTGGGAGGGTGTGTGATACGCTGGTGGAGCTGGGGGGCTCTCAGGAGGGAGTAGAAATGCTGCTGTTTAGAACAAGGTGATAGTCCATACTTTTGTATTACAGTTTCAAAACTAATTCTTTCCAGGCTATTCTGTAATCTTTTCCTTTGCTCTGCCTGTCCAGAACTTTTTGGTTTTTTTAGTCACACTCTTCTTACTGTTTAATTTATTGGTAATACTTCTGAGGCACTTGAAATTTTTCTTTTTCCCCTAAATGATGCAAGGTAAGGTGGTAATATTTTTGGTTATATAATGTGTAATACTCACCTTTTCTGTCTGCCAACCTATTGTCTGGTGTTGTAGACTTGCTTTTAGAAGGCCCTTTTGGTAGAAAGCCTTCTTCTAAAAGGCTTGGTAGTTCAAAAAGACATTAAAATAGTATTGAGTGGCTGCTGCATGTCTTATGGTCGAGTACCAGATGTTTTTGTGGGCAGTGTCCTGGCATGTGGCTGTGCCAGCAGGGAGCTGTGCCACTGTCCCTGCTGCTCTGGGAGCCCAGGCTGCAGCTCCAGCCCACAGCTTTCTGTGGTGCTGCATTGCCAGATTTTCTTGGGCCTGAGCTGAGGCTGGCTCTGCTCCTCCAGCACCTCTCTCCCTGCAGGGACAGGCGCTTGTACCTCAGGGAGGTCACCTCGCTGGAGCCCTGCCCGCCCCGGGGCTGCCCCGCTCCACCCCAGTGCTCTCCCTGGGGTGCCTGGCTCTGCTCCTGTGCTCCTCGCTGACCATCACAGTCCGGTTGTTAAGCAGAGAAAATGGGGAAACCTGGAGGTGCAGGAGGCAGCAGGGCTGGACGGTGGAAATCTGAGGAGTGAGTCTTCTTGCTGAGCCGCTGCAAATAGTGAAACAAAGCTGCTGGCCGTAGAGAGGGCTGGAACAGGACTGTGGTGCAACCCTGAGACAATAAGCCAGTGCTCCTAAAACTTTCTGGTGACAGCCTCCTCCCGTATTTTCCCATAGTGACTGCTCTGCTCCTGTCACCATCACCATCTTTTCACTTCGCTGTTGCTGAGTTATTTAACCATGCTAAGCCAGCAAAAAGTTGTATTTTCTTCCTCCCACCATGAATTTTTTCTGCCACAGAATGCTCCCATTGCTTGGTGCAGGGTCAGGAAGGCTCTACAGCCGTTGCAGAGGAAGCAGTGGGACTAAGAAGGATAGAGAGCCAGAGAGTGGTGCTATGGCAGTCAGTAGGTGCAGTGATGTAGACATGCACACAGCTGCAGCTGCTGAGCAATTGAGACCAGACACAGTGGTAAGAGCTAGTGTTGAATTAAATGAGTAATCACTCCCTTTTTATAAAGTTTGCTTGTCCAGCTGTACATTGTTGTATGAAGTTTTAAGACCCACACTGAAAGAAAATACAGAAAATGACCCTGTCTGATGGGAAAGAACACAGGTAATGACCATTTTATTTACTACTTGGCAAAAACTTGGGGAACACAAGCATATGAAATGCTCCATCCTTGAGGACAAAAAGAGGGAGAGGGGGGCTTGGAATTTAAAAATGATCCCAAAAGCACAGTGTAGGGCACCTGTTCCATGGTCTGTCAGCGAGGTACAGAAAAGAGAGCTGGGGAGGAGCCTTCCACGCCTGATTTTATGATACACAGCATAAATGTGGAGATTCATTTGCCACCAGTGCATTTTTCATCTTTATTGTATAGATACAGATATGTAGGAAGACTTGCATTTACCCATGGGGATCATCCCAAGATGTCAGGAGCAAATGATTGGCTCTGTGTCCTCACTCCCACTTTGATTCAGAAACAGCTATTTTTCCATAGTGGGGTGTGACAGAAAGAGCTTTATTTCATCAGTGTACATGCAGTATGGCAGATATTAGGTTTTTCTGTGTTTTGTTTTGTGGTGTTCTTGTTGCCTTTGTTTGTGTGTTTGTTTGTGGTTGGTTGGTTTTTGTTGCTGTTTGATTTTTTCCATTGCTCTTGGTTTGTTTTTGATTTGGTTTGGTACGGTATTTTGTTTAATTTGTCTGAAGCCCTGCAAGAAGAGCGATTTTTGCTGTTTGGCATAATCTTGCATGGAGGAACCACTGATTTTGGGGACAAACTCGTGCAGCTTGTTCACCAGGCTGCCTGTAGCACATCTCTGTCGGGGTGCAGGTGGAGGGGAGCAGTGGGGCAATCACGTGGCAGATTGGTCCAGGCTCCTGATGAGACCAAACCAGTGTGAGCTGCATCCTCCCAGCATCATGTTCTGTATAGCTCCTGCAAAACACAGGGGAAAGTCATCGTAGCTGAGGTGTGGTGAGATACTGTGCTGGCTCTGAGGAGCTGTGTGATCTGATACCTGCACAAGGCACTGCAGTGCCCTGTGAGCAGTGCTGGTCACTGCATAGGGACTGCTTTGTCCTGTCACTTTGCAGCAAACTCTACATGCTTGGGGTATTGAATGGGAAGAACTTCTGCATTAGAGTTTAGGGCTTTGTTTATCCCTCCATGTGTTTGTTCACAGCCATACATGATGGAGAAAATGGGTACTTTTTAGGTAATTTCTGATGCCCGAAAGATAGGCTGGAAATAAATCCCCATAGACCGATGTCTATAGAGCAGGTATTTGTTTATTGCAGTGCTGGTGGTGAGGGGGATTTCTCTTCCTAACTCATCCTCCTTTGTCAAGTGCTGTGGTATATTTATACAGTAAATTTTGCTTAATGTTGCTGTGTCATTACAGCATCATCACATACGCTCCGGAACTAATTTACACAGCATGATCTCATGTTTATTAGATAATTCTTTGCACTGTGCATGCACTTCCCCAATTCGGGGGGTCTTCAGGGGTCTTTGATGAAGGCTTCTAACGTCTTCTTCGCACTTGAACTTTTCAACTTTGTCTTCGGGGCATGCACAGTTATGATGCTCTTTGGTCCATCTGGTCTTAACTGGCCTAAATTCTTTGTTTTGTGGATAATTGGCTTTGTCCTGCCAACTTCTCATTAGTACTACACTTATCTATCTCTAAAACTATACACCTGGTGAGGTTTTTTTTTGGTTTGGTTTTTTTTTCTCTTTTTCTCTGTTCTGCATATAAGCAACTAGTTAACTATATACTAGCCATTACATTGTATAAAAAGTTATTCATATGAAATTGTATGGGTATCAAAAGTTATGATTCAGGTTATATAAGCATCAGTTATAGGTATAGAAGTTATGATTCAGGCTACATAAGTAAAAGCTATGATTCAGGCTATGTAAGTATAGAAGACTATGCTTCAGGTTATATTGATAAAAAAGTCATGATTTGGGTTATATTGGTATTAAGGTTACATAGGTATCTTACAGCCCAAGCTATATAAGCACTTTGTTACTTTGACCCAAGTTATACAGACATCGTTTCTCTGCCGCATTTCAAGTCAGGTTTTCTAGCGCTGTTTGCGGCCACGTCAGCCTCACCCCGCGTTTGCGTGGGCTGGAGTTTCCTCTCCGGCGCTGCCTTTGTGAGTGGTGCCTGGAGCAGCGAGTGCTCGCGGGGCAGCGCTGAGCTGATGGAGCTGTGCACAACACTCACCTCATTTCCACAGGGAGCCCCTGAGTGCTGCTCTCCAGCCCGTGTGGTCCCGTTCTGTAAGAGCCCTTCCCTGTGAATCATGCTGGGCGGATCAGCTGTGAGGACGTGTGTAACAGTGTGAAATAACCTCCCTGAGATCAAGCAGGTACAGGATCTGCGTCTTCTCTGTCCGCAGAATCCGCTCCTCTGCACTTGAGGGAAATTAAATTGATGTGGTGGGAGTGTCTTTTTTCAGTGTTGACTATTGCTCATCCTGGTTTTTCCTAGGTGCTAATAAATAGTTTCCTAGCAGTTCACTTGATCTTTTCTACTTTCTAAGACATGAGTGCAGTGTGTCTCATCCCATTCTTCAGACAGGCAGATGGAAGGAGCCTGAAGAAGATTGGTGTCTATTTGTGGATGCAGAAGCTGCTGCTGTACAACTGTGCTTGTGTTTTGTCCTGTGCTGCCTAATTCTGCCCTCACAGAAGGAACGCAGTGTCATACAGAGCCTGCACAGCTCCCTGCCCTTTGCTTTTCTCTTAATCTCCTTACTCAATTGCTTTGGCAACTCCTGCCTCTGAGTTCCTACAGCTAAAAGAACGTTTCCTTCAAATTCCTTGGTTCCAGGCTCCAGGCTTGTCAGTGTGGTTGGAGTTCTTTTCAGATGTAGTTCTTTCTGAGAAAATCAGAAAATGTGTTGAGAAGTGTTGGTAGTTTGGACAGAAAATGGCAAGCAAGGAGTTTTCCTCAAGTTTTTCTCTGTGTGTGTATATCTGTATGTAAGATACACATGCATGTGAGTAAGTAATATACATATGTGTATATGTATATTAAAGAGTGTCAGGGTTGCTTCTGGGCTTGTCAGCAGCTTCTGGCATTCAGGAAGGGTTTGGGATGGGGCATTTTGGAAGCTGGAGGTCCTTTGGGGTGATGTGTCCTATATAACATAACATCCATGTGGTGATTTTTGTTTGGTTTTCATGGACAGCAGTGATTTGTATCAGCTACTCAGAGAAGGTGACTGTGCTGCTCTTTTCTTGCAACAGCAGTCTCCATCTCTGGCATCTGAAGGCTGCTCAGAGCAAATGTGGGGAAGTACTTGACTCTGACAGGAGAAAAAGCTGTGCTTCTAAAAATGTGTGTGCTTGGTGCCAAAATAAAAACTACTTGGAAATGTCCTTGAGGCTTTGCAAGAGAAGCTGCTGGAACTCTGTGCCAGGATTCACCAAAAAAGGAGGGGGGCTGGTTCTCCATTCCCACAGACACACTGAGCCCCCTGAGCTAGGAGTGGCTGGATAGCAAAGGTAACACAGTGATGACGAGTAAAGGAAATGCAATTTCTGCCAAGCATATTGATAAGGGAAGGTGACACGATGTGCTTGGATTTCTGAAAGGACTAATGCATTCAGGTTGCCTTGCCCTGCTGGGCAGTGCTGGCATTTTTTCCCTGCAGTGACAGACTGGTCATCCCAGCAGAATAAGCTATGAGAAGTGCAGAGAAAAGATCAGTTTGAATAAATTGTATGGGAGAAATTAAATAAATTATTTGTGCTTAACAAATCTGTGCTTTGCATCAGAAGTAAAAATTTCATCCTAAATTTTAGGAGCAGACACCTTCCCACAATTCTGCATTATGATGTCCTTGTGTTGTGGTACAGGGCTGTACAGTGAAATTTTGGTCCTTGTACCCCTGCATTTGAATGCCCTAAAGCAGAATGGGCATGGCAGGATAGTAGCTGAAAGGTAAAATTCTGCAGTTGCTTGCTTTCCTTAGGAGGACTTCCTGAGCTTTGAGAAAACTCAGTTTGGAGGTGTCTGTTTTGCAGTAAGTCTCTATTCACATTATGCCTGTTTATTGTGAATTGTAGAGCAGCAATGAAGTGATTCCTGCTTTATTCAGCAAACTGCAGTTAGCTCTTGTGCTTAAAGCCAGCTCATTCTTAATAAAAGATTTAATTATTTTTTAAATAACTTGAGTCAGTTTCTGTAAATTAGTTTTATTTATGTTGTTTTCTTTTAGCTTCTAGCATTTTTAATAAATGTTTTTCTCAAGAGACTTTCCCACCCAACCTGGGAGATCTCTTTTAGTTATTTTTCCTACGCACTTGGTAAACAATGAATTTTAAGTGGATGCATTGGATTGTCAGATGAGTAGAGGAATTGAACCCAGCAGTGTTGGTCCTTTTTCACTTTGCCAGCAGGGTGACAGATAAATTAGTCCCTGTAGTAACAGAATCATAGAACAGCGTAGGTTAGGATGTGCATGTTACATTACTGCATGATGACTCCATGTGTGTAACTGGGTGTGTTTTAGGATCCCATCCTTTATGCATCTGTCTGTGGTCACGTTGGTTTCAGATCCTTGGCTGTGGATGGTGGTCATCTTGAGCAGCTTTGGTACCTATCCTGTGAGGAGGGACAGCTCTGCCTCCAGTCCCAGCGTGCGGGAGGAGCAGGGATTCTGATGAGGGGCACTGCAGCTTCATCTGTACCCTCAGCTAGCAGCTGGAACCCCCACAGCCCCCTGGTCACTCAGTGTCCAGTTCAGGGGGGGGCAGAAGGACTGGGCAGGGAGGTGAGGGAGCCTTGAGAGGTTGAGTTGGTCTCTGAGGAGCCCTGTCATGCCAGGGACTGAGAGCATGGCTTGTTTTCAGGGAGCTGGGAAGGGTATCAGGGAAGCACGGGATGAGCTGAACTGCAGCTCATTTGGAGGCTCTGACAAGAGTGATGTTTACAAAAGTTGATGGCAAATTGACTTCTGATTTAAATAGGCACTGGTGGCTG
>JACSVZ010000014.1:72987878-73067250 GCA_014706295.1 Lycocorax pyrrhopterus obiensis | reverse complement strand
TTTACTACTTGTTCTTTTACAAATCTTGGACCTTACCTTTAAAGGCAAATGTGAAACAAACCCATCTTTCCCCTTTTGGACATTCATTTTTCTAGTTTTCTGCAATCCAGTATTTTTCCCGTTCTGTGTACAGGTACTTAGTTTGGAAGGGTTATAACAGTGACTGTTAACGTGGGTGTGTGTAATAAAAAAGGAACCTCGGTTTCTTTCCATGTAAAGTTTCCGGTAGCACTGTGACATGATTTTGCGGTATCCCGAAAGATGAGAAACAAAAACAAGAAGGAGGAGTAATAGAGGTCCGGTATGGCTTATACCCCCACCTCCCATGCCTATGGGGTTGCTACCCACAGCAGGTGATATGATCTTCTTGGCGGCGAGTTATAGTTGCCAATCCGGTCTTGCCCTCTATTTCCGTTACCTCCTTTCTTTTTTTGCTTTTCCAGGCAAATCAGTTGTTAATTTTCACCGTTCCTCAGGCACCTCCCACTCAACAGGCACTAGTAATTCTTATCACAAGGCAAATTATAATCTCAGGGAATAAATTGTTATTTAACACCCCATACAAAGGGTGTTGTTTGTGTGAATTGCAGTACAATTTTACAATTTATGTATTCACATTTAACCCAGCCAGCATGATAGAGGTTGTGATATCTCGAGATTAGGATACAGTCTATTAAAACATGAAGACTTTTTGCAGTTGGATTATTCAATACCACCCAATCCTCGTTTAAGAGTCAATTTGATATCACCCGGTTAGATGTTATAGTCCATTCCTTCAGTTCCTCCACTGGTCCTTTTATTCTGCTGGCGTGGGATCACTCTCTTTCCCTGGTTCGGATCGCTGCCTCAGTCGTCAGTAGTACCTGAAAAGGACCTTCCCATTGTGGAGTTAAAGATGCTCTTTCTATGTTTTTACCAGTACCCATTCCCCTGGATGGATATTATGGATTTTAAAGTCTAAAGGTGTGGTTTGAGGGATTATCCTCTCAACCTCAAATTTCCCAGCGTTTTTGCAATTGTGGTGACATATTTTTTACGCTCATTTTCCCTACTTCATAAGTAGCATTTTTATGTTGGGCAGTCAGGAAGGGTATCCAAACATCATCTCATAGGGTGACACTCCCAGGTCTGACCCTGGGTTGTGTTTGGACTCTCAACGGGCCAAAGGTAAACATTTGACCCATGGACATTGTGTTTCAATCATTAGTTTCATTAAAGTCCTTTTAAAGTCTGGTTCATCCTTTCAACCCCGGCCCGAACTTTGTGGGATGCCATGGGGTATGTAGTTCCCATTTTATTCCCAAGGCGCTTCAGTTATTTGATGTAAAACTTTTGATGTAAAATGTGTCCCCTATCTGAATCTATTCTATTAACCATTCATACCTGGGAATAATCTGTTTTAAAAGGGTTTTACACACCACATTAGCTGTAGCTGTGACAGTGGGAACAGCTTCTACCCAATGAGTTAATGGTCTATTATTACTAATAAAAACTTCACCTCTGTTACTTGGGGAAGTCCAGTAAGCCCACTTGGATATTCTGAAACGGTCGCAGAGCTAACTTGCGGCCTCCCAGTGTTGTATCAGTTACTTGCTTTGCCAATCCAAAGATCCCAATGCGCATCCATAATTCTTAAAAAGTGATCACACAGGGCTTGAGTACCCCAATGAGTTTTCTGATGTATGTCTTTTCTTTACTAATTTTGGAATTTCTAATTCTTCCCTTATTTGGGGTTAAAATTAACATAACCCTTTTGGCCCCGTTTTTGCTGCATAGTCTGCATATCCCAACAATCCAAGCAGCCTTCTAACTTCCTTCTTTGAAGAAGGAGGGGGAAGGGATATAATCCTGCATCTTTTCAGGATAGTTTTCGGCTACCTTTACTTGTTAAGTGACCAAGATACTTTACTTCTGGATTCTGTAAACTGTAGTTTCCCTTTGATACTCTAATCGCTTTTTCCCAAGAAATCAGCAGTTTTATGATAGCCTCCCTAACTTCAACTTCAGCTTCTCCTGATAATAAAAGGTCATCCACATACTGGATAATTTGGTATTCAGGAGGAGTGGGAAGGTCTGCAATATTCCTTCTAAGCTTGCCCAAATAGATTTGGAGACTCAGTAATATCCCTGTGGTAATTTTGTCCACCTTAGTTGCTGTTTTCTCCCAGTACTTGGATCCTCCCATTCAAAAGCAGAAATATTTCTACTACCTTCTGCCAACAGGCAAGCCCAAAGGCATCTTTTAAGATCCACAACACTAAACCACTGATGCTGAGGTGGGACTTTACTTAACAGGCTGTAGGGGTTGGGTACCACCGGGTAACGGGTCCGTGTCCTCTTGTTAACTTCCCTTAAGTCTTGTACCAATCTATATGTCCCATCAGATTTTCCTTACTGGGAGAATAGGGGTGTTATGAGGAGACATGCAAGGTTCCAATGTCCCATCTTTTATCAACTCTTTATTACTGGCTTTAAGCCTTCCCTTCCTTCTAAGATATAGGGTACTGACGCACACGTATGGGACATTCTTCTCTCTCAATTGTGACCCTTATGGGGTCAATATTTAATTTCTCCCCTATTTCCTTCCCCAGCCCCAAACCTCTTTGTTAATTTTTTTTTCCTCATCTTCTTGGCCAAATTTTAACACTTTAGCTGTCATCTTCCCTTCTTCTGGTATGACCCCTATTCCTAATTGCACCTGCAAATCCTTCCCCATAAGTTTGCAACCTGCTCTAGGAACTAGTAAGTCATCTCCCATCCCTATTCTGGTTTCCCCTTCAATCACCACATTTTTAATGACAGGACTTGAAACCCTTCCCCTTTTGCTCCTGTCACCTTCACAGTGTCACTACTCAAATCCACACCCTCTTGGAATATTTATTACACAAGTTCTTTCTGCTCCTGTATCAACTATAAATTCAAATACCTCCTCTTGGGGCCTACTTTAAAGTTATCAAAGGCTCTAGATGGTATTTATCCCCCAGAAAATAGCGCCCATGACCTCCCATATTCTTCTTCTGGGTGTATTTCTTGAAGTATTTTCAGGTTTTTTTCTTAGACGAGGGCGTTCCCTCTTATAGTGTCTTCCTTCCCCACAATAAAAACAGGCATTGTCATTTGCTCCTGGGTTTTTAATTGTGCTGAAATTCTATCTCTGAAACCCGGATTCTTGGGGGTGGTATTTGGGGGCTTCAGGTTCCTCTGGGAGTTATTTTCCCGCATAGTGACTATCATAATTTTTGGCTTTTTACTTTGGCCTTTTCTTCATCTCTCTGTACATAAACCTTTTGAGCTCCCTAATAATTCATTTAATGCCCGCCTCGTGGCCAATCGATCCTCTTTTCCAGCTTTTTTCTAATATCTGGCCAGGCATGGGGTGACAAAGTTAACTCTCAATAGAGCTTGCCCAGCTATGCTCTCAGGTCAATTCCGGAGTATTGTTTCATATTCTTTCAGAGCCTAACCAATCAGTTGGAGTTTCCTCTTTCCCTTGTTGCCCATCAAAAGCCTCGCTGACATTTTGCCCTTGGGGTGCTGCCTCTTTTATTCCTTTGATTATCAGTTTACGATAATCCCTCATATGTGCCTGCCCCACCTCTTCATTGTGGTTCCAGTTAGGAGGTGCTATTGGCATTTCTGGTCCCCAGGTGGACCTTGTTGATTCTCTCTTTCCCATATCCTCATTCCAGCAGCTCTAATCATGTGCCACTCCTCTTGGGAAAAAATAATATTCATTATGGACTGCATTTCTTCCCAAGTAAAAATATTGGGACCTAAAGAACTGGTTTAATTGGTTCAGCTGTACCTATGGGATCTTCTAACAATCCTTTAATTTCCTTTTTAAAATTCCTGACTTCTGAAGAAGTCAAAGGAACATTCACAAATCCCGTCCCCCCTTTGGGCCCCTCCCATCGATACTTCTCGTAATGGGAATAAATTGATTTCTTGATCCCAACTTTTCGTTCTCAATCATCATCACTTTAGAAGAAGCCTTTCTTCTTTGTTTAGGAGTAGTGGGCAGGAGAGGAATTATCGAACTGCCCCTGGGTTTTAACTGAGTTTCTCCTGGAAATTTTGGTATGGTGCTCCTTCCCAAGAGAGGAATACATTGGAATCGCTGAAATCGGCGGTAAAGCTGGGATTACAGCCAGGGAAGGGATGGAAGCTGACAGCAAAGCCGGAACCTCCAGTGAAGGAGGGGCTGTTGGCGTGCACAGGGCAGGGACAGAGGCGAAAGTTCTGGGGCCGGTCCGGGCCGCAGCCAGTGTGGGCACAGCCGGCATGTGCGGGGCAGGGGCGGGGGCCACAGCCAGTGCGGTATTGTATGGAGGTGGCAATACTTCCAGGGGGTCCCAGCCCTTTTCTTTCTTTTCCTCTGCTCGCTCTGTCTCTGGGGTCTTTGATATTCTAAAAACTTTTAATCCTAGAGGTTCTATGTCTCCTGTCCAACAAGAGGCATATACCTTTTCTTCCGAATCGAACAGATCCTTTGAATTTACAAATGCATTTAAGGCTTGACAAATTCAAGCTTCAGAAGACCTGTACCTAGGCCAATAGACGTGATCGGGTCTTATTTCTTTTTGTCCATTCTATCGTACAATACCGGAATCATCTTTATCCTTTTCCTTTGTACAAGGATCACTATCCCAGTTGGCTAACTTAATTCCCAGAGGACTCTCTTGGGTATATCTGCTGGCACCTTCTTACTCCCTTTTTTCCCTTGAACTCAGCTTACTGGTTCCTTGTCCCATTATTTACTAAATATCTTAAAATGGTACCTGTTCCCCCGTTTTTGCTCTAACCTGCCCCTCTGGCAACTGAAACACTCCCTCCCCTCACAGCACAGAAAACCTTTTCCCTTTTATGATATACTAATATAACATAATCCACCTCCCCCCAGATATTAAAGTCAAATTTTGAATCAACAGTCTATATGACATATACTTCCATTCACTCTTACTCACTCACTTACTTTTATTTCTTTAATATGTCTCATTCATTCTCACAACAAGACAACACAATGATAAGGTATCTTGATTTTAAAATCACTTGTTAGTATTCACCCACGGGTATTATTTCAAATAAAATGGTAAAATTCCAAATGTTGTTGGCCAACCCCAGATTCTCTTGGGTATAGTATCCCACACTTCCCGCCTAGAGTAATTTTTCTAGCCTCTGTGTGTTCCAACCCTCAATCCGGCAACTTTTCTGGGATCGGGGATCCTCACTTTCGTCCCCCCGTTTCCTAGTGGATTGTGCCAGGAAACCCCTTTGCTCCCTTTTCCTGGGGTCCCACCCCTCCTTGGGACCCAGTCCCAGTTCCCCCGGGGGAATCTTTCACTCCTTTTATCTTTCGCTTCGTCTCCTCGCTGGCCGCCTTTCTCGCGAAAAGTCGGAACCGCAGCTCTCAGAGACTCCGCACTCACTTCGCAGGTCTGGGGTAACCAGCCCGCGTCTCATTCACACACCAGTCACCCCCGTATCCGCCCCCCCGGAAATACTTACAATCCCTTTTCTTGTCTGGGTCTTCGTGCACGAGAATTGTGGGGCTACTTGCCGCGGTTTCTTAGGGAGCCTCTTTTTCCCTTTCTTTTGCTTTATTTGTCCCTTTCCTGTCCATGGGCTGTCAACCTGCAACCGCCAATTCACACCAGAAGAAACGGAGCCGGCCGCCGAACTCAGCGGGGCGTGCCTCCCCGCTCGGAGTCTCCCAGGGTCTCGGAGGCGAGGTGTTAATCCCGGACGAGTTCCCAATTGTGAAAAACGAGGTTCACTCTCCTGTTAGGACTGAAAAGTTTAATAAAGGACAATAAGGGACAAAGATAATAAAGCAAAAGTAACAGTGCTGGGTGCTTTGGCACTCAGCCAAGAGCACACCTGCTATCTTGGAGACCCCCTTTACACACACATTGACTTATTACATATTCAGAAACAATTATACATATTCAAAACCCTTTCCAGGAACAGTTCAAAATGGAATGCAGTTTTCTCATCTCGCCGGTAGCTCCCGGAACCAGCAGATCGCTGTGGGGGATAAGCCTTTTGGTGACGTATATTATCTTATCTGTTGCTGATAGTTGGTATGCCGGTAGCAGGAGTCCAAGTAAACAGTTCATAAGCATAGCTATTTCTAAGTTTTTGGTTGAATGAAAAAAGTATTAAAAAACCCCACATCTTCACAACAAAACTACCTTATATAGCATCTATTTTGTAATAAAACTATTTTACATATAGCATCTATTTGTGACAAAGCCACTGCTACAAAAGCTACTTTTAACATCACTTATTTTAACATTTGCAGAAAGCCAATATTATAGCATCTATTTATCACAGTCACAAATGAGGTGAAGAAAATTTCTATTAAAAAACTGTTGCCCTGTCCCCAGAGGAAGCTTCCATGATTAGACTGCGAGCAGCTCCCACATGCCGCCCCCCATACGCTTGCTGGTGAAGGCAAATACCTGGATGCCCACGAAAAATGCCCGTCAAAAACGGGCCCGCGAAGCCGAGTTGAGGGAGGAGTTTGGGGGCACACAAAAGCAGCCAGCCGCAACACCACGGGGTCTGCCTTGTCTTTTTGCTTTGGGTCGCTTGGAGGGTCAGCTTGGCCCCTTCTGCTCCCGCCTTCGCGCCTTCTTTCCTGTGGTCCTGTTTCCCTGCCCGTGCCTGCTTTGCCCTGCTGTGCCAATTCCGGGAACTGGCTTGTCGCCGTGAGGGTCTCATGCTCGCAGCCACTGCCCACTCCCAGTTTCCAGCCGCCGCCTGCTCCAACCTGCAGTGGCCACCGCCTGCATGTAGCCGTGACCACCGCCGCTGCCGCCGTGTTCCCCGCGGCACCGAGCCCGGAGCACAACCCCGCGGCCCCCAGCCCGCAGCCGCCGCCGCCCGCAGCCACCGCGCCCCGGCGCTGAGGGACCGCAGCTGCTCCGGGAGCGCGCCTGTAGCCACAGCAGCCTGTTCCCCGCCGGCGGAAGAGACTCGCAGCCCGCTGCTCCTTAAAAATAGCACCTGTAACCACAGCAGCCTGTTCGCCGCCGGCGGAAGGGACTCGCAGCCTGCTGCTCTTTAAAAATCGCGCCCGGCCTCTGCCGCTGCAGCTCCGCAAACGCTCCGCGGTTCGCAACACGCGCGCTCCGTCTGCCAGACCGATGCTGACAAATAGCCGGGGTTCTGTGGTAACTCTGTCCCCTGCCTTCTGCTTCTTTCCCCTCTCTCTCTTCTCTCTCTCTCAGCTCCTTTTTCCTGTCCCCCCGCCCTTTAATAAGAACATTTAGTTGTTTGTTTGTTTGTTCATCCTTGTTTTTTTTTAGTTTTATTTCAATAAATGGTTTTCAGATATAAAATTGCCGTGTTTGTGCTTGATTTTTCGTCAGAAAAATCTGTCAAAAGAATTCTTCCCGGCTCTCCCTTTTATAGTGGAACGGGACAGAGTTTTACACAGGTTGTTACTGTTCAGATACCCCAAACTTGCTGTGTTTTTGAAGTAGGATATGCAGTGTCCAAAATATAAAGTCGTGACTAATATTTGTCACCTGCGTGTCAGAACACAAACCCATTAAATTCTCAGAATTCTCTGGCACCTTGCAGTCCAAAATCAACAAGATACTTGGCCCTTCCATGCATAATTTGAAGGGCAATGCTGTAAGTTTGCTACAGTCTGGGGAGCTGCAGTGACTCACAAGAATAAACAGTACTTGGAATTTGTTAAATAGTCATTAAAAGTTACTTGATATGAACATTAATATTTTCTTTGAGTTATTTAACATTGCAGACTTGAATTCATGACAATATCAACCGAGAAGTAAACGTGGCACTGGAAGTGATTTATTCTTGCAATAATGGAAAAAATCTTCCAGCAAGGCACATGTAGGGACCAGAGGGTTTAACTGGAGATCGATGTTAAAATAACATAAAGTAAATAAATTATTTACTTTCTCTGTTTTTTTCCTTAGCCAATCCATGTCTTTTGTGTGCAATGGCAGTAGGATCAGGTGCATCTCTTGTAAACCAAACTTCATCAATGCTCTGAGGGAAGCAATGCTGCTCAGAGAAGTTCCAGGTGGATGATGCTTTCTCTCCAATAATGAAAGGAAATAAAAGGAAGAATTTGCTGTGGAAGAAAAATGGTGAACAACTTTAACTCAAAAAAATGTGGAAAAACTTCTGAAAACATTTAAGAACTTAGCATGGCATTTTCAAAATTTTTTTTACATTTTTCAGGGGAGCCAAGAGAGTTTCTTCCTCTTTCTGAGCATCTTTATTGCTCAGAAGGAGGAACCAAAATTATTTTGATTTAAACCACCAAAACAATAGTTTGTTATGAAAATTTTTATGCAGAAAATGACGCATCTTGCCAGATTATGGACAGTGGTAGGTAGACAAGCCCTCAGTGATTCCATCCTAATGGAGCAAATGGATTCAGAAATTAAAGAAGGGACCAAAAAACCCCAATCCAAACCAAAACTGATTACCAGACAACTTATATTTCCATTTGGTTTCATTTTAGTGAGACCAGTTTGGTCTGAATATGCCCTTTTCCGTGATGGATGCCACTTCCTACACTCTGCTCCCCATGTCACAGTGTCCATCTGCACCGTGTTACACAGAACACCAAAGAGTTTTGGCAGAGTGATTAGAAAAATTTTCAGCTGCAAGTGGAGGATTCAACAGCATGTCAATAAACAAAGATAGTCCTTTTCCTGCACGTGTTCTCTCTCCGGTATAAAAGTGACACTCTTCTTTACCTTTGTTTTTGTGCATGGGAAAAGAAGATTTTGAATTAAAGTGTGTTGTATAATGTATTTAAACCCTGTTTGTATGCACTAGCCAAACTCTCACTCAAGACCAAGATCCACACCAGGATCCAATTATTAATTAAGACCACCTCAACCTAAGGTACTCATCAACCTCCTACAAACAGCTGTGGCTGCAGGGCAGGCAGAAGCCCTATAAATCAAGCCCTGGGAGGAGTCAAAGGTGGAGGTGGTTGTTCCTGGTTGCTGTGTGCTGCGTGTTGCTGGAGCTCTGTGCTGAGAAATCATAATCCAAGACTCGGAAGACTGCGAGCTCTGGCACAAAAGTGGGACATGCTATTTTAATAAATCTGTCCTTATCTTCAAAAGATAGTAATTACATTTTGGGCAGATTTGTGAAGATTAATTAAATCATGCTTGCACAACAAAGATTCTTGGGAAAGGGAGTGATATACAGAAATATACCAAATACTCTGGGTTTTATGCCAAGGTAAAAAAGAACTGCAGAAGTGTCTTCAAAATAAGATCCTTTTTGTTTAATAGAGTTGTGTTTACTGACATTTAATCAATTTTTCTAATTACTTTGCAAGTCAGTTTCTGGAATAGGATGGTGGGATATCCCAAGGTTCAGTTTCTACTATCAAAGCATATATCAAAGTATAAACTAAGTTTAGGAAACTTGGCCTGAGATAGCTATCTTTAAAGCAGATAATCTTGGCTGGGATACTTTAAAGTTTTTATTGGCCTTCCAATGTGAGAAAAAGAAATTGAGACTGATATGAGAAGAGACAGACCTTACGGAGGTGGAGGCTGCGGGACCTGACGGGCTGTCAGTGCATCCTGGGCCAGAAAACGATGACAGCTGAAAATCCTTCCTGAAAACCTGAGGATCGTGAAAGTCTGGATAAAAAAGCTCCTCATGGGACTCGGTGTCACCATTTTTTGAGGAGGGATCTGCAGTCAGTAGCTGTGCTACGTTCTTTATCCTTTCCCCTGAGGCAGGCTGGACTCAGCAGCTGGTTATTAAGAATTATTAGGACTATTTTGTCCTTATGTTGTTGGAGACTGGCAAATACTTTTTCCTCATTTTCTTGTTTGAAAGGCCAGTGCATATGACAGCATGAAGGACATCCCTGTGCAGGCTGGAGCTAGTTTAAAGCTCAGTGAGAAACTGCAGAAATCCCATTTTGCTGCAAACTCCAGGAAAAAATTTTGTTTTGTATTTAGAGGGGGAGAAAAAATGACATTACCCAAGGCTAGAAAGTACTACAGTAATAGAAAAAGTGTACTACAGTAGTAGTTCTGAAAATGTACTCAAAACAAAACCAAAACAAAAGGAAACTGGTAATGTTTTTTATGTAAAAAACCAAGCTATATTAATATTGGTTAAGCTTTTTTTCCTTCCTGCTGGCCACTATTAGTCTTAAGAAAATCTGGGAACATCTATTTATTATTTAATAAACATCCCTGCTTTTCCACTTCTTAGATTTAACACTGTTACATAGTCCTGTTCCAAGACCTTTCCTCCTGATTTATTCTGGGCTAAGCAAGAATAACGAAGTCAAGATCTTGGTGGAAGACACGAGATGTGAATTACTGCCAGTTGTCTGCAGAGATAAGCCTGAGAGGTCTGGGGGTTTTCAAGGAGGGGTTTGACTTTGCAGAAGACAAGGCTGGGCAAGTCAGGCTTGACCTGGACCTTACGTGGAACTCGCTGACCTCACAGAGCCACTGGCAGAGGTTTGGGAAAAGCCTGGGAATGGTTTGGGAAAGACGTAGGGCAGACACAGTGTCTCACTAAACCTCTCAAAGTGACTGCGAGAGCTGTTCTCTCTTTCCTAGGGCTCTTGCAGTACTCCTGCTGATAGCCCTGTATTCCAGAGGAGAACTCATTGCATTGGCTACTTGCATGTGCCTGTGTCCAACTGGGGAAAAAACCCACAAAGAAATACAAACTTTTAGAAGGTAAGAGTGTCAGGGTTTTGCCCTACTTCCAGCCACTGGTTATTTTGGTTTTGGCTTTGTTTTCTTTTAAATAAAATCAAGCAATTTCAGTTTATTCCCTCTTTTGGGCTGGACAGGACTGTTGGTGCCCAAGTCATTTACAAGAGGCTGCTTTCTGCAGATGCAGAGGTTTTATAGAGAAAATTAGCATATTTAGCATGAGAGGTGCAAAAGTGAAGGACTGTTTGTCAGATACCTGCAGCCTCATCAGCCCTGCACTTACCTGAAAATGCTTTTCACTTTCTACATTGTTCCAGGTGATTAATTCAAAAAAAATCTGACTGTGATATACCACTCCGATTTTGTACTGAGACTATATTAAAATGATTTTTCTTTAAAAAAACCTCTTGATCACAATTACCTAATCAATGCTGATCATGATGGTAAATGAAAAATTTTACCTATTTTAAAACACTTAAAGTATCTGTTTTAAACAAGAAATAAAAACACAACATGTAAAGTTGCTGTTTATAAAGTTTGTCACCAGTTTATTCATGTGCAGCTTCCATTTCTTCTCTCTTTCTGAAGGTTCAGAAGCAGAAATAATGTGTTTTATTCTCCTCAGGCAGACTTATCTGTTTTAAAATTCAAAACTCATATATTTGTATAGTTTGTGCATCAGCAACAGGAATGACATGTCTGTGCTTTGCCACGCAACCCCCCTGACATCTTGCAATCCCAGTTCTGTAATGATGTGTCTGTTACGAGGATGAAAAGCAGAAGTGTGCTACAGGGAGTGAGAAAGATCGGCTGACCTGGAACCAGTCAAATCTGCAGAGACGTTGAGGCTGAGTACTGCATGAGCCAGAAGCACTACTTAACAAAGCATAAATTAAAACTTGGGAGAGATCAATTTATTAAATGTGTAAAGCATCTGCGATTCCTACTTTGAAAAGCACTTTAATGCTCATAAAAGTGAGCCATGTCTCAAAGCAAGATCTAATGGCTTTGGAAGATTCATAAATTCCTGCAACAATGCTACTTTGAGCACTGATGAACTTAAGCTGTATGTATAGTATAAAGATTTCCATTAAAAATTCAGTGCCCATGCAGGTGGACAAAGGAGCTGATTTATTACAGGTAATTTGGATGGGGGGGGATTGCAATTTCCCTGATTCTGATTTCAATTAATTTTTACTAGCCATTTGCAAGTTTTTTACGTGCTGGAGGGAAGGGACGCAACCAGAGGGACCTGGACAGCCTGGAGAGATGGGACTGTTGGAATTTCACAAAGTTCAACAAATGACTTTGCCATATGGTCTCGTTTGCACCTTTATTCGGGCAGAGGCATTCCTGACCATTTGAAGAAGCGGCTGGGAACAAGGGGCTGGAAGCCCACAAGGCCGGGGCTGCCCCATGCCCCATGCAGTGGCTTCGGCTGCTGAAGGGGTGCCGCGGGTGGCCCTTTGTGACATGGGTGCCTTGTCGCCGTGGGAAGAAGAGGTGACAGGCCAAGAGCTGTTCCCGTGGGAAGGGCAGGGATACCAGGAACTGTCTCCTATGCACAAAGATGTGCACGTGTACCAATGGGAAGAGGACAAGAGAGACCCCGAGCTGTCCCAAGAGGGAGACAAGAGCCACCAGGAGCCATCCCAAGGAAAAGACACCAGTGTCCAAGAGCTGCCTCAATGGGAAAGAGCTGTAAGTGAGCCAAAGCTGTCGCGAGGGGAAGGAAGTGTCACCAGCCTCACAGGCTTGTCCCAGTGGGGAGAAGGCATCAGTGACAAGCTCTGGGACAAAGCCTTGCCTGCAGAGAAGGACGAGGATGCCCAGACAGGGCCTGGCTCTCTTAGCAGCAGAGGCGGCCTGTGGCCTGCCCAGCGCCTCTCTTGCCCTGGGCAGCGCCATGGGGGCCGAGCCAGCAGCTGCTGAGGAGGAGGAGGAGGAAGGAGCCCCGCCAGCCTCTGGCTCCTGAGGTGCAAAAAGCACCAGGTTCTCCTGCCCTTAGCGAGCAGGTGCTGTGGGCAGAGACACAGAGCCCTGTCCCTGCCCCACAGAGCCCCCCAGGCCACAGCCAGGCCCTGCTGGACTCAGCGTGCCGCAGCAGCCGTGAGACTGTGAGCAAGGCCGGGCTCGAGGTGCCGGCCTCTGGCCAGCAGCCAGAGGAGCAGAGGCAGCTGGAGCCCAGCGTGGCTGCACAAGATGAAGCAGCAGCTGCAGGAGAAAGGGGAGAGAGCCGCTGCTCTGAGCCAGAGCTGTCCCCAGGAGATGCCGGTGTCTCCCAAGAGTCCTCTGATTGGGATAAAGGCCTTGAGCAAGAGCTGTCCAGAGAAGAATCCAGGAGCTACGGTGATTTGTCTGATTTGGAAGAACACAGTGAGCAAGAGCCTTCCCAAGTAGAGGTCAAGCGTTTCCCAGCAGTCTCCGACTCGGACGAGAGCACAGAGCAAGAGTTGTCCCAAGGAGACATCGAGCGCTACCAAGACTTTTCGGACTTGGAAGAATATCTTGAGAAACGGGTGTCCCCACTGGACGTTGGTAGCCATGAACTCTCTGACTGGGATGCATGCAGCGAGCAAGAGCCGTCCCAGGAGGAAGCCAGGAGCTACCAAGAGCTTTCTGACTGGGAAGAAGACACAGAGAAAGGGCTTTTGCAAGGACAATTTGCTATTTCCCCAAAACTCTCGGACTGGGAAGAACAAAGCCAGCAAGAGCTGTCCCCCAGAGACGTCGGGAGCCACCGAGAACACTTGGACTGGGAAGAGCGCAGTGGCCAAGAGCTTTGTGAGGAGCGAGGCTCCATTGGCCAGGAGGTGTCCAAAGGCAATGGTAAGAGAAGAGCCTCCGCACAGTCCAGCTGGGAAGACGACAGTGACCGAGAGCCAGCGCAGGACAGCGGGGAAAACGCCACCGTCCAGAGCACGGCGCCCAAGGCCTTGCTGCGGGAGGACGACGAGTGGGACGACGTGAGCGTCCTGGAGCTGCGCGAGGAAGGAGACGGGGAGCAAAGAGCGGCGGGTTTTGCACGAGATGGGCTCCCTGTGCCCGTCCCTCGGGAGGCTTGGGTGGAGCCGTGGGTCGAGGCCTGGGTCCAGGCATTGGAGCCGTGGCCCCCAGAGCCGCTCTACGCCACGTCTGACCCTCTGGACGCCCAAGCCCCCGTGGGATACGCGTCTTCTCCTCCCTGGGCCGAGCGGGTGCCGGCGGCAGGGCCAGAGAGCCCGGGGCCTGCCCCGCACGGCACCCCCGGCCCCTCGCCCGCCCAGCTGGGAGCCCAGGCCCCACATGGGCGGCCGGTGCCCCCCAGGAAACGCCCCTCGCGCTTCAGGCGGGCGCTGCGGGCGCTGCGGGGGCTGTTCCGCTGCCCCTGCCTGGCGCCGCGGCCGGAGGATTAGCGCCCGCCGCCAGCGGCACCGGGCCGGGCCCGGAGACGGCGGCCGGCCTGCAGCCTGCCGGGCGTCCTGAGGGAGCCGCACGTGCCGCCTCGGCCTGGCCGCCTCCCTGCGGGCCGAGCCGGCCCCGGCTGCTTTGGAGCATCCCCAGGGGGTCTCCCCAAGAGCAAAGGGGACCCATGCGGCCAGCCCCGAAGCGGCAGCCGTGGGGGACACTTGGTGCCGGGGGCTCGGCGCCGCGTCCCGGCCAATCGGCCAGCTGGGAAGGGACCTGGAAAGTCATCCCGTCCCACCGTCAGCCTGGCACCACCACCGTCACCCCTAAACCGTGCCCCCAAGGGCCACATCCACACCATTCTTGCCCACTTCAGAGACACCGACTGCAGCACCACCTCTCTGCTGGAACGCCTTCCAAGGCCTGACCACCCTGTCAGGGAAGAATTCTTTCTCATTTGGAATCTGTACCTCCCCTGCCGGGATCTCAGGCCACTTCCTCTCCTCTGGAAAGGATTCCGTGCTGATCCTTTGCGATTTTATCTGTGAGGAATGGGCACACAGAGGAGGTGTTGATTCCAGGACACGACCGCACACTGCCGGATTGCGACTCACACAATTCTTGCAAGACAAAAGAAAGTTAGGGTTAAGAAATAGTAGTAGTAAGAAAAAAAACCCAAAAAACCCACACCAAAAAAAGCACAACCCCCCCGGCAAAACCACAAAAAGAGTAGGAGTAGGAATAATAAGAAGAACAAGAAGAAGATGAAGTCGATGAAGAAGTAATAGTACTAAAAAAGAATAAGAATAGGAGTAACAATAGGAATAAGAATAAGAATAAATAAGAATAGAAATAAGAATAAGAGTTAGAAAAAGAGTAAGAATCAGAATAAGAGTAGAAATAAGGAAAAGAATAAGAGTAAGAAAAAGAAAGAAGAACAAGAACAAGAAGAAGAAAAAAGACAAGACCAAGACCAAGAAAAAGAACAAGAACACAAACAAGATGAAAAAGAACAAGAACAAGACCAAGAAAAAGAACAAGAACATGGACGAGAAGAAGAAGAAGAAGAAGAAGAAGAAGAAGAAGAAGAAGAAGAAGAAGAAGAAGAAGAAGAAGAAGAAGAACAACAACAACAACAACAACAAGACAGCCAACAACAACAACAACAACAACAAGAAAGCCAACAAGAACAACAAGAACAACAAGAACAACAACAAGAAAAACAAGAAGAACAAGAAGAAGAGGCAGGGAGGAGTCGTTATCCCTCCAAGAGCCCCACTGCGCTCCCCAGGCTCACTGCTGAGGCCTTGCAGCAGAGCACTGCACAGGATGCCAAGTGATGCAACAGACCCAGAGTCTGTTGCGAGAGATTGCGTCAAACTTCTCCCCCGCCAGGGGAGGTACCTGGCCATTCCCCCTGGCCCAAGGGTCTGTCAATGTGCGGAACTCAATGTTTTCGGCGGACCCTCAGCACCAAGGAGACCTGATGGAGAGCGTCAATGGCAGCTGTTGGCATGCATGGAGGGGTGAAGTTTTCAGCCTAATCTGTCTCTGTCACTCTCTCTCTCTCCCCCCACCTGTTACTCATTTTCTCCTTCCTTCCTTCCTTCCTTCCTTCCTTCCTTCCTTCCTTCCTTCCTTCCTTCCTTCCTTCCTTCCTTCCTTCCTTCCTTCCTTCCTTTCTTCCTTCCTTCCTTCCTTCCTTCCTTCCTTCCTTCCTTCCTTCCTTCCTTCCTTCCTTCCTTCCTTCCTTCCTTCCTTCCTTCCTTCCTTCCTTCCTTCCTTCCTTCCTTCTTTCTCTCTCTCTTCTCTTCCTTCTCTTTCTCTCTCTCTTCCTTTCTTTCTCTCTTCCTTTCTCTCTTTCTCTCTTCCTTCCTCTCTTTCTCTCTTCCTTTCTCTCTTTCTTTCTGTCTTTGTTGTCTTTCTCTCTCTTTCTCTCTCCCTCTCTCATTTACTGTTAAATAATACCTACATTTTAACTGGAATGACTTTGGAAGCAGGAAGTTGAGCCTTCCCCCTGCACAACTGTACACGGGATAATGACTTCACAGGGATGTGGCAAGAGTTAAACCTTTATGCTTCAAAATCCTTTCAAAATTTTTTGGACAGGAGTTGCTGCAGGAGTGAAAAAAATCAGTGTCACCCTCACGCTGTCCAAGTCCGACAGCTAAGAGAGAGCTAGGGATGAAAAGTCTTTGGATTTGGTCACTCCGAGTGTGCTCTGGACCTGGGGGATTCTGTTCCTCAATGTTAATGTGCTTACTTTGTGGTAGTTTATATCTTGGGTACCGGTGAGAGATTAGTGCAGAGGAAAAGCAATGGGCGTGTACGTTCTCTAACATGTACACACGTACTTAATCACTTTATGCCAACCCTGGAAACGGCGCAGAGAAGGTGCGGTTACAGCAACAGGAAATGGGCCATTTTAAGAGCTATTTGTGGTGCTTTTTCAGTGTGTGTGTGGTGACTTTAAATGGGGAAGGCTTATTATACTAATAACTCAGGAAGCAGTAAATAAATAAAATGTGCAACAGTTAATCTAAATTTAAGTGCCAGGGCTTGGGTCCAGCTTTGGAGGATAACACAGGAAGCTCCAAAACTTGTAGTACTCTTTGCAGGGGAAGTTTATCTCGGTGTGGCTGTTTGGCAGTGCGGGATGGGGGGCCCTGGGGCTGATGCTTTGTGCAGCCCAGGGCAGCCCAGGGGGATGGGGTTGGCAGCTGGGGAGGGTCCCTGCCCCTCCACGCACCTCAACAGGACCTGTGAGAGTTTCCAAGCTGACTGTCACCTGTGGGTTCTTTCACTTTCCAGGAGGGGAAGACCAAGGGGAAAGTAAATCTGCTTGAGTGATGTGGTCTCTGCTTCTTCTGGATGGGGCTTGGACCTTCCTCTGTTGCAGAGTTTGATGAAATTAGTCAGTGAAGACCATCAGGTATTTTGAGATCTGTGGTAAAAACAGGTATTGAAAGCTGTTGGAGTCCAAAGTGCAGGGAATATTTCTCTGCCTGTTTTGAAGGGTTTTACCCCCCTGGACAACCCTGTCTTTGACCTTCGTCCATGGAGAAAATTACCTGCCCTCTGGGAGGAAGTAGAATCTACACTGGTGTGAATTAGGTGATAGAACATTACATAAGATTGTCACAGGGTGAAAATTTAGAGGTGTTGGGTTTGTTAATTTAGCAAAATAGATAAGAAACAAAACCTTCAAAATGGAGGATTGTTGTTGTTTTAGGCCTTCTTCTTTCTTCTTTCTTTACTCCATTTTCTGCGGCAAAAGTGGATTGAGATGATTGGGTGAAAAATGCCGCAGTTCCTTTCATGTGACAGAATGATTTATTGAACATTGGTAGAAAAGTAAAAATATCTTTCGTTTCGGGCTTTCATTGGTTAATTTACGTATAAAAGAACAGCGTTATCTTGATAATTAGACTTCTTCTTGCGGTTCCTAAGAGGAGTCACGTCGCTCTGTCTGGGCTCCTCTAATAAGACTTAATAAACAACTATCTGAGAGCAAAGTGTGGAAGAGTCCCGTTCGTCTGTGGAGCCCGGGTAAGGGCTCGGGGAATCCTCCCCCATCAGGGGAGGCTCAATTAAGGCACAAAAAAGTGTCAAAAGCCACTCTAGTTGATGTACTTTCAAGAAGAATGATTAATGTTTAATGTAACAGCTCAGAATTGGGGTTTATCACACTTGATTTCCTATGTGTGCATTGCCTCTAATGGACATTTTGTTACGTGTAACAGGGCAAAAGATGAACCTTGCCATAAAAAACTCGCCTGTAATGTTCAGCATGAATGAATTTTAGCTGGAGCTAGTCAGTTCTGAAAGCTGCTAGCAAGTGTAATTAAACCCTTTAAAGTAATGGCTTCCTAGGGAATAAGCTGCTTTAAAGAGAAAAATGACTTTATACTCCCTCCTCTGATTTGAGGAGCCTTGGGTGTATCTTACATCCCTTCCAGGCCTTTCTTTGCCCAGAGGTTTTTGTGTGACTTGGTGCTCTTCAAGTGACCAACATCTTTACGCTGGGATTTGTACAGTAATTTGTGTGCAGAGTCCAAGGTGTTCTCTAGGTACTGACTGAGTGAGGTCGTTCAGGTGTTTTATTATTTCAGCAAGTCCCAAAGATCCGTAAAGTAACAAGGATCCTGAAAATAATAGGAATGACGTGGTAAGAGTAATAAAAAGACCACTAGAGGCCAATATGTCTCCCTTAATAAAGTTGTATGGTACACATTTTGTGAAATATTTAATATTTTGCAAGAATACCATTAAAATAGGTGTGTGAAAATGAGGTGAAAGTCAATGGAGTTTAAAGGCTTGGCTTTTGGTCTGTAATTACCGCAGTTTCATCAACATTTTCATGTTGTGGCTTTGCCAATCAAATACATATTTCTTTCTGTGCTGGGTTTTTTTTTTTTTTTGAGTTAACTGTGCTTATATCCAGCTAGGTTTGGGGTTTTTTTTTTTTTGGTTTGAAGTTTTTCTGAGAGCAAAAATTAAGTTCACTTTCCCTTGCATTTGAAATTCTCAGTGAGCTCACACTCCTTGTGTGTCTTCTGACAAAATGCTGCAAAAAGAGTGGTGGAAAGTACGATGCTGGTTTTCTAAAGAAATATTTCCAGTATGGTGCCACAAAGGTGCTTTTTGGCTGTTTTTCTGGTGCTGTTTCCAGCTCTTAGGGGGCTGACCATAATTTCCTTCCCTCTGCCCCTCAAGTTTGCATTGATGTATGCAAATATGCTGATATTGAAATACACATAAAGAGGTTTATTTATATGCAAAAAATAACACAAAATATGCCATTTGTAGCATGTCACACGTGTTCTCTAAAACTGTGATTCCACTTTTATTTTTTGGCCACTTTCTAGGTTGTACCTGCCTTTCGCTGATATTTTTTTCTCATCACTCTTGGAGTTGAGGTTGTTTTTGGTAATGGTCCATCCCCTTCCACCCCAGCATTGAAAACTTCTTGGTCTTTTAGTGATTTTATTCTCGAGCCACAGAAGTCACCAGGCAAAAAATACGTTTATTTTGCTTTACCGATTTGGAACTCTTTTTTGTGTAGCATCTGCCAACACTTAATTTAAAACTATTTCAAACTTCATATACTGAATTTCTGGGAGTTTTCCAGCTGTCGTTAAAGCTTTTTCATAGACATTGCTTCAAATTTGTGAAATATATATTACCTCATTGATGAGTGCTGTGGTAAGATTAATCAGAGTTGTAGCCTTGAGTGAGAACTACGTACTTTTCTGACATATCTTTTGACAGCAGGTGTGTAACAGTAAGACAAACTTCTATGTTGTGACTCCCTTCCTGCTTTTCCCTGAGTATTGTTTCGACAGGCTTTTGGTTCACACCCACACACACACAAAAAAATTAAATGTATTTTCTCATCTCCTTCATCAAATACGTTTCAGAGGAACGGAAGCCATTAAATATGTTTTGTGCTTGTGTTAGGCAAACAAATGTTTTCGATTTCCTTTCCTGTTATGTGATACAGTCCTGAAAAGGGAAAGACTCAGCTTATTACAGTCACTTCATTATTTTCTTAAACTGGAAAAGAATCTAACAACGCTGCTTGATATTGAATCCACTTTTCTGCAGTTACTCTGACTCTGTCTTCATCTCTTAGGAATTTTACCTTTTTCTTGCTGCAGCTGTCCAGTGAGGAATAAGGCTGCACTGCATCACTACATGAGAGGGACCCTTCCATGCCAGAGCTCAGGATTTCACCAGTTTCTTTGCAAGATCTGTGACTTGAACATGAAAAATATGTTTACGTCTTCATTCCTGTTTGACTGTAGGATGCCTGCAGCAAAAATAATTTTAGTGTGTCAAAGGCCTGAGATTATAATTTGGACTAATATGCATTATTATTATTTATCTCAAACACATTTAGGAAGTCATTTTGTGCAGATTTTGTTGGGCTGCCTACTGAGAGCTGCTAACATAAGTTTTCATTTGTTGTACAAAATTACTGCTTGTGTAGAATAGTAACCGTAAGAAATCAAACCAACAGCTGGTGGTTGCACGTACCAGAGTGATTTTTAAAGATTTCTCAGTGAAGTGTATTTGTTTAGTGGTTACACGGTGGTTTCATACAATAGTAAGGATTTAAAGATTCTATAAAAATGCTTCTTAACCATGAAAATGTTACCATTTCTTTCTATTATTGTCATTGTTCCCATTTCATTGATGACATGACCAAGAGCATAGAGAAAGTAGCAGATTTTGGGGTTACAGGTTATCAATATGCATTTCAAGGTACTTTTCAATGTATTCCCAGGCAAAATAAATAAACAATTGTAAACCAAAGCAGAAGAACAGATGTAAGAATATTGAAACGGGGAAATATGACTAAAATCTCATGTGAAGTGGGATAAAGGTCGAAAGGAATTCAGGTGTTTCGTAGTCATCTCCTGATCCAGGGTTTACAGTTTGGGTGGAATGGACCTAACCAGAAGCAAATCTTTCTTTTAATGCAAGTTTATGACCTTCCGTGCAAACGGCTGTACGTAGGTAAGGTATTTAGGGTTATTTTGGATGTAGATAAGAAAAAGTAATGTTGCTAGATCATTCCTGTGGTACAGCAGTCATATAGGGCCACTGGCAGGTAAGTTTTTAGGAATTCACCTGAAGAGAAGGTTCAGGGAGTGAGGTGCTGCTGTATGCCAGGGCCCCAATAATTCAGGCTTATTTTTTACATGCCTTACAGCCCAAATTATAACTGTTTCCAGCTGGTTGTGGAAAACATGTACATATAACAAATTAACTTTTTGGGACCCAGTTAGTAAATTGGCTTCTTCTTCTTCCTCTGTGGATGCTGCATTGATACACTGATTAAACTTACTCAAATTAAGACCACAGCTGATACCTATGGTGTTTTTCTAGGTCTTTTTAGTGCTTCTATTTCACAGTCTGGGAAGAGGTGTGATTGCAAAATGCTGGTACAGCTATTTCCTGTCACAGGTATATCCTTTGTCTAAGCCACTTCTGAAAATAAAAGGTGCCTCTCTATGAAAATTCAAGGCTGAATTAACTCTGTGTTTGTGCTGAACAAGTCAGCCAGAAGGGATTCATGGCGACACAGAGACAGGGGTTACTGATTTCAGTTCAAAACAGGCTCTTATAAATGCACATCCTTGTACACCCAGGCTGGCATCTTCAGTGCCATGTACCAGGGCCAAGTATAACTCTGAAACCTAGTATTTAATTTATATTTTCAAAAACATTGCTGTTCATCCACAGAATATCCCCTATGGGAGGAAAGTGCCCTGTGGTTAGTTTGAAAAACGTGTGGATGGTGGGGCTTTGACAGGATCCATGGAATTTTGTTGTCCCAAGGGAGAGGAAGGGAAGATGCTCAGAGTTCCTGCATGGGCAAAGAATTTTTTATCAGTCCTTTTTGTTTCATAACAAGAAACATAATTCATCCTATGTGTCGTGTTAGATTTTTAAAATTAAGCCATAATCTTCAGAAACCATCTTTATGTACATCTCTTATGTAAGGAAAAATAAACAGGTGATGTTATTGAAAATGTAGCCAAGGAGGTGAGCTCTGGGAATGGGCTCTCTTTAAACAAGCTGAAATCTCTCAGTCCCTGTGGTACTGCAAAAATATTGTCTCTTTCAGGATCCTTGTCTTCAGGTTTTCCTTTGGTTTATGGAGGTTTATTTTTGGAGTCAGAAATGAGTTGCAGCTCCTTGTGTAGCAGTGGCAGCATGAATCCTGTCTGCAGGTGGTCTGGAAGAAGGAGACGATAATTTTAATAAACCTTTTCTAACAGTGGGAATATTGTCTTTGTAACGGGAACCATCAGCACTCCTAAATTTGTTGTTGTTCTTTTGGATTTGAGTTTTGTGGGGGATTTTGTTTTGTTTTGGTTTTGTTTGTCTGTTTGTTTGCTTGTTATGTTTTTGGTTTTTTTTCTTAATTTTTAATGAACTATGCTCAGGAATTTTTAATTGGAAATGAGTGCATTCAGTTTGCCTTATTTCTAACATTCCTAGACATAAGGAGTTTAAAAGTTTGGTTAAAGCTAAAATGTTCTTGACCTTATGCTTTTCATGAGTGATTACAGTGGGAAAAAAAAAAGAGAAAAAAAGGCTTATGGGCAATCCAATATACAAATTTATGAGTGTATTAGAAGGATGATGGGCACTAAAACAAAACGGTAGATTATTCTCTCCTTTCCCATGAAACGAGGTAGAGAGAGAAAAGAAATCCACATTCTGAAATGAAACAGAATTCACTTTGCCTAGCTATTTTGGAGAAATACATACATGATTCTCTACATTGCTTACACATAATTACTGACACAAAAGCCTCTGTTTTAAAACTGAATTGTTCTTGAGAAAGAAAATGGTGTAAATGAAAGGAATGAAATTTTATATATTCATACTAATTTGAAAACCTGAAGAATTTTCTGGGAGGATTGGAAGGTGTGGACTTTGCAGCTTTCATCCTGTTAATGGTTATCCTAAGCTCTGTGGAATTCAGAGGTGATCAGAAATGCTAATGGAGGTTTAGCTGTATGGCTGCTAGAAAAACCAGAAAATGATAATATGGTTTGAATGGGGTTTAATCATTCTGAAAACATTTAGAGGAAGAGCCCACGGTGATTTTAGGGTGGTTTTGGTTTTTGTCTGATTCCATGTCCAGGTTTTCCCTGCAGCTGTTTACATCTGGAGTCATTACTTCCCCTAAATGATCCCGAAGAAAGTGTCTCTTCCATGGGGATGGCAGGAGGGGGAAGCTCTCCTCTGTTCAGCTTTTGTTCCGGCCTCAGACACCTGCAGCCTAAATTTTCATTGTAAATGTGGTTTCTGTGCCAGAAAGAAAGACAACCTGAGCAATGATGTCTGGCTGCAGCTGACAATTTTAAGTTATCTATGAAAATAGGCACCCAAATTCATCTTAAATTCAATGATAAATATCTCAGTTTATCCACATTTAAATACCCTCCAAATTTAACAACATGGTAAAACGATTTCTTTGAGAAAATGCATTTCTTTGCAATAGGTTATAGCTGTTTTAGTAGTCCTTGTCCTTCTCTGGGTAATGGCAACTCAGCTTTTGGATGCTGTTTATTTTCTCAATTGTCCAGTACAGCCAGAGCTCTTTGCTAACAGAGGGCATGGAGTGTGGTGGGTATCACCTATGCCAGATTTAAAATGCCGGCTGGAAAGCCACTGAAACAAGGAAAGGTCTCATTTTATTTCCAGGGGATACGTTGCATGCTCTGCATACAGATCTGGGAGTGCTTGGCCAACACCGAGCTCTGTGGCCCACTCAGTACTTTTAGATTGTATTTTTTTAAGTTCAAAATACTTTTATTTTTGGCCATGGAATGCACTTTGGAGAAACATTGCTTTCTAATTTTCCTCCCACAGTCCAATCTGCTTCTGCTCAGCAGCTCTGTGGTTTCCCTCTCAAGCGAACTGCTCAGTTGTGTAGAGGGGGAAAGAGATATTTTGAAAGCTTTTACCTCATTCTCTCTCCAGGATTTAATTTGAAATCCTGATACTCTTCCTGACTACATTTTCCTGCTGCAGAATTTGGAATTTTGGATTTCAATATGTCAAGAAAAATCATCAGTGTGTATATTTCCAGACATATGGATCCTATTTTGCAACCTCAGAAGACAGTTAATTAAAGTATTGAATAAATAAAAATAAATTACCAGGTGAGCACCAAAAACTGTTTTGTGATGAATATTCTTGTGAAGGTAAAGGCAGGAGCAGAAAAAGGTCCCAGCATGTTCCAGGAAAATAATTTCCAGGTTCAAATGAGGAATCAGCAGATCTCCAAGGAAATGTGTAATCCAGATCCACCTCAACATGAATAAAGACTGTAACTGAGTAATTTTCACAACAATTGCTATTTCAATAATATTCTTGAGTCCAGAACCATTCTGTGTAGAAGTTGTACTTGGTAAAAGTGTTTGTCCAAAAATCTAATAATTTTGTAAAATTTTAAAAAGAAGAAATTATTTGTCTGCTTCCAATAAATATTTACATGCTCAGTATTTCATTCCCACATAAAAAACTCAGAGGAATTCCAAGACACCCAGAGACTGGTGAGAGTCCATGAAACATGAGTGTAACACAGTTCATACAATAGAAATAAAGCCACATGCTCATGCTGCATGAGCTGAATGCTGTGGTATGTCTGGAAATTAAGAGTGCTCTGGGGATATTTAGAGAAAAACACATTTTGCTTTGTGGAATGCAAGAATTATTAATTCATAATCTCCTTCTAATTGAATTTCCAAACCACATAGATTAGCAATATATTTATGGTATCTTGATTCATCATAGTGCAGTTGATTTTTCCAGCCTGTTCTTAGCAATTTTGAAAGAATCCTTCGTACTGGTGAAGTTTCGCAGGGGAAAAAGAAAATAAGATTTAGACCGTGAAAATTCTTAACAAGGTTGCGAGCCTTTCCCCCACTTTTTTATGAAATGATTTTGACATGGTTGCTACATACTGAGAGATGTACTGTGGTTTGTGGCTTGGATTGCCACGCACTTTTATGCTTCGTTATTTTCTTTCCTGGTGGCTTTTCATGATACCAGAAAATTAAATATCCATGGGCCTGCAGTTTTCTGGGTAGGGTGCAGTGGTGAGGGAGGTCTGTTGCAGCTGAAGGTAAATGCATGATATTGTTTCTGATTAGGGTTCCACATCATGTGTACATAAAGGTTTCAGGAAGAATTTTGCTGTTTTCTCCTCATGGATTTCCTCTGTTAAAAGGCTGCTGCAAAGCTGTGGCCAAAAACAAACAAGTTTTCATGCCCTGAGCGTGGAGCAGAATGTCAACTGCTGTAGTGCATCTGTTTCTGTAATGTGAATATATTTACCTTTATCGGTCGTATCTATAATCTCACAACAAATATGTATTTTTTTTGCCTAGCAAAAGGCATTTCCCATAACACTAAGATGATTTGCATAGCCTTTAACTACACTGCTGCTTTCTAAGTGAATGCCTCTCATATCAGCCTTTCACATATTTTATTTAGATCAAAATCATGCTAATCTGGCTGTGACTTCCTGTGGTATGTTGCGTGTGCTTGTTAAATTCTAGCACAATGTTATTTTTTTCCCTAGACCTTTGAAATTTCATTGTCATTCAGAGCTTCATTAAAGGTCATTTTCTCTACGTGTAAGGAGTTCAGTTATTCCCTCAATGTTATTGATGTTTTTGTTTTAAGAAATAACAATTGTTACTTGTACCTTAACGCCCTCCATGGCTAGTTGAAGAATATCTGTCTGCAATATCTGCTTCTGCAATGAGGCGACACGAGACCTCTTTCCTCCTGCACTGTGATGGACAAGACATCATCCTTATTTGGGATTGGATAGAGTCATAAGTTAGGATTTTACTTACATTATCTCTTGGTTAACCCTCGTGGTTAACCCTACACTTCTATCACCTAGCTATCTCCGCATTTGTTGCTACCAAGTGTCCCTGTTTGGTACAAGTATTTATTTCACTTCCATCTCCTCTATTAACCAGGTTTCCACTGGGAGAAGCCTTCCCTCGTGGAGAGTTCCCAGTTATCCTTTGTGTTTCCCTTGGTTACTGGTGAAGCCGCACGGAGGCGAGTGGGAGATGGATGGTGCAAAGAGCTGAGCAGAGGCCAAGGAACACAGGGAGGTCACTCCAGAGTCTTACAGGAGCCTGTTTCTTGCTAGAGCCCGCTCTGAAGGCTGGAGGCTTTGGTGCATCTTTCCATTTGTGGTGTTTTTTAATGTTAAAGTTGATGGCAGAGATAAACCTCAGGGATTTATGGTGATTTCTACCGAAGCAGCACCACGGGACTTTCAAGTCCATCTTGACTTCTGCAATTAAAAACAGTGCAAGGCACATTTTTTCCATTAGAGTGAGATTTGTTGACCAGAAGGGAATATCTTATTCTTTGTTGAGTTACTTTTTAAAATAAACTTCTTATTGCTATTAAAGCAGGGATTTCTAATTCACCTTTACATTGGCTTAAAACTAACTTTCTGAGATGTCTTCCCTGACAAGTTCTTCTTCTTTTTTCCCCCCCTAAATTAATCTATTCTCTTAGAACAGATTACCCTATTTCTTTCCTCATTTTTTGGTATCCAACCCTTTATGACAATTTTTCCAGCCTAGTCATGGCTGGGTGAACCTAAACCATTTGGAGCTGTGTGTACAACAATTTGAATTCATATAAATGTGGTGATAACTGATGAAAGTCCTACAGAAGTTATTGGAGATGCAAATAACTTGAGAAGCTTATAAAGTATTATGTGTCTTCTCTGCTTTTCTAATGCTGTCATGTAAGGCTTTGCAGTTCGGAAACTTAAATGCAGAAAAATAAGCGGTAAAAGAGTTTTGTGGTTGGGTTGGTTTTTTCCCACAGAGAAGTGATATTGGACTGGGTAGAGATTACATCTAAATGTTTGCTGCTTTATCAATAAAAATTTTTATTCCTTCCTCCCATTTGAGAACCAGCTGGGGATGACTGGGAAAAAAATTGATGAACCTTTGTGTTAATACCAACCTTAAGTGGATTTCGATGTAGGAAGAAGTAATGTCATGGGGCATAAGGGCGTGGTACTACCTGGCAGCTTTGTTAAGAATCTCTACTTGCTTACACGGATTTTAGCAGCCTCTACAAGACCCTTTCTAATCAGAAACCACAGCAGAGTTATCCTTTGCAGAGCCGTGGCTTCAGATTTTTCTCTTTCCTATCAGTACAAAGAGCTTTCTCTGTCACAGTTACTGCAATGGATCGCTTTATTTTCACACATTCCTTGCAAATTAAAGGGGGAAAACCAATAACATTCACAAAAAAGACATCATCCCCAGGACAGAGGGGTTTTTATGCTGTACCTTTTGCGTTGGATCCTCTGTCAGGAGTGTGGTTCTTATTTCCAAGAGGCTGCACAACCTTGTGAATTACAGCAGCCTCTTGATGAGCTTCCATTGGGACAGGTGCTAATCCCTCCTCAAACCTTCATCCAGGGAGATATGATGGCACCTAGAAGATGGTTCTAGAAGGAAGCCACAGTCGTCCCTCTGTTGCTCTCTGTACTGATGTGGGGTCAGCTCTGCTTTCTGAGGATTCCCTCCTCCTCCTGCTGTGCAGGAGCAGACCTGGGACCAAATGGATGGGAATGGCCCAACCCTGCTCTGTGCATGGTAGGGAAAATTAGCCAGGGGTAAACTTTCACAGCAATTGTCCGGATTATGGTAGTGCTCTTGTGAAGAAAATGTAGAGTAGAGTAACAAAAAAAAAAAAAAGAAAAGGTGGAGATTAAAAAAGGCTTCAGGAACTGCAAGGAAAAATCTCCAGAGTTTAGCACCGTACAGGGAGCCTTTAACAGAGAAAAGAAAAAGTCTTCCAAATCAGAAACAAAGAAGATTTTTAAAAAACCTCACAGCTCTTCTGACTTTGCTTTTGAAAATCAGTTACCAGAGGTGACTGTATTTCTAATATGGTTTTATTTAAAAGCTTTTAAACAATGTTGGGGAAAAAAACCTGCTACTCGGCTTGACCTTAGCTCGGTGTGTTAGCAGTACACATGGTAGGAGGCCTTTTTGGTAACGAGAAGCAGCTGTTACTGCCCTCAGCACATAATCTACAAAGCTATTCAGTGGAAGTGAATAACTATTTATTATCCCTTTTCTTGCAAAACTTTTAGGACTAAACAGTAGGTTCATAAGCATGCCAGAAATAGCACCTCATTTTCCATTGAATAAGGTCAAAACAAGTCATTGGAAACTGATGATCACCTACTTTAGTAAATAAGAAATGCATGAAATATCCAGTGCAAATCAACCACCCGAGAACACCTTGCTGTCCAGCATCGCAAAGAGGGTAGCTCCTGGTACCTAACTTTGGAATTTTTCCTGGATGACATCACCACTAGATTTACAGTTTTGTCAATGTTACGTCATATATCTCCTTGTCTCAAAGCAGATTTTCAAAAGAAAGTGAAAAGAACCCCAGGAAGACCAAAGAAAACAGTCTCAGGACATGGTTTCTGTTCCCTTTTTCTCCATGGGGGCATTGAGAATTAAAAATTACTAGGATTTTAACATTTTTTTGGTCCAAAAAATAAGCTGTTTTATCCAAAAATAAGCTGTTTCACCCACAAAATCGTATGCCTTTCATAGGTCTGTATGAAAACCCAAAGGAATGTTAAAGTTTCCCCTCAGCAGGGGTGTAGCTGTTGTCTCAGGGAAGTCTGAACCTAAAGTTTCCTTTGCTCTGACAGTCTAAGCAAGAAGAGGCTTCCTGAACACACGTGTATGAAAATGATTAAATCTGATCTAATAACTGATACCACTGCAGGAGGACTAGAGTAACCTGAATTATAGACATTAAATCAGACATATCCCTGTGACCATCAGCTACAATGACCTCCAGAATATCTTAGCACTGCAAATAAAAAGTAAGGAATTTGTGTAAGAGTGCAACGTGGCTCTTATGGATCAGTTGCTGAGTACTAAATTCTCAGAAATACACAAATAAGGAGTTTTCACCACAATTTCACAAAAAATTCAGTCTTATTTAGTGGATATGTTTGTGTAAATGGAACAGGAAAGTGTTGTTAATAACCACTTTCTCCCTGCTCTGTTCCCATCAAGATTCCTGGTATCCCTTAGAGTGTATCAGGGTAAAATCTGCCACGCAGCACGAACTGTTTTAGGACGGGAGGTATGGACACTGTGTCTTTGTGAGCAGGGGAGTGGATGACAGAAACAGCTGGGGAACCAACTCAGAGGTTTGGAAATCTCCTGGGAATTGGGCCACCAGTGGAAACGGCATAAACCTCCAGAGATGTTGGATAAAGCACAGAGATTTTGCTTTGCGGAATAGAAAGAATTTCTTTTCCTGCAAGAAAGAAATAAAAGCCCCAAACCAACAGGCCAAAAGAAAATAGACTCCTTAACAGCTGTTCTGATTTCTCTACAATAAAAGTGAACAGATTTTTGAATGCATTGTTGCAAGTTAATTTCTCTACCTAAAACCCAACAAACTTGATTTCGTTTGGCAGGTTCTTGGACATCCATTTGGGTTAATAGCAGTGACGTTTTATTTAAAAAAGAGTATTTTAACTCGCGTTTCTCATGTAATAGGGAAGCTAAGAAAGGTAACTCTCTTTGAGGAAATCCTAATACGTCTTTCTCTGGGGTTTGCAGACTATATTTTACTTGAATGACTACCTCAGTCCTGAATATGAACTAAATAGCTAAAAATGTATTGAAGTAGTTGAGGTGTTTTTATGCTGGAAGCTTTAATTAACATAAGACTATGGCACAAAGAATTTTTGTTTCCAATATAGTTGCCACAGAAACATGACCCACCTCTAACCTTATATACTGCAGAATAAATATGAAAATGGTTAATGACAGAGCAGTATTTTCCATTTACTACTTCTGAGAAAATTGGAAGCATATGTTTAAACTGTGTGTCTTTTTTTTATCCCCCCTTTTCATTTATCTGATAAAATACAAATGAGAGCAGGTTCAGGCCTTATTAGCTCTTTCAGTAACTGAAGGATTCCTATTTATACCTGGCTGCTTTGGCTTTCATATTTCCCTGGTTGCCTAATTAGGTAGCAAAATGAAATCCCTGAGCTGGTGTGTAAAGAGGTGACAGGGCACAGCTGAAGCTCGATTGCTTTCAGCAGAGATGCTCTGGCTTTGCCTCTGTGTGAGCTGGAGGAGACCTGCTGCTTCTCAGGGGCCCCAGGGTCTCAGGAAGATTTTGGGGGCTGTTGGTCACTAATGCTGAAGGGTTGGGTACAGTCTCTGAGGGCCTTGGGGTAAACCGCCCCCTATTTTGCAGAAAGCTCAGGATAACACCAGTGCAGAGTATGGCAGCTTCACCACCTCGTGTCTGCTGCTAATGAGAGATCACCCCTTTCCCTCTACTCAGTCTTAATTAATATCGAGTCATTAATATGAACGAAGCACACCTGGGCTGTGAGGAGCTTTGGGTGGGTATTAGAGTTGTGTGGAAAATGGACCGCTTTTAATTAGTCCTCACTACCCTGAGGGAAGCCCAAGAAGGAGGAAAGCCGCATGGATGGATGTTAGACACAGGCTGGTATTTTAAGGGTTGTTCTCCAGCTATGGATGCCGTCAGAAGGGTCTCACTCGGCTATTGCACCACGTTCACCACGCACACGTCTGAGCACACCCTCACTGAGAGATGTCTGAAATGCCAAACCCACATTTTGCATCCACTGCTTGTTTCCAGCTCCTGGGCTGCGGTGTTGGAGCCTCTGGTGATTGTACACCATTTCCACGGCTCCTAAATTTATTTGGCTTTCCCAGGCTGGTTTCAGTAATACAGAGCTGAAAGTACCATCCTCCCACTTGATCTGTGCATGAGTGGGATGGCAGATCTGCTGTAGAAGATAAAGCAGCAGAATGAGTTTAAAGCTTTGGAGGTTATCTGTTTTTTAAAAAAAATGCTCTTTAGATATTAAAATTTATTTAGTTGTCACTGGAGGGAGTGGCACTTTAGAAATGAGGAGTGCTGAGTTTTGGGCGTAATTTTGGGACCGAGATATTTGAGAGAACACTGGTGCCTGTTTGTGCTTCTTTGTGTGTGAGTGTGAGGCAGAGTAGTAAATTAAATGTTCCACCCACCAGAAACAAGTGAAGAGCCTGATTTTGCAAACCCTGAGTAGTACTGTTGGCATTTTCTGTGGAGGTGTAATATGGATCTGTTCTCTAGAGGTTTTCTGGGTGTTTTTGCACTGCTGAGCAGAGCACACTGACCCAGCATTTGCATGGGGCACACGTGTGGTGGGCACACCATGCTCAAAGGCTGGTCTGTGTGGCTCTTCAAAGACCTATACTGCTCTGTCTAGTACTTTTATTTTTTTTTTAAGATTCCAAGCTCTAGATTTTTTTTTTTTTTTACTTTTGAAATTTGACTGGCAGCCCAGGTCAGTGAGTCGAGTCACAAATCCCTCATGCTGATGTCTCCTTTTCAGGTATCAAACACAAGCGTGTTTGAGGAACAGAGCCCTTCAGGCTAGGAAAATAAACACTCAGATGAGACCCTTTTCCCACTGCTACCACAAACCTAACTCACAGACAAATGAAAACCTGATGAAGGATATATGACAGGACCTATTGCACTCACCCTCCATGACCTCAATCTATCATGAACGCAACTGGCCTGTATCATGGCAAGCAACCCAGACAACTATCAGTGCTGCCCATAAATCACCTCCATCCTGCAGTTACGAGCTCCCCACAAATGTTGCCATAACTTCTGCGCTTCAAGTAGCCACACGCCTCAGGGTTGCAAAAGCCTTGAACGGGGTTTGCTGGTGTCGTGCTCGCTGGATCAAAAGGAAATATGCCCTCCTCACAGAGGGAGAGACAGGAGCAGGTTTATTGTTGCTTCATCCTTGGGGCAAAAAGCCTCCTTTGTTCTGCTGCCGAGGCACCCACCACCACGGGAAGCGTATGACAGATGCCTTTCATTCCTGGGAGAACAGAAGGTTTTCTAAAACGAGTGGGGCTTCTGGTGGCTGGGAGGGAGTTGCCATATGAACAGTGGCTGGTAGGTAGGGCTGTGCTGGAGGCAGCTCCTGCTCTGCTTCGCACGAGCTGCAGTGCCTACGGCAGAGTCTGGCTGAGCACTTTCAGTGATCTTACCCCGTTTTTGCCTGCTCCATCCCGCCTGCCGTGAAAAATAGGCAGTTGTCAGAAACAGAGAAACTCTCTTTTCCACATTTTAGCCACTGATTCTCCATGCTGACATAACAGCCCCAAAAATAACATGGTCATAATTCTCTGCCACGTCCATTTCTGCAGCGTAAATGTGATTCCAGTTGGTCCAACACAGTTAAGTTCCAACAGGCCTAGCCCAGAGAATATTCTGTGCAGGAATAATAGCAGCATTCCCCACAGATGGCACCATGGCCAGTCCCTGCATTACAGCACGGAGCCCTGAGCCCTTTGTACAACACAGAGTTGGGAGCAAGGTGTTCCTGCATTTGTCCATTCCTAGCAGGAGTTTGTTGTTGCACTGCATACTTTTAATTTTTCTTTTTTAAGTGAACAATGCAGCAATTGCTTCTGTGCTGAAAAGATACATGCTTGTGACTATTGGATGTTTCAGTTCAATCTTTTTTCTTTTCCATTTTAGTGGCATTATGATCAAGTAACACAGCAGCTGTCTTGATATCCTCGTCCTACATGCTGGCTGTCATTTCTGTCATTTTGCTTCCTCCAGGATGACAGATACATTGCTTCTGAGCAAGCAAAGGCTTCTTATCAATCAGTCAGATGTAGTTGTGCTTACACTGAATAACCTATGCATTTACTGCCATACACCAGAATAAAAGGGGAAAATAAAACCTGTTCTAATTTTTTTTTAAAAAAAAAGCCTTTCTGGATGTGGTAAGAAAAGCATCAGTCTTCTGTTAGGAACTAAACATCCAATTTTAAAATCTGCTTTGAAATATGGTAGTAACAGTGTTGTTGTGGGTCGGAAGATCTAGGGAGAGAAATAGAAAGTTTGTAGGTAGGAGCTATAATATTTGTTAAATCAACTGGTAGAGTACAAAAAGAAACAAGCTTTAATGAAAAAAAAGGGCATTTTCAAGGTCTGAAATGCAAGTATGAAATACCAGACTAGGGAGTAACCAAATGCTCTGCTCTTGCCTTGATTGTAGTAATCAATTACTGATTGGCGAGCAAAGAGGGCAGCAACCTCTGAGAACTGAGCTAGTGGAAATACTGGTCAGCTATTCCTTCTGTGGCCCTGGGGTGAAGTCATTATCCACAGAACTTAGCAAGGAGCAGTATATTTAACATACTTAGGAAAAAATGTTAAATAAGAAAAGAGTCATGGAGCATGGTTTATTTAAAAGGGAAGGAAAAGCTCTTTTTGCATCCTGTCCTGAAACGAATTTATAGCACAGAGTCTGAAATACCATTATGGAAATATCAAACTGTGCTGCTACAAGACTCAGGCATCATTTTGTTAATTTTTGTCTGCCTTTCCTCTCACTATGACATTAGGTTAATCATAACAACCCTTCAATTATCTTCTCCTAAAAATCCTGGAAGACCCAGGCATGGATGAAGGCTCTTAACTAGAGTCCCTGATTGTCCTCAAGGTCTCCTCAAGTGCTTTAACATTAAAAATGCCTGCATAATGTGCAGGGCAGAGCACATATTTATAGATTTGGCCTGAAACTCATATTGTTTTGCCAAAAATATCTTGCTGCTACTTTTATAGATAATATCACCTTGTCAGGATCATCCCTGTATTTCGAACCTCTCACAGGTTTTGGGAGGAGTCAGACAAGGGATGAAGGGGCTGATGGATACTCATCACCTCCTCAATGCAAATGTCCCAGCCACTGGTGGAGCTGTGCCAGTGGGAAAATACTGCCCCTAAATCCTGTGGCAGAAAAGGCCTTTGTGCGGGTCAAAGAAGGGATTTCCCCCACCCCCTCCTTTGTCCCGCTACAGCTGGAGAAACAGGGTTAATTTTAATGTCTTTTGTTACTCAGATCCCATTCCATATGTCCTAATTAACCCTGTCTCATTCTGGCTAAAGGTTTCTGTTAACACCTTCTTTTCAGTGTTTCTGGCATGCTGAATAAACAATCTCATGCACAAAGCCCCATTAACATGCAAATGCCCAAGTTACACTTTGTGTTGGGCTTCATTAGTATGGAGAGATGCATTTCCCAGTGGGAGGTCCCTAGTACAAGAATTTGTGCAATTATGCAGTTTGGGTGACAGCTCAACATCACGTGGGTGGATACTGCAATATTTTCTTGGAGTCTTTCCTCTAGTGAAAAATGGATTTTCTTTGAGAATGCGTGGCACCCATTTGCTCGACTTTTCTTCTGAATAAACACGTTGCCAAGTAATCTCGACAAATTTGGAATCAGTTTCTGGGAAGGTTTGTGTAAGGTAACATTTGAATGCATAAGAAGAGTTTTCCAGGGCCAAACTGAAGAAACGTGCTCTCAGAATAATTTGTGACTAGTGAGCGAGTGTAGATATGTGCATGCCCAGTCAAATAAACTTGACTTGGATTTTGCTGCTGATTTTCCAAAGCATCAAACAGAATGCTTCAGTTCAATATTAAAACACCCAAAACCAAAACCCAAACAACAACAGAACCAACCCCCACACCTAATTATAATTTATAATATAATTTTAGGTTTTAAGATCTGGGTGGTTTAGAATTCATACACAAAAAATGAGGATAAATTGATTAATCTAAGAATTTTGTTACTCAAACTCCTTTCTTCCTACTGTACTCATTATAAATTATTCACTCTCTGTGGTGAATGTAGAACATCAATACTGGTTATCTTTAATTTTAAGGTAGAAAAAAAGATGTTTTCATTATGTTATTCATTCTAACGTATAATAAAGATATAATATTTGGCCTGGAATGTTACAGTGGGCTCAGCTGGGTTCATAAGGAACTGTCTGACCTTAGGTGCTTACATTATATCTGTAGGGATATACAATTAGCTGTGTAACCAGCTAAAATTGTTGTAAGAGTGGCTGTGATTCTGAGGAGAATGAGAGTCTCGCTAAGAGTGGCTCTGCTGCTTTTTATATCAATTGAGGCAATTACATTACTTGCAGGAAGTCTTAGGCATTTTGGACCTGTGGTATGTTTTGGGCTGCAGTACTGCCCTGTGACGGTGAATTTCACAGCTTTATTATTCTATTGTATGAAATAAAGTATTATATCCTTTAATTAATTGCTGCCAGGTCATTGAACGGTTTTATAATTATTGTGAGAAAACACAAGGCAACCACTCTTTCAGTCAATGCACTCTTGCAATGGGTCTATCAGTTATCTTCTCTGAGTACCCTCTCTGAAATAAACGTGCCACATCCAGTTTCTCTTCTCATGGAACCCTTTCCATATGTTTTTATGCCATTCTTTTGAGACCCTTCTGTTAAGTCTTTTGCAGTAGCCAGTGTTGCAGATGAGTTCTCCACTGATTTACTGAGTGACTCCATAATCCCTTTTGTATAATTTTATGCACTGGATCTCTCTTTATGTCCTTAAAACCCCACATCTGTCCCTGCACATTTCAAAAGATATTTGCACAGATCTCTCCGTGGTGTCACCAGATTTTGTTAATGAATTGTTTTCCTGCTGTGTAAGACATTATTTCTTGCAGTACCTACAGTTTTTCGTCTCTTTCACCTGCCAGGTTGGTGTAAAACTGTAGCTTTTCCAAATCTTCTGAGTGTTCTCTCATCTCAGCAAATTGAAATAATTTCATCTCTATTTATGATTGGTTTTTTTTCTCTTCTGATGGCTCTTTCTGCCATATTTGAATTCCTTCTTCAGAGACGTTCTTGAAAAGCTTTTTACTGCCAAGTACAGTGCCTTTGCAGAATGGCATCTATTTCTCTCATAACTATTCCTTTTCCTTGTCTGGCATGTCCTGTGAATAGTAATCTATTCAATGATTCAATATATATATTATAAGGAAAAAATCAGGGTAATAATTTTTTCTCAATATAATAATTTCTTTGTTTTATGCCATTGATATTGGGGGTCTGTCAGAAAGCCATGGTTTGTGCAATGCCATAAACATTTTCCAGGGGATGAGAGGACAATTTGCTCTCCAGATGAAATATCAGCTCTCTGCACAGTGTCAAGAGAAGTATGACTTTACCTGACTTCCATAGACTGACAACTGTACCTGTTTTTGGTAGATTTAATTCACAGTTGGTGAATTTAATTCACAGAGAGAGAAAATGGGTGGCTTATTCAAGATGTCTTTTAAATAAACACCTTTCACTGTAATTTTAGGTAACTTCAGAATGGACAAAACCGAATTAAAGCCTAAATCACAGCATAGATAATTTAGATAATCTAAATAATCTACTCTCAGATAACAAATTAAAAAAGTTAACACTGTCCCCCACAACCACTCCCTCTATGATAAGAATAGTAGTACAGAAGACCAAGTAACTTTGTTCTAATATGGACAAAAAGACAGCAGTTTCGTAAAATCTCTCTTCTTAAGGGGAACTTTTCTAATTTTCCAGGTTAGCGTGTTGGTAGCAGTTTACTGTGAAGCAGTATTTTTCCAATGTACACAACTTTACAATGCCTCCTACTAGCTAAGAGATTAAAAATTCAATTTTCTTTGTTCCTTAAAAGGTTGAGAGATGACTTGAGATTAAATACTTCCTTTTTTTTTCTCTTGAAAAAATAAAATTTTCCTTCTAAATTTTAATGAAATCAAAGGCAAAATGACAATTGTTTTGGCATCTCAGAAGAACAAAGATTTCATCACTTCTTTTTAATTTTTTCTCTTTTAAAAAATTATTTTTTAAAAAAAAAATTTAAATTTTATTTTTAATTAAATTAATAATTTAATTTAATTTTTAATTTAATTTTTAATTTAATTGCTAGGAATATCTTCATTAACAGACTTGCAATATAGGAATCTGAAGTTTTCTCAGTCCACATTGTTCCAGTACTTTACAACACAAAATAATTTGTTTCTATAGAAAATTCTTACAGAGAATTGACTTATTAGAGAAAGCTCTAAAGGGAATAAAGAAAAACTGTCCACACTGGTTTTATTTGGAGGGGACTCTTCCATGGTCATGCCATTTTCTTTAAAAAATCTCCTCCCAATTGCAATTTTTTGGTGAGGTGGTGATCTGACATTGGGTTAAGAGTAGTGTAGATACAGACCACTATGGAGTCACAGTCAAATATATCCTCAAAAATAGGATAAACAAAATGCTCAGAAATAAAAACATCTGTGTTCTTCTGCCCATGTTGCTCAGCATCTTTTTGCTCCCATCAAGATGTTCATATTTAGGGAGCAAAGTTTTGGTGTTTGCATATTGTTTTTAATTCCTGGTTGAGGGAATGGCTGGGGTTTTCTCATGAGCTCCCAGCACATGCAGAAACAACTGCGATAGAAATGTCTGCCAAAATCCTGGTTTTGGGTGGGGGAGAACCCCCTCATACCTCTCCAAGTCACAGCAACAGCTCATTTCTAGCACTTAACATCACAGTAAGTGCACATTACATGTGTACTCTGCATGAACTGCATTTTGAAGTAAATGAAGTTACAAGCCCTGTTCTGTAAATTCATCTGACTCCCAGCAGAGCATATGTAATGTCTCCTAACAGACTGCAGACTGGATAATATTTCTGCCATTTGAATTACCAACAAAACTAATTCATGCGTTTTGGTCCGTTTTTAAAAGAGTGCCTGGCCAAGTGGTTTTGTTTTCTTGTTAAATATTGTGCACAGAGTTCCTTGAAGAGTTACCAAGGTCATGTTAATAAAAGCTTACCTTTGAGCAGATTTATTTCAAATGTACAATATGGGGATAAATGAGATTTTCAAGCAGCTTGAAAAGACAAAAAAAACCCCTTCAACAAAACTGTTAGGATATAGACTATAATGAGACATTCGTAATTAATGCGGTGTAAGAAAGTTTGATTTCTGCACTGCAGCAGCGCCCAAAGCTGCTCTCCTGTGGCGATCTGGGGGTGTTGCATCATGACTTCAGAAGAGCCCCCAGGTGTGCAATCAGTCAACACCAGAATCTGCACCATGGATCAAGTTTTGGGCTGAATTTGGGTTTTCCTGTCACCTGCACTTGTTCACGGTTGTGGGTTTGGAGCAGCACAACCAAACTCCGTGCTTTTCTATGATTCAGCATCTGTTGTGCTGAGCTGCATCATCCATGTAAGAATTTGAAGGGATCAGCTGGGCAATCATAATTCTGAGTGTGTACTGAAGTCTCACTATAAATCATGGTTGTGACATGCGACTACAGCTCAGGCTGGATTTTGCTGTGAATAGCTGTAAGAATGGTTGTGTTTCATCTGTACAGATGGGCTGAGAAGCTGAAAACACAATTTTTTGGGGGAGTATGAGGCTGGATACTTTTGGCCTGGATAGATTTGAATTTTTCAAATGAAATGAAAAAATCAATATTTGTTATAGCTTAGACAGCATTTTAATTCATATTTAATCTAATCCACTCTCACGCCAAAAAAGCAAGCAGATAAAAAGGTATTTAAAAGTGAAACATTTGGGTGTGCTGTTAAGAAAAAAAAAATCAAAAAATTGAAAAGAAAATGTGAATTTTTCTTCCTTTTACTTGGTTAAAAACCTTTGTAAGCAGTTGACCATGGTCTTTAGTCTGATCTTGCATAGTGGATTAGAGTTTTAATGTTGGTTTCTACCCTCAAATGCAAAAATAAGGGTCCAGGGGAGGGCTTGGGTCTGTATTTTGCATAGGATTGGAGGCAGAGAGAGAAGCCAGTCCAGAGGGAACTCCCTGTAGCACAGAAATTTTGGAAACAACGTTACTTGTTTGAGCAAACTAGCTAGACATAAGTGATTTTATAACCCTAATTCACCCCCTGATTGGCGAGAAAGAGAAAGGCCTTGAATCTTTGAGCTGTGGTAATATCTAGAACCAGAGATGCCAAGTACACTTTTGAATAATTTTGAATCCTACTGAATATTGAACAATTGACTGTAATCTTTGGTGTTCACAAGGTTTTCATTTGCAGTGTGACTTCCATGGGTGCATTCTTTATCTGCAGCCTTGGCACAATAGCTGGAGGTTATTGATGGAACATCACTGTCGCTGCAGGTTTCAAATCTCTGGTAACTCACTTCACTCAGGACTTTTGCCCTTTAACAGGCTTATTAAAAACCTTTGAATGACAATTCTGCCCCACAAAATGCAGTAGCACAGCTCAAGCATCACACTGTGCTTTGAAACTTTATCCCTTCCTGTGGAAGCTGTTGCACTAAAGAAACATATTTTTCAACCTTAATGATCCTATGATTCCATGAAATCCGCCTCAGGGTCTTATTTTGTATAGCTGAGGGGGCGAGGAAACAGAGGATGTAGCAAGGTTTTATCCTTAATTTGTTTCTTGAACATCTTAAAAAGTAAATATATTGTTTTGATGGTGCTAGAGAGTAACAAATAGTTACAAGCTTGTGCTTTATTGTGCTTTGTGGGCTCTCGCTCAGTGTCGTGGCCTATATGCTTTCTCACAGACTTTCACCCAAGGATCTGCCTAGGGACAATTAGACAAGTATTCATTTCGAGTATGCATCATGAGGCAGTTAAATCAGAGCCGCGCTTCTCGGAGGGGAGACGGGGTGCGATGCGGGGCATTAATTACCGAGATGTCACGAGAAACTGTGGGGAAGTAACTCATCGGGTTCCAGGCCTGGACACACAGCCAAGGCTGCAACCCCGCTGCAAAGTGATCCTGCAGCGCAGACCCCGCATGCCCGGGGGGGGGCAGGACCAGGGAAAACAAACTCTCCTCAAACCTTTTGAGAGACCTGGGAGCTCCTTGCGAACAAATAAAGCAGCTGCCATTAATCCTTCAAAAAGAAAATGAGGGAAATACTGATGATGCTCATTGGTTTTAATTTTCACGTTGGCTGCTGTGAGGAAAGGCTGGGAGTGTTGGGAATGTCCAGCCTGGGGATGAGAAGGCTCTGGGGAGACCTTAGAGCCCCTTCCAGGGCATAAAGGGGTTCCAAGAGAGCTGGAGAGGGACTGGGGACAAGGGATGGAGGGACAGGACACAGGGAATGGCTTCCCACTGCCAGAGGGCAGGGCTGGATGGGATATTGGGGAGGAATTGTTCCCTGTGAGGGTGGGGAGGCCCTGGCACAGGGTGCCCAGAGCAGCTGTGGCTGCCCCTGGATCCCTGGCAGTGCCCAAGGCCAGGGTGGACATTGGGGCTTGGAACAACCTGGGACAGTGGGAGGTGTCCCTGCCTGTGGCAGGGGGTGGGACTGGATGGGCTTTCAGGTCCTTCCCAGCTCAAACCATTTCATGATTCTGAATATGGGATTTTATGGTCTAGTAAGCTGTCTAACCTAAGAAGACTCAAAATCTGCAGTTTAACAAGTTCTTAGTGTGTCAGGCTGCTTGCTTGTACATTACACACACTTTCTTGTGGTTAATAATATCAGAAAAATAAAATTAAAGAAAGCTTTCTAAATCCATTGAAGGGCGAGTTTTAAGCAGCAAAACCTTGAAACATCCAGCTGCTGCAAAGCGCCCTGTAAGGCACACTTTAACAAATTTAGCCTGAATTCTCCATGACTGCGAGGCCCAAAGCAGTGAGGAGGTGGCTGTAAAACTGGTGATTATTTTCATGCCTTCCAAGATAGTCCCACATTTTTTTTCTGAGCATTGTGGGTCTGACTTACAACTTTACAACTCCTTCCCGCTTTCTGTGTGATGAGATGTCAGGCCTGATGGCTGCAAGAAGGCATTCATGTCTGATGAAGAGGAGGAGGAGGACGTAGAGGATGATGCCGCTGCTGGAGGACCAGGCCATGACCACCCGCAGCAATACTTTGAGTGGAGGTAAGAAGTGTGAGTTACAGTGACACAGCTGGTGCCACGGCCAGAGGAAGAGCTGCAATAGGTGTCTGGGCAGGAGAGAAGGCTGTGTTAGCTCAGGCACAGAATTCCTTAAATGACTTTACAGGATTTTGAGGCTCAGCTCCCTCATGCCCATCTGCCTTGGAAAGCCAGCACTTGCCTGACACCCCCCCTGCATGTAGACATTCCTAGGGATGATAAGTCTTACATAAGATATAGGCAGGAAGGATTACATCTTCAGATGTTCTGAAACTGGAGGTGGCAGGTGAAGGGCAGAGGGTGGACTGAAGCACCTCGGGTTAGGAATTTTGGTGGGAAGGTGGAGGAATCACCCATGATGATGCTGGAAGTCAAGCTGAGAAAGAGGAAGAGATGGGGAGGAAAAGATCAGAGCTGGTTTCTGAGCAGTGTAAGCTGGCAGATGGACCTGCAGCAGTGGATACTGTCAGGGCGGTAAGAGAGCCATAACAGCATCTTGTGAAGTGGGCATAGCCTTGTCAAGGATGGACTTGTGAACCTCCTCTGAACAGACATCACGGAGCTGTTGTCAGAGGGGTGGGGAGAAACAGATTTGAATGGTGACACTGAAGAAACCTGCTGGATTTCCTTTTGTTATAGAAGCTATTTTTACACTCGTTACTTTCCCTGTGCACTGGGTGTGTCCAGAAATTCAACTGGCCACGGCACCCTCCAAGTGTGCCCTGCTCTGGTGTCAGCCTCCCACAGTGCCACACAGTCTCACCAAGTCACCGTTAGCAGAGAAATACCACAAGAATCAGAAAATTCCAGACTAATTTGGGTTGGGAGGGACCTTCAAGTCTGTCTCATGCCATCCCCTACCATGGCAGGGACACCTTCCACTGTCCCAGGCTGCTCCAAGCCCCAATGTCCAGCCTGGCCTTGGGCACTGCCAGGGATCCAGGGGCAGCCACAGCTGCTCTGGGCACCCTGTGCCAGGGCCTCCCCAGCCCCTGAGTGAAAAACTGCTTCCTAACATCGAGCTTAAATCTCTCCTCTTTTAGTTTAAAACCCTTTCTCCATGTCCTTTAACTATCTTTTCATGGGAAGGAAAATGAACGTGGCCCAAACTTGAGCCTGACCCTGTGCTCAGCTGACACAGGCAGCAGAGCTGAGCAGCACTGGGAAGGATTTAAACGCCCTGTATTTCAGTGCATGGGAGCTGATTTCTGCAAAAAGCTGCAAAACAGCACAAGAATGCACACATTTGACAGGCCCTGAGAGGAAGTGCCTTTCCAGGCAGCAAGAGAGCTCCGTGAACTGCAGCAGGAAAGGCACCACCAGCTGGGGCCTGGGAAGCCAGATCTGCTGCCTGCGCTCTCTGCGATGACACCCCGAGGGTTCTGGAATGGAGGAGCCCTCAAACACCCTGGTTTGGATGCTCTGCTCCACCCACACAACCCCAGCAGAGCCTCTGGCCAGCTCCTGGGCTGTGCTCTGAGCCATGCCTGTGTTCTCCCCTTGGCAAGGGCAGACCCAGCCTTGGTGGCAGTCAGGCCCTGGGGCTGTTCTCACTCCCTCCAGCTCTTTGCTGGCCACTGGGGCTCTCCTGATGATTAAGGACCATCTGTGACTGATGGCTTTTCTTCCGACTGTGTTGAGACAGCGTGAAGGAGGCACCAGATCTGCTGTGGCAGTTCCTAAAACAGGAATATTTCCCATAGGAAGGGATGTTTTCTTACCCTTTCTGAGCCTTTGGTGGCTCAGACGAATGTGGAGGGACATGGGTGGGAAATGGGCTGGGGGAAAATAAAATCGTGTTAGAGGACCCAGATGCGTGGAACTCAACTCCCTAAATTTGCCAGGAGTACTTTTTTCCTGCACGACTCACTCACATTTGGTTTTCAAAAATGTTATTGATGGGTAGATGCTTACAGCTGAGTCTTTACATTTTTGGGGGTGGGGAAAAAAAAAGAAAGGAACAATAAAATCTTGCAAACTCATAGCTCAGCTTTCTCTTCTATTAGGTTTGGAGCAAAAAGCAAAGAATCTTGAAAGCCCACAAATATTTGTATTTAGCAATTCAGTGGTTTTATCTCTGCATGAGACCAGGCTAGGATAGAGAATGCCTTGGAAACACAGATTAAAACAGCTCCTTAAATAGTGGTTCCCAACACCCTCCCTGAAATTTCTCATGGCAATTTAATTAAATTAGGAGAATGAGTCTGACTAACATCTCTGAAACTCAGGGACTGAAATACCTGGAACTTCCCTCCACTTATGCAATGTGCCTGAGTACAAATACTGAGCAATGTTTTAGTATGGATCCCATCTCTGCATGCCAGACTGCTTAAAAAGTGTCATCTATTATTATTATTATTATTACTATTATTATTATTATTTCTGAATTCTCCATGTAGGAAAGGCAGTGGGAAACAAAACATGTTTGTTTAAAGCAGTCCAAAAAGCCCTGCCTGTGAGCAAGTTGTCTTCAGACCAAGCCTGAAGCTAGCTCGCAGTCTGACAGGTCTTTGAATTAATTGCCCCCTCTCCTTGCTAGCAAATGAGAAGTTTTTAAACATCCTTTTAAGCTCACTGAGTGAGTTTCTGAAGTTTTTGTAGTGCGCTGCTGCAGAATATTGTGGTTTTCAGGATGTAAGTAGTGATTGTTCAGGTTTGGCATAATTGGCACCAGCCAGGGTTGACTACACCCAGTTTGCTGGCCCAAAGTATTTATTGTGGTGAGCTCTGCTGTGGGGTGAGGGCAGACAGCAGCCCCCGTGTGCCATACAGGGGCAGTGGCAGAAGGATATGGAGGGGACAGACAGGGGCGTGCTGAAACAGTGAGTCCAATTTTGATACCACAAAAGAAATTCAATTTGTCCTATCCTTCTTTGCAGCTGGAACCCAGGACAGGTACCTTGATTGCTGTGACATTTTCAGGGACATTTCTGGGGATGAGAAGGGTTGTGAGAGAAAATATTTCTCCCTGAGCTCTTATCACATGCATTGGTTCATCTTTCCTTAGAGCTTCCAGTCAATCTTTTCTCCAAGGCATCAAGGGAGAGGACAAGAGGAAATGGCCTGAAGTTCTCCAAGGGGAGGTTTAGATTGGATGTTTTCCTCACTGAACGGGCTGACAAGTGTTGGAATGGGCTGCCCAGGGCAGTGGTGGAGTAACCAGGCCTGGAAGTGTTCAAAAGACATGTGGGTGTGACACCTGGGGATGGGGGTTAGTGGTGGGCTTGACAGCACTGGTGGACGTCTGGACTCTGTGGTCTCAGAGGACTTTTCCACACTCAGTAATTCTATCATTCCCATATGACACTGCTGGTGTGCCAGGGGAGGGCACAGGGCTGAGCTGCACTGGTTGGGAACTGGGAGAAGAGAAGCAGACCCCTCCAGAGGGGATTTTTCACAACCATCGTGGCTCAGGGCAGGATCAATCAGCCATGAGAAGGGGCTGTCTCTTCCCTCTGACCACAGAGGAAGAAGAGGCTGCTGGTTTAGGCAAGACTGTGGATTTTCAGTGAATGAAATTGGGTGGGATGAGACTTGCCCTCAGAAAATGGGTGTAGAGAAACAGCGTAGCGTGACAATTTGCTATGGTAAATAGGAGACCTACAGTGCTGTCGCTGTCCTGGAAGCCAGGAAGCCACAAGATTTCTCCTAACACTTAATAATGCCTAAAGAAGCTATTGTTTTGGGATGCAGTTCCTCTTGCAGCTCACACTGTTCTCCCACAGCAACCACAAGAGTCTCTGCTTCTGGTTCTCTGAGGCCTGGGCAGAGATTTCATGGGATCAAAAGGTGTTTTCAGGCTTTGTCTGAAATCAGCAGGTGTTTTTTTGGGTTTTGCCTAAATTCAGCAGGCATCCACCTCCCCCTGGAGTCACCACCAGCACAGTCAGATGCAGTACCACATCACCTGGACCTCAGGTACCAAATGAACCACACTGGAGACTGCAACCAATAATTTACCTTGTCTGCCACGCCCATGACTTGTGAAAGCTTCAGGTGTGTGTCTGCATGGAAATCCACAGCCACTTTCCTATGCCCAGCACCACCTAATTTAATTTTTCTGATTTTCCTCAATTCAAGAACCCTTAACTGGTGAACACCTGAGGTTTTCCCTCACCAGACTGATGTGAGGGATAAAAGCTTTCTCATGCTTTTATGGTGTGCCTGAATTTCTGTGTGTAAAATATCCAACACCTCTGGCCAGATGTATTAAGGATGATTTAAAATTAAATTGTCTTGTTCTGAACATTGATTGCCCTTGGAAATCACTGATCTAGAAGTGAGAGAAATAATGCATTGGGTGATTATCTTGATGTAAGAAGGAGTTTCTTGATGTTGTCCCATAAATAGTCCTTAAAACAGTCTATAAATAGTCCATAAATGTGGAGACGTGAGAGAAAATGCAAGGCTCAGGAATTCCTGCTCCTGGGTGGAAAACAGCAGTGCAAATGCATATGAAAACCAACTCTGCCACCAGACATCCCCATGAACTGGCACTGGAAGCCAGTGGCACAGGCTCAGCCTTGACTAATCTTGTTTAAAGGATCTGGCTTACAAAGGAAAAAAAAAGAGTCTAATAAAAGCATCCAAGGATTTTGAAACCCAGCACAAAATTGCTGATGCAAGGGAAAAAGTGAAATAACTCCAGCGTGGGTCTGTAAAAAGTCGCACACTCAAAGGACCTGGACAACTGCAAATGCAGTTCACACATCCAGTGTGAGGAATAATTAACAATATTAAATGAAAAATGGAAGCTGAGCGCACATAAAAAAGGGGGAACCAGCATGAAATGTCTTACTGCTTCCAATCAAAACCTCTTTCATGAACAGCCAAAATATGTCCCCTCACAATACTTTTCTGACACAAAAGGTAATCTTTGGTGCTCTGAATGCTCAGTTGGCTGCATAGGGGATGAAGAGACACACACACAAACTTGGACTCACAACATCTATTTCTCACTTCTGTAGTTATTACCAGATTTTTTTATATTTATCTTATTGAAAATGGTAGGACTTTTTCTTTCAAAACGAGTGAAAAGCTCCTCATTTGAGCCACGTAGCCTAAAAAATCAGAAGCCAGCAATCAAACCCAATGTGAATACACTAACTCTAAATTCTTAAATGATACAATTCTATGTAAAAAAACATTTAAACTTTTTATTTTTCTACTTGAGATCTACCCTTCTGCCTCTAAACATTTATGTTTATGATGAATATCAAGTCTTGGCTGTATTTAATGGCCTTTATTAATATTGTCATACTGGCATGGTTTTCTGTTCCACTAAAGATGCCAGGACTTAGGAAAGCCTTTCTAAGAACACAGAGTTTTATCCAAACATAACTGATTTCAAAATTAATTGCTTTGCTTCATGAAAAAAAATTTAAAAAAGGTTTTGAGCTAGCATCTTGTTTAATCTTGTGGGTTGGAAGACAGAAACATTAACTTTGTACTGATACCTATTTTTTGTTTATGGTTGGTCATAGCAAAATGCACACCAAAGAGACAGTCTCATTGCATCTTTATTATAGAATTATAAAGTATTTTAAATTGTATTACATTATTGTAATTTCTTTTATTTTTAAAAACTATTTTATTGTTTTTATTTGTGCAACGGTACTGGCCAGAAGCAAGAACACCTCTGAGCCGGCTGCTCTCCAACCCAAGAATGAAAAGATGATTCCCTCCCTCCAAAATCTTGCATCAAGGAAAAAACAAGTCTGTATAATTTGGCCGGAATCGCTGTAATCACAGCATTTCAGCAACCGATCTTATATCAAGTGACTTTTATGCCACTTCCTGAGGAGAAGAGAGTGCCTGTGAGATATCAGCAATTACCTGGCACCCGTGAGACTTATGAACACTTCTAATTCTTTTAGAGAGCTCAGAATAAGACATTTTGAATTTTCATGTTTAAAAGAATTCCTAGGGTTAAGTGAAATTCCTACCTCCATAAAAAAATTACTTTGTGAGATGAATTTGGGCTCTTTATAATGCTAAAACCCCCTGGTTTCCAAATTGTTCTTGTTGTGGATTTTAGTCAGTTCCACCTGGAGAGGAAATCAAGTTACTGCCTGCATAGAAGACTCATGTCATGTGTACACACACAGGCAATGTTTCACTTTTAGTCTCATATTTCGACTTATAGGAGAAAACTACCCAATAAATAAACATTACATGTGTTATCTCCAGTGTTTTCTATTCTCTCTGTCCAGAGGCTCCACTGAAGAGCAAATCTGACCAGGAATGACAAAACCTCTACAGATGGAAAAAGACAGAGTGCCCATTTCTCTGTTTCAGAGAAATTTTAACAATATGCCATTAATATACCATTTTTAGCCTATAAACCTTTTCCTGTGGCTCGAAACACTGACATTCCCAATACCTATGTGGAATTTCAGCTTTAGCCACTTCAGTGATTACCCAGTGAAGGCGTAAACTGGGCTGCCCACACTGCCAGGGGATGTAAAACTCAGCTCCTTGGGACAGTCAGGAGCTGTTCAACCCCCCAGATGTGAGGTCTGGAGTGCTTCCCCCAGCCCACACAAAGGCTGAACAGCACAGGTAACTCATGGAGCAGCAAATGAATCCCTTGTTCTTGCAAGAATCTACGATATTTCATGTAGTTCTCCCCTTTGGTGCCAATAAGATTTCAGGAAACCAGATGGGAGACCCATAACACTTTTCTGCTGAAGGAATAAGTGATATTCCTTCAAGTGAGAATCAGGCTACACTGTACAGTTCTTTCTTCATAGCTGGCCAGGCTAAAGCAAAGATGAGTAATAACAGCTGCTCCCAGGTAGAAAAGTGCAGTTAAATCATCATCATTATGGCTAAGCTTACATGGGCATGTGTACAACTGGTGCATCCTTTTCCCCCTTTAAGCACCTGAACTGTGTGTGAAATTGCCTTTTTTTGCAGTGCAGGCTCTGGATCTTTGAGGTTGAGCCCCGTTGGGGTAAGCAAAAAAGCCACATTTGCTGGGTGGGTAATGCTTTAAAGCTTTGAAAGTTTCTCTCCTCACCCAGAAAGAGCCTGGCTGACGTAAGGCCTTGTGGGCTTGCTGGAAACCTCCTTTGTTTTTCTGGGATGTAAGGGAGCTCATGGGAAAACCTGTGGCTGAAGATGTGATCTGAAGCCACCATCCTGTTTCAAGCTGGGTAAAAGTCATTACTTGAATGTGTGGGAGTGCTCTTCTAGAATGGTTCTAGGAATCGAAACTGGGGAATTAAATCTGTATGTGCTTAACCAAAAAACTGTAAACCGAGCTTATCTCTTGTCCTTCAGCAACCACGTTTACTTTATCTGCCTTCTGTTGTGAAGCTGCTGTTCCCTCAGGCAAGGAACAGAAATCTACACCGTTCTCAAATGTGGTTACAAATTAGGTGAATGCGATGAATAAGCCACGAATTCAGGCTGATTTAAACCCTCATTTTAACTAAGTTATCTTAACTGGTCAATTAAATGACTATAAAGCAATTTAAGGCCTGGTTTCCTATGGTTCTTTCAATCCTCTTGAGTGAACACGTTTAGAAATAATTTTTGAAAGTGCAGTGCACTGGAAAATATATTCACCCAGTTCTTTTCTCAGCTGCGCTGCTTTGCAGTCTGCAGCAAATTGGCATTACTCTTCCCTGTTTCTGCAAAATGCTCAGTGAGTTCAAATGGCTCTCAAATCTACTGAGACAGTTGAATTATTGCAAAAGTCTGTCTAGGGCTGTAGACATGTGTTCTTTTGACTCCCCCTCCATCCTACTGAAAAATAAACTACTGTTCTTCATGGCTTATTTTGTCTCTGTCAAGGAAACTTTCTGCTCTCATCTCAGGAGGATTGTACAATAGCAATCTGATCCTGACCTTTTTACCTCTTCCTCGAATAACAGATGAAAATTAGACAGTGAGAAGTGGTGTACACTCTGTAACTTGTATCCCAGGCACAATCTAATGACACTCTTCTCCTAGTAAAAACAACAGTTGCAGCAGAGGTTAAGGTAAACAGGTTTAGCTAATTACCTCTTAATCAAATCCAGTTATAATTTACTGCTGTCCTCTGAAGCTCTGTGCCTGCTAAACTGCGGGCTTTGGTTGGATTAGCTTATCTCTGATAAATGCAGTGTGATTAATTTCTCCCACAGTACAGCAGCACGTAAATATCAAGTGAGAATAATATATGACCAAATAAACTCAGCTCACACCCCATCAAAACAGAACTCTCCAAGGCCCCCATGTACCAGGCACTGAAATAGAATCCCTTTTTTTCACATAGGGTGACGGTGGGGAAGCAATCATTTCTGTGTTATTCTTTGTCCCAGGGACAAAAAAGAAAACACCAGGAGCAAAACACACCGTAGCTTTCAGGATTCAGAGAGTCACATTCATGTAATGTGCACCTTTGTGTGCGAAAATCCTTGCTGCCAGTAAATCAGATGTGTACATGGGACAGAAACATGCATTTCCCCTATGGAGCTTTGTAACCGTGGCTGTGGACATCTCAAGTGTCTTATTTTTTGTAAGTTGTCTTCCTAAAATGTGAAATAGTCTGTTTCTCAAGGAAGTGAGAGAGAATAAAGAGAGCTCAATTAAAAATCCATTTGAAATGTTTATATGAGATCTGAAACTACATATACTTCTTGAGTTTATACTTTGGTTTCAAGCTCAGACTGGTTTAATCAAAACATTTGTTACTTCTTGAGCAAACTTTAGGCTATTTTTTAAAGAAGCTGCTTGGAGGTAAAGTTCTGTGTCAAAATAGTAAGAAAGCCATAATCCCCAGGGCTTTCTTAGAAGCCCTGTGAAACGCAGCGGTTTTGATTCAGCTACAGTTTGTTTTTTTAACTTTATACAAATACAAAACCTGAGGCAGACAGAAAATGTCTGCCTGAAGTCCTTGCCGTGGCAGGAAGCAGCAGGGCTGGATATGTCTCTGTGTGCTGTCAGTACTCTGCCATCTTCTGTGGGATAGAACCAATTTATGTGATCTGAGGTACAAATCTCACCTTGCTTTGGTATTAGCTTCACTTCAGTGCCACTCACTGCCAAGCAGCAAGCTGTTGTTTGCAAAAGAACAACGATTTCACCAAAATGTTGCCCTCACTCTCAGCACTGTAGGTTTAGATTAGACAGCAGGAGAAATTTCTTCATGGAACAGGCTGCCCAGGGCAGAGAGGGATTCCCTAGATGTGTTCAAAAAGGTGTAGATATGCCTTTTGAGGACATGGGTTAATGGTGATCACAGAGATGGTGCTGGGTTGACAGCTGGACTTGATGGTCTCAAGGTCTTTTCCAGCCTTTGTGGTTCTGTGATTCCGTGTCCTTTCCCGAGATGTTGAAGAGCTGTTGCTACGCTCAACAACCTTTGAACACAAATTTTCGTTTCTTCATTGTCAACCACAGAGTGATTGGTGGTTTGTTTTTTTTTTTTCACTAGCAAAAATCAGGACAAATTGTTTCTCAAATTCCAGCACCAGCCTACATTTAGTGTTTTGGGTAGTCCTGATGGGCAGAGACACCTTCCACTACCCCAGAGTGCTCCAAAGCCCTGTCCAATCTGGCCTTAGACATTTGGGGCAGTCACAGCTTCTCTGGGAAATTCACATTTTATCTCTGCTGCTCTACAATAACTGGGGTTCAGTGTTTGAAGGGAGAGGTGAAAGGAAGCTGAGAAACCCAAACTGGGCACAGCAGGTTTGAATATTTTCTAAACAAGGACCTAAACTTCCACAGATCCCTACTCTGCAGCTCAGAACCAGATACAACAGGTTTTCTGCACTGTTGAACTGGCCAACCTGTTGAAGGAAGGCAAAATTTAAAAAGAAAGAGCAGGATGTAGAAGTGGTCCTGAAGTAGCTGTGGTAAAAAATTACTTTGAAACAGATCCACATCCTCTCTCAGAAATTATTAAAACCCTTCAGTGCGATTGTTTCACGGTGACATGCACACTATAAACTAATGATGGGACAAGTGATGGGTGCCTTCATACCTTCTCCCTGCTGGGCAGATTTGCAGTTGTCACTGCCCTTTGGTTTTCTCCTGCTCACGTATGTTTTTTCCAGCTCTTCTGTTGTGTGCCTCATGAAGAGAGAGCTCAAGTTCACGGCTGTGTGGGATTTTTCTCAAGCTATTGGTGTTTCAGCCAGTAAGTAAGCATCCCAGCACACAGGCCAAATTAATTCCATCATCATCAAATGGAAACAAAGTGCCTGAGACAAAGTGACTGAGAGGTCAAGGAAATCTGCAGCTGAGAATCAAACCGGGGCCAGTTGGGAATTCAATACGTTAAAGGTGAACGAGGGGGCACTTTTAGAGCTTGGGGTACACTCCAGTGATTGCATGCAATGCTTCGTGCTTCTTGTGGCTTTATCTCAGATTTATTGTTGACTGATGCAGAAGATGAAACAACAAGGGTTGTTCTGGTATGTGAATTTCCTTCTTTGAATTAATTTTGTACCGCAGATGCGATCGCTGTATGAAGTGACTCCTCGGAAAATGTTTTTAAACTCTACACCAGTAAAGGAAAGCTTTAGTCTGACAGCTCTGGATCTGCCTGGTCAGAAGACAGGTCAGGGTTCAACCTATTAAACTTTTGGTAGCTGCGAGATGTGACATGAGCTGAATTGCCCATCCGCCAACACAGACCTGATTGCTGCTCCCATTTCCTGATGCAGCAAAGGACAAAGCATGAAAGAAATTAATGCACACATTTCATCCCCTGCAGGGCTGACATCTTTCTGGCTGACTGGTAAAAAAACCTTCAGATGATCAGATAGGAGAACTGTCTCAGCTACATGGTCGGTTTGCCTCAGAGCAGCACTGTTCTTTTAGAGTCACTTCCAGTCAATGGCAGGTCTGGGAAAACAGGCAAAAACCCCATAAGCTAGCTTTTGGGTGAAAGCAGCTGTGTGTTTTCAGTGTAATTGTAATCTGGCACCTTAAATTTGTGACCCTTTAAATTTGGTGTCATGTGAACCCTGATTACTCATCCCGTGGGGGAAAGGAAGCCTATCTGAGAAGCTCTCACACTTCCAAACTGCCCCACTCTTCGTGGCTTAAAGCCATGTAAAAGTAATAACCCTTCCATAAGATACTGCTCAGTGGCTCTTGGAAATGCCTTGGAATAGGACTTGCTCAGCAGATTTGAATAAAACCCAATCTCTTGTTTTTACAGTGTCTGTGGATTGACGTGTGAAATGTAACCATTCTGACAAAAATCTGTGCCTTTCCACAGCCCTCTTCCATATCAAACCTGGAGCATTTTGGGTGCCTGTTGTGGGATGCCATCTGGCTCTCTTCTTCCATAACAGGGCAGTGGGATTGTGAACACTGTTCATGTTTCCAATAGCATCTCTTGTATCTGCCCAAGCCACCCAACACAGCCAGGCTAGTCCTGTGTATTCTCCTCTGGCTCCTATTTCTTTTAGCTCCTCTCTGCACACCCTCACACAGCAGTGAGCTCATAATTCAGTTAACCTTACCTCAGCCAAAATATTCTCTCAGAGCTTTGCCTCTTGGCCCAGACTCTTCCTCCACACAATGTGTAGAGGAAATTATATGGAGAGGGTTGTTCAACCTGTCACCATCTAGATGTAGAGTTAATTATCCTGGAAGGCTCCAGGACACAGGACACTTCAACTTTTCACTGCTCTATTATGGACCCGTGTGTCTGGTCTAATCACCTTAGATACCCTCCATAGTTAAGGAAGACAAAAAAAGGTGCTTTAAGGTTTTCTTTCATCTCATGACTGAAGTTAGGGGGATAAATCCCTCTCTGGTGTTCCCAGGAGACTCTGGGATTGCAGGGGGCTGTGGATCTGAGGTGAACTGTGGTATCTGGCTAGACTTCTGGTCCCCAATTTTTTGAGGAATCCCATTCTGGAGTGACTCGGTTTTGAAGTCAGGAGCCTCCAGTAAAATTCTGATAGTTTCTTAGGATGAACCTGGGCAAAGAGAACCTGTTTTTTCAAAATGGTTCCTCTGTGGGACAATTAACTCCGTTGAGCTATGCTAAGTCTCTTTAAAACAGATAAATCTTGGCAGATGTTAAGAGAGTAAGTTATTAACATTTAATTGTTGAGTACTATTGAGCTAAGTAAATTTTATCTTTTCTTTACCCTTCTCATTAATGCACAGAAATAAATACTTCCTTTCCACATGGCCTGGTTGGTTTTACCTTGGTAGTTTTCAAACCTAGTTTACAAAGTTTGGGAAGATTGTCAGCTGACCATGCAGCAGATGAATTTGGAGGTATTGATAAACATAACCTGCACTGGGAGGGCTGCATCAGCTGGAAGTTTGAGAGCTTCCTCCAGAGACATCAGCTCTGAAGGGCATCTCAGTTTTGACAGAGCGTGGAGCTCTTCTTTTGTCATCTCCTGTGAAAAACACAGATTAAAATGTATGTTTGTGCTTTTCCCTGCCGTGGTTCCCATTGCAGGGGAATTGTCTGTGTGTTTATGGCAGCCCCTGCCATGTGGCACAGGGCACTGCCACGGCTTTGTCGGTCTGAAATGGCCAAGGCGCTGGGAAAAGGATGGTGCTCTGAACTCTTCTCATCTCAAGCTCAGCCATGAGTTTTTCCTCATTGTGGAGCTCCTCCTCTGCCTCATGAGGACACCAGATCCAAATCTGTGGGTCCGGGTAGGAGTGAGCTGCTGAAAAGCTGAACCTATCCTCTTTGTGAATCCAGTCGCTTTGTAGATGCCAGCTGTGCATGGAAATTTGGCTCAGGATCTTAAAATCACTTTGTAGATCCAGCCCTCAGGCAGCTTTGACAATCCCTCCATAGGAAATGAGGTTTTTTCACCATAAGTGTGAAATAGGGTATAACTCTGACTGGTTTTAGTGCAGCTAAGATCATGTAGCACTTTTTATAGACTGCCAAAGGGTCTAAATATGGTCAGTAAACCAGAAGGTGTTTTGAGGGGGGTAGACAGAAAGGGCTTAGGTCTGCATGGGCTCATTGACATCTGTATTTAAGGCATGGGGGGTACAGTGATGTCTTTGGGGAAGAATGCGGCTACTTGCACTTTTTTTCATTCCTACAATTTTAGTGTCAAGCCACTGGGCTTGAACAGGGATGATTCTTTTCGTTTTTGTTGCCTCTGAATGTACAGGCAAGCAAATAATGTGACATTGTGTGCTGGTCCACTGCACAGAAAACTAACTCATTGACAAGCTTGGCCTTTCAATGATTACTTTTACTTCCAATTCGTTATTTTAAGCAGGTTGGGTTTTCTGCACTCAGCTTCCCCTAGGAGAAAAACAAACCAACACTTTCATACATTAAGGCGTGTGCATGAATTTTGAAGCAAAATTGACTGTGGAATATTGAAGTTCCTAGCCAGAAACACCCCGATCTCTTTGCTGTAGTGAAGGGCTCTCACAACCAGGCTGCTGTCATCTGCCTCTTGGAGCCTGAGGTGAGCGCTGTGGGTCTCGTGGAGACAACAATCGCTTTTGTTTTGAGAAGGAAAAATACGTAATGGCATATTCGTTTTAACGTAGAAAGGTATCCTGTGAAGCGGGCTCCTGGGGAACTGAACTTTTACCATACGGGCTCCAGGCTGCAACTCTGAGAAAGTTTGGGACGGTTTGTGGTCTACAGACGCGCTGACAAACGTGTGATTTAATGTGGAGAAACACCAGCACAACGACCCTTTCACAGACCTCTTAAAAACATTATTGTTTCCTGTCTTCCAGCAGTCACTTCTGGAAACTTGAACGTAACGCTGAACCCTTCACTGGTTTTAATGTCACCTTCACGTAACTGCTCCCCTCTGGAAGGAGACGCACAGGTGTTAATCTACTTATGCTTTTCATCTGCTTTAAGGGGGGCTACGTGAAAATGCTCTCTGTGTTTCGCATTGACCAGCTTTCTCTGCCCTGTGCTACAAGAAGGCTTTGTGAATACACTCGAAGAGGTTTTCTTTTGCAAGCCCTGGAATCTTCCGAGGAATTGCTTCCTGAGTTTTATTCTGTGCAGCAAGGCTGTGGGAAAGCCATATCAAAACCATCAGCTCTTAGCTTTGCTTTGAAGCAGGCTGATGTTTTCTGGAAGAGCTTTTTGGAGACTGGAGCTAAGGACATGGCAAATTTTCTTCTTGTATTCACACGAAATCTCATTTGTGAGACCCAATCCCTGGCTGCTCAGCTCCTTAGATGACACAGTCAGTAAAAATCTACTTTTACTAGCAACTTATACCAGAGTTTACTTACTACACTTGAGGCTTTTAACTCAAATTTTGACTTTGACAGGTAGGTGCATTGAAACCCTAAGACTATATGCTGTGTGTTTTCTTGTCACCTTTTTATGCTGCCTGAAAGGGGTTCAGTTGCTTAAGGGGCACATGGTTAGGTTAATGGTTGGACTTGGTGATCTTGCAGGTGTTTCCCAACATGATTCTCTGATTCTACTGTGTGAATATGGAAATATGAAGCTGTTGGAGCAGACGAACCTTGTTCAGGGGGAGCAAACTAATAAAACAGATATTTCTTTTCCCCTCCCAGAGCTACAACGGCAGTTTTTCACCATCCTTCCTTGCAGCAGAAAACTTTATTTCCACAGAACCTCCTTGATCAGCTCATTGGTTCAGCACCAGCCCAACCCAGAGGGAGTGCGTGAGGCTGCACCAAACACGCGCTTTGGAGGTACAACGAGGTGTCTGGGCTCTGGAGAGCTCAGGCAGCAACACCAGGGAGCAGACGTGCACATGCTGGAAGTGTTATGGGCTGCTCAGAGTGGCTTGGGCAGAGTGGCATCTCTCCTGTGTGAGGAGATGGATGGAGCCCGTGCCTGGATGGCACCGGGACCTCCCAGCCCCATCCTGTGTGAGGCTCTCTGACATCTGAGGCCCCAGGGACGAGCCTCTTGCAGGTGCCACGGCAGTGTCTGCTGGAACTGCTGGGCTGTGCGTGGTGCTTTCTGCCCACCAGCTTGTCTCCCCAGGGATCTGCCAGCTCTGTGTCCACCATCTGCTGCTCTGCAGCCTCTCCTTTTATGGCATCTGTTGGATTTGCCAGGGGCTGGGTGGATAAATGAGGTGTGACTGCTGTGAGCGCTCCAGAGTGGAGGAGCCTCTCGATGAGGTCATGCTGCAGCTTTAGGATCCTGACAGTCCAGGCCCTGGTTATCAGACCTGGGCTTTCTGTGTTTGCAGTTTGATTTTAGCATCTCATAATATCCCCTTGATTTGCCTCTGTGGATCACACCTCCACACGTGCAGTGCTTTTCTTTCAGGTACAGATGAGGCTGGAAACTTTAAGGTCAGACAAGAATTAAGCAGAACAAGATGTACAGTTCTTCTAGATGTGAGTTCTTTCTTTGATGTAAACATTCTATTCCCGTGCTTTCTGCTGAATTAAGAGGTTTATCTAAAAACAAACATTTTCAAGAATTAAAATAAAATTCCCCTGTCTTCCCCCAGGTCTTTGACTGTTCTGTCAGGAAAGCACAGTGGAACAGAGCCAAACCTGGTACTGAGTTCATCAATGACAAATTCTGATTTTGAAGTTGTGTTTGCTGAAAAACCAGGAAACCTCCATTTTAATTGCTTCAACAAATGTTTTCTTTTAACATTTAAATTCACAAAGAGGATCTGAGGACAAGAAAAGCCAAACAACAGCGTCATTCATGAAGAAGTCGGTCTATTTTGTCACTGGCAGCTGAAAAAGTCTCCTTTCCATACTCAGTCTGTGCACAATAATTAAATATGGGTGTTAATTGGAGGCATTAACATCTTTTACTGTCGTGTGGCAGTGTCAGACCTAAGTGGAAGGGTCTTCAGCCACACTTGGACAAGAAGAAGGAGGAGAAGACAGTCAATGCCCCAAACCAGCTTAAAAGAATGAATCTGGCAGCAGGAGAGAGGGAAAAGCATCTTGTGAAGGATGGGAAAGCAGTAGGATGCAGGAATGGCTCCTGCAGGCCAGCATGAACATGTGTGATGGGAAAGCAGGACCACTGGAGTCTCATGTGCCAAGAAAACATCACACTGCCATTCCCAGGGCTCAGAAGCAAAAAGCTGAGATTAATAGAAAAGTGCTTTGCCAGAAGTGACACGCAAAAAGGGATGAGGAAGGATGTCTGACCTGATCCCAGCCACGAGCCTGAAAGTCAGGGGTGAGCAGGAGGAGGAGACAGAGCTTTGTTCCAGTGCCTTGGAGGTGGGAGCTGGCATTTCACCAGGAGACACCAAAGACGTGGCCTGAGAGGAGATAAAACAGTTTGGGTATGCCAAATTGAGCAAAAGGAGATGAATCAGAGCAGAAAATATCTGCAAGGAGCCAGCATGGATGTGCCAGTTGAGTTCATGGGAGTGACAGATGTTCAAGAGGGGCACAGGGTACCCCCGAGCTGCAAGTAAGGATTTTTAATGCAGGAAATAAATAAATAAATACATCAAATGTGTAATGTTCTCATTGTAAAGCTCCCCTCTTTTCCCAAAGAATGTAAAAATGAGTGCTGTGGCAGTAGTTGCCATGATGGAGATGTATTCAAGGTGTAAAGGAATTTTGCAGCCAGCTATGCTCTGTGATTTATCAAGCAGAGACTCCTTATACATGAAATATCACTGTACCTCAGCACAGGAGAAGTCACATAACTGTTTTCTGAGACATAAAATACCACAGTCTTCCCATTATTACAAATAGCTCTCATTTGCAACTGGGAAACCTTGGAGATAGTTAATCTTTTGTCATATTCTGCACAAATAGAGACAAAATGGAATACATTTCCAGTATTGAATTACTTGTTCATTTATTCCAAGTTAAAGATGCTAATTACTATCTGTATTTTCACAGCCTTATCTGATTATATTAACCTGACAAAAGGGCAGCCAAAATTCAAGATTAAGTTTCCAGATAATGCTAATAGATTCATTTTCCCTCATCTCTTCTGTCTTTTGGCTGATTTTCATTAGTTCATTATAAGGCTCCTATTAGCCCATGGTTATTTCAACACAGTGTGCAACATAGATGTGGAATTTGATCTTGATGTTATTCTCCACTATTTAAAATCTGACTTCAGATCTGTCTGTCGCCCGAGGAAAGCAGGAGAATGCAAATAATGATCTAAGATTCAAGAAAACAAATAGGCAGGGAAGTAGAAAAGGCTGCTTTGAAAATGCCTGCTGGAAAGGAGGCACAGAAGGATAGTGACAAGGAGTCACAGAGATGTGTTTTACTTGCTTTCAGGATGAGAGAACCAGTCAGCAACACACTCCGAAAATTTTCCAGAGTACCTCTCATGTCAGCAGCCTTAATACTCTCTATGGGATGTGTGAACTGTAAAAAGGCAGAAAAAGACAGCGGTTTTGTCAGTGCTTTCAAAGTTATTATCAGTTTCAGGATTAAAGACTCAGGTCCCAAATGTTATGCTGAGGTCGAAACCACATTTTGCATTAAAGGAAGGGTACATTGCTGACCCTCAAAAACCTGTGTGCAAGAAGATGTGTCTGTTCAAGGCTATGGCAAAAAGAAAACACTATTTTTAAAAGCCTGGTGGAGCTCCAGCCAATGCTCTGAGGTCCTAAATCAAGATCTCTAGATGACTACTCTTGGTGCTGGAGAAATTATGATTTTTGTCTTATTTCTGTCAGAATTAGTGGTTAGTGATAGCTGGAATCAACTTATAACACTAGCTGATTGGATTTCCAACCCTTTGGGAATTTCAACCATTTGGGATTTTCAACATAAGGAAGATGCTGATGTCCTGCAACGGCCTTCACATCTCCAGAGTTCAGAATCTCACGTGTGTGTATGTTTTGAAATGAAGATGACAGGAGCTTCTGTAGGGACAAAAGTAAAAAATGGGGTGGAGAAGCACCTTAGGGAAAGGAAGAATAGGAATTTATGGGCTGTGAGGGTCAGTTCTGAGGGAATTAAATTTGCTCTTGTGTATATTTGCCATGTTGGTATAATCCTTCCCCAAAAGGGACCAAGCTCTGGCTGTTATTCACACCCGAGGAGATGTTTTACAGGAAGGATGATGAAAATCTCACCGTGTCTGAGCAGCAAGATCCAGGTATGGCCAGCTGAGATCCATTTCTCTAGACCTGGGGAGGTGAATGTATGTTACAAGAACTTATTTCTCCCCTTGGATGAGGGAGAAACTTCAGGTGGAGGAGTCAGAGGTAGAATTTTTTGGGTGATGGCTGTGCTGAGTGAAGGCTGCTCTGCCCCACTGCTGGGGCTGTTCTCCTCCTTCTTCCTGCCACTTGCAGCTATGAACACTCCTAATCCCACTCCAGCCAAAATGAGTCTGCCAAAAAATTCCTACCCCAAATTTGCCAGCCCCAAAAGGCATTTCAGGGGGTGTAGGAGCTGATTTGCAAGTGTGGGAGCAGCCTGGGACCCGCCAAAGAGGACAGTGCTGGGACATTGAGGGTGGTCTGGGGTCACGGTGGGTCCTGGTGGGAGAGGGGCTGTGCCTGGGGGCCCTGGCTCAGGTCCTTGCCCAAGGGCCACCATCTGCAGCAGGGGACAGGCTGAAGCCAGTCACTTCCGTTTAAAATGGTTTCATTTCTTCAGTGGAAACAAGGTCAGATGGAGGTTTTTGGTGTGGGTTTCACTCATCTGGCTGGTGAAAAGGAGAAATAGTTGTCATGGATCCTGAAACAGGAGCAGAGGATCTGGAGCAGGCAGAGTCCCCCGAATGAGTGACTACGTGTGCTCGTTTGCTTCCCTGGCAAGAGCTGGAAACAATCTGTCCTTCTTTGGATGGTCCAAAAACCTACTTAAAAAATCAAACATTGAGGTTGCGTCCTTAGTTCAAATTATTTGCAGTGGATCCATTTTATATTTTCAAAAGGATTTGATGCCTATATACATATATGTGGCTTTATATTGAATATATAAAAATAATGAAAACACTAGTGAAACCACCTCTGAGCTGATCACAGAATTCATTAGTTTAATGAAAGTAACATTTTTCATTATGCTACAGTCAGAAATTGGCAACAATATATGAATTTAAATGGTTTCCTAAAGTACTGATAAGGAAAGAATAAAATGAAAAACGTGCATATCTCAGTGTAAATGCTTTCACTAAACAGGGCCTTTTTTTGGAGAGAAGTATTTTCCACCTGAGCTGCCCCCCTGAAAATTTTACTGATTAATTTAGGAATGTGTGTGTTTGTGTCTCCTGATTTCGGAAATTTGCACCTCCAGCTATCTACTTTCATCATCACTGTTCTCACGGCCATACTGCAGGTCTGTGTGCTGCTAGACCCACAGCCTTGGCACTGAATGAGATACAGTAAATCAAAATCCTCTTTACATTGATAGATGTACTGGATGGATCATGTGCAAGGTTTTTAGCACTGTCATGTTTTGTGTTAGAAGTGCACAAATGCTTAGGCGTCCTTTACGTAAGGGCAGGGGGAAAAATGACATGTTTGTGTTTGTGTTATGCCAGCAGGGGCCAAATCTGGGACTGCTGTAGAGAGCTGGCTTGCAAAACTGTGACTTCATAAAAAAAGAGAGGCCAGTTCCTCCAAATCGTGGCCCTGTACTTACAGGCTGCCTTTCCACCATCCCAGGTAAATTCGAATTGCATTTAAACAAAGAAATGGCGTGGCAAGGCGTTGATTAGGGACCTGTGGCACCGTGGTGCTGGTACATCATCCAAAGGCAGCCAAACACGCTGCCCAGGGTATCCCGAACCCTTGGATTCCAGGGTTCCCGATGGTTTTTTACTCCGGGAGCCGGACCCACGCAGCACTAGAGGGCAGGCTAGACCAGAGATACCCTCCCGAACCAGGAATAAAAGGATTCGAAGTGCACAGCTCCACTCCGAAATACAGCCGGAACCAGAATGAAAGCCTTGCATCTCACCGAAGGCCTCTAAGGGGAATCAAGGCACTTCACAAGAATTATTTTGCCCTTGTTGGAGGGGTTTTATTTCAGAGCGCAGTGACAAGTGGCTCTGCAAGGAAGTAGACGTGGGTTGCAGCAGGTCTGCAGCTCCCGTGGGGGGTTTGCTCTTCCCTCCCCACCAGGGGGGATGCTGAGAGCCTGTGATCCTCCATCCTCCTCCTTCACCCTCCCTGGACCTGCTCTGAACCATGGTCCTGCCTCTTAGATGGCTTGTAGAGCAAGCAACTGGCTCTTTTAATTGTCTGGGGTTTTTGTTTGTTTTTTAGCTATTAATGTCTCAGTTTTGTAAGTTTTCAGAACTGCAAAGTTGTGTTTGCTTCTGGCTCACTCATGCACTGGGGCAGGATGAGCAAAAGAGAAGGATTAGGGGTGACCTCACTGCGGCCTTGCAGGGCCTGAAGGAGCTGCAGGAAAGATGGAGAGAGACAATTGCCAAGGGCTGGAGGGACAGGACTCAGGGAATGGCTTCCCACTGCCAGAGGGCAGGGATGGATGGGATATTGGGAAGGAATTGTTCCCTGGGAGGGTGGGCAGGCCCTGGCACAGGGTGCCCAGAGCAGCTGTGGCTGCCCCTGGATCCCTGGCAGTGCCCAAGGCCAGGTTGGACATTGGGGCTTGGAGTAGCTTGGGATGGTGGAAGGTGTCCCTGCCATGGGAGGGGTGGGAGTGGAATGGGCTTTGAGGTCCTGTCCAACCCAAACGGTTCCATAATCCGATGATTCTGTGGTTCAGTTTGCTGGGATGCAGAGCTGACCCCCCAACCCCTGCCCTGCAAGGAGTCACTCCCAGTCTCTCAGATCTGCAGAACCCAAAATGCAGTGACCCATCCTGGTGTTGCTCCTGATTTTGGATTGTGATTTCCTTCTTCCTCACACAATCAGTGGCTCAGAGCTGAGCAGGGGGAAGCAGCCTGGCCTGGTGGCATGGAGCCACTGACTGAGGCAAAATACTGCTGTGGATAAATTATCCCTGCAGCAGCTCACACAGGAGCCACAGAGCTGGGAGGGAAGTGGATATATGGGTTCTTCTGTTCTCTCCCTTGCATTTTATTTTCACCTCTTATCACTTTCTGTTCAGATTAACCACCCACCCCAAACTGTCAAGCAAACTGTAGGCCTGGTAGTGATATGCTTTAAGCGTACTTTTAAAAAACATATCCTAACTGTGAAGGAGATGTCTTTTCATCTGTGCCTCAGTCAAGATGCATTATTTCTTTACAGTGTATTTCTTACCACTCTGTCCAGCTTGAAAGTGCCCTTAATTTAAGAGTTTATTCCAGCATTTTTGAGGCCAGCTTTTTCCCTGGTATTACATAAATTGTTGAAACTCTCTGATTTTTGTCAGAGTAGAAGTGATCTGTATTAAGATCATAGGTTTGAGGTGTATTTCCTGGTTTCTTATGATGAATTCTTCCCAGAATTTCCCACTGCTGCTCAGCCTGTCTAGGCTTTCAGCTCCCCTTTTACTTTCTAAAACCAAACTGGAATAATTGACCTGGATAGCTAACAAAACCAACAAATTGTAATAAGGCTACCAGGGACACATAATTTGAAGAGCACATTGCTCTGCACTGTCTTTTCTGACACAGCAGTGGTGGACAGAACGAGATGAATTATCAGTGTCTGCTCCTATTTTAGGTCTTGAGACTTTTCTTTGTGGGTAGAACAAATCCTGAGTTCCCAGGAAAAACAGGAATTTAGCCGAGCACCAGCAAAATAAAACCTCCCTTAACACCTTAGGATTGTGCCCTGACTGAACAAACATCCTGGAGGGAGTTTTCTGAAGCTTTCTGCCTTTTCTTGACCTCGTGTCATGGGAACTGGAGGAAGTTTGATATTGATTTTTGGGGATTGTTCTGGTGCTGACTTCTCAGTGCACCACAGCAAGGGTTTATACTATGACATCCTGAGCTGGTGGCTAACCTGAGCTGAGGTGTGCCCTCAGAGGAACGGTTAGAGATCAGGGAAGAAGCTTTTCTTGCTAAGGAGAGATCAAAAGCATCAAAAAGTGCCACTTTTCCTTGTAAAATTTGCCTACTCCCAGCAGTTCCCTGCTGTGTGTGCTCCACGAGGTGTTGGGGATGGAAGCGAGAGTGCAACAGCAGATGAAAGATGGGGAGCAGAAAACCATTGGAGATGGCAGATGGATCCCCGTGGCTTTTGAGGGCCTGGGGAGTGTCCAGGGAAGGGAACAGAGCTGGGGAAGGGTCTGGAGCCCCAGGAGCGGCTGAGGGAGCTGGGAAAGGGGCTCAGCCTGGAGAAAAGGAGGCTCAGGGGGGACCTTGTGGCTCTGCACAACTCCCTGACAGGAGGGGCCAGCCAGGGGGGGTCGGGCTCTGCTCCCAGGGAACAGGGACAGGAGGAGAGGGAACGGCCTCAGGCTGGGCCAGGGGAGGGGCAGGATGGACACCAGGAAGGGCTGAAGGAGCTGTCAAGCATTGAAATGGGAAGCGAGGGAATCACTGTCCCTGGGAGTGTCCAAAAAGGGTGTGGATGTGGCACCTGGGGACATGGGTCAATGATGGGGGAGTAGTTGGGCCTGGTGATCTCAGAGGGCTTTTCCAACCTGAAGTAACTCTGTGATTGTCTGAACCCAGCCTCAAAGGCCAAGAGCAGGACCCTCACTCACTTGGTCTCTGCCAGACTCCCGGCTGAGGATGAATTAAAGAAGTGACCATGATCAGAGTGCCTTTATTTCCCGCCTTACACAGCTCCATGGAGCACCAGAGAGGTTTTTTTTGGACTCCAGCTGCCTCCTGGCTCTTAAGGAATTCATACCATATTGTCCTGAAATCCTGTATGAACACAGCTAATCTGTGAGGTTTCACAGGGTGTATGGTGGTGCTTCCTTCTGTTACCATCCAGTCCTTCTGAAATTCCTCTGCAGAGCCCCACACTCCAGCTTAAAGGCATTATTCCCTGCAAAGAACAAGTTTCAGCAAAACATTTCAGCATGAACTTAACATCTTTATGAGGTTTCACTTCATCTTTGGGTTGCTGAATTGCAACTTAGATTATTTTTACTGCAGCATTAATTCCATGGGTCATTAGAGAATTTATGGCCTCTGTGCTATATTAAACAAGACTATTATTACGAATTAAATTTTATTTTTTATACATTATACATGATATATAATGAACTAGATCAGTAATGTATATTGTATAACACATTATGTGTCATGCAAAATTCATAATAAATAATGCATAATATATTACCTACAATATAAAATATATAATACATAATAATATGGCATAGTGTATAATATACAGTAGCATATCTAGGGCTCCAATTATTAAAATGTAATATGTAAATTTTTATATTATATATTGCATTTTACATGCTATATGTTACAGATTAATTAGTAATATATAACAGCTATTAAAGCATAATCCTATGTATTTATATACTATATGCAATATTGACAGCTATTATATTTCTATATTAATTATTATTTATATTTACAATGTAAATATTATATTATAATATAAAACATATGAAAAATTATATTTTATAATTAAATTATTATTTAATTAATTATAATTACATGTTATTTGCACGGTATCATTTTATATAGAGTAGTACATAACATTTAGCATAAAATACATAATTTATATCATAGTATATAATTTATATACTCTCTCTATATAATATTAGCAATGCAGTATAAATTATGTTACCTGCTTTTTACACCTGCATTTGCCATTTTTTAACTTGTTTTTAGCATTTGTTCCTTCAGCTTAGTTTTCCAAATATTGTCCAGTTACGTGCATACAAAGGTTTGATTAAATCCCAGCTTTTGCACATTTGGAACATTGATCCAATATTCTTCCTCTGGCAGGAAGGAGGTGTAAGAGCAATGAGGGAATAAAAGTGTGAATGGGGTTGTGGTGAATAACTCTGGTGGGCTTTAGTCACTGTACAGTTATTCAGTTTCCTGTGGTTTTCTTGGTTGCTTTTTGTTTGTTTGGTTGTTTATTTGTGGGCTTTTTTTTGTTCGGTTGATCTGAATGAAAACTTCTTCAGAATGGAGAAACATCTCTAATCCATGAAATTAAAAATAATGGGCACAAGTTTCATGTGAGTTACATTCACAGCAATCCGTTTTCCTATTGAGAGCCTGATTTCTCTATTAATGAAGTCAAGATTATGTGTTCGAAGTAAAAACTGGTCTTGAAGTCATTCTAGAGGCCTTTCAATCCCATCCCTTAGAACCTGTATTTATATAAATCCATCTTACACAGCCCATTCCTACTCTGTGTGCTCTGTTCTTGCACATTTCCATACAGCAAAAGCAGGTAATGCTCCTGATATTTAATTGTAAGTTTGATCCTTGGTCTCAGAAAAGAGCCTGAACTATGTAACTGAGTGATTTGTAGCACGTTGGGTAAATGGAATATAACCCTGTATAAATATTTTAAAAGTTCTCAGTATTTATAGGGGCGATTCCCTGGGGGGAGCACAGTCTCTCAGGGCAGGAGTTAATTCAAAGCCAGAGCAGAGCAGCTGACTTCTCCTGTCCCCCCACACCGCTGAAATGTTGATTGATTCAGGAGCTGCTCAGGAAAGTGACGGCGTTGATGTTAAAAAAATATAAAATTACTTGCCCTTGGTAAAATACTCAGAGAAGGGAACCCCACGGTAAGGTCTAATCCCAGCTGAGATGTCACACAGGAGATGATTGCTGAGGAGGGATGTGTGCCTGAAGGTTTTTGGGCAGATTTGTGCTGTTTATCCTTGCTCTGAGCGCGCTGGATCTCGTCAGGCAGGAGGGAAGCGCACGAGACCTCCTGCTCAAGGTGGAGCCTGTTCGTGAGGTAGAGTCATCATCCCGTGGAACTTCCTGGGGATGCTCTGCACTTTAGGAAGGCCACGCTCTGAAAAACAGCTGGAAACCACCAGGGGAGTGATTTAACCAACAGGAACTGCAATTAAGTGGAGCCTTTTCCACCCGCGACTTGGACAATATCAACACAATTTGCACACTTTCTATTTAACGCCACAGCAGTGCCCCAGACCTCTCTGTGGTGACATCACAGAGGAGCAGAAATGCAATTACCTTGGAGAAAATTCAGATTTAATCTTCCCAAGCCACACTTTCACTGTTAAAAAGAAGTTAGTGTTAATAAAAAACCCTTTAGTGTGCTGAAGACCCCTGCCTGCACTCTATAATAAAAGATGTCCTTTCATAAAAACAATACCAATTTCAGAGTTCCAAATACTTTTTTTTAAAATAAAAAGTTAAGCTTTATTTATAATGACCTACTACAATGAAGAATTAATAATTTTTGCCATAATTTTAAGCCAAAAATATGTGTGGAAATTTAAAAGGATGAGAATGATGTGCCATTTTTAATGCTGAATCACATTTTATAATTTAAGTTTCGGAGGAAATGCAAAAACACTTAAAAAAAATATTATTTTGCAGCAGAAGGAAAGCAAATACCTTTTATTTTTCCCATGAGAAAAAAGCAAATACAAACCTTCCCTTCCACAGGTTCTGCTATGGGCAGTATTATGTGTGAAGATTGGCTTTTTGGTGTGTTGTTTTGCCTGGGCAGAAAAATCAACAATAATCTTCTTTACCGTATGCAAACTGTAGCATCTTTTAATTCTCTTACTTATTTTTGCAGTGTTTTAGGATTCTGCCTGGAAGTACCTCTGCTTCTCAAAATGGTATGTAAAGAACATCAGAAGAAATCCCGCCTAAATTTTTAACATTTCACTGGTTTTGTAGCAGTTCTGGTTTTACATTTTAAGCATTTAAGTCTTGAACACAGGACAGGGAGGCACTCCTGGTAAAATGGGTGAGTTTTTGTTGATTTCCTGACTGCAGGGCTTACGTGAGGTGGGAACACCACTGTGTGCTTGGAACTCTGGAGACCCTTTGGGGTGAGTTTTGACCTGTTAAACCCAGTGCCAGAAATCCCTTTTGCTTCCATAGCACCAAGGTGGTCCTTGTCTGGGAACTCTAGACCTCGCCACTCTTTTTGGTGGGCCAGGAAACCTCTGCAGCCACCCTTACATGGTGTAAAGGCTCCTATCAAGGACTCAAAACCAAACAAAACCCAAGGATGGGGCCCATGCAACAGCCCAAGTCCCTTTGTCTCTTCTCTAGCACTCTTTGCAGGCCCCTCCATTTCTAACTGGAGTCTGTGAAATGACAAATTCATCATCATCATCATCATCATTATTATTATTATTATTATTATTATTATTATTATTATTATTATTATTGTCTCTCCATGGTGTTTCGGGGCAGAGGCAAAGGCTGTTGAATGTCACTGCTGGTATCACACATTTAGACATATCGACTCTGACTTCATTCAGTGTCGAATAACTCCTCTCCCTGCAGTTTATTTTTTGTTTGGTTGCGGGGTTTGGGCTTTTATTTATTTACTTATTTATTTTTAATAGTCTCAGACTAGAACTCCCTGCGTGTTTTATCTCCTCTTTTGGAAATACCTTCACAGTAGGAGACTCCCAAGCTCAGTGTCTGCAGTGTTCCCAGCTTGTAAGGTTTTCAACACGTCCTATATTTTAATCCTGGATAATTCTGCTGAGTGAGAAGAGGCCCAGGTGGGCATGTGCTGTGTCTTTTTTATGCTGGAGATGAAGGGCTTCTAAGAGTGGAGGGGAAAAAATTCAGGGTGAAAGAAACAGAGTATTTATCTCTTTTCCTTTCAAAGTGCCCCTTGCTTCTCCTGATGTATTTCTGAGGAAGCAGAATGACTCTACTGCATCCATGGGTTTGGTGTGGCACTTTCCATCTGAATGAACTTTTCTAGGTAGGAGATACAAATAAATCATGCTGTTAACCCAGCCTGTCCCTCTCTTCTTCTGGCAAGATTTTTTGTTGACTGAGATAAATTTACATCTGCAGCAGGTTTGTGTGAAGAGTTAATATTAACAGTTTCAGTCAGAAAAAAAAGGGGCAAAGATTTTGGGTATGTAAGTTAACTGGCTACCTCAGCTATTTTATTGGCTCTTCCCTGCAGATGTTGTCTCAGCTATAACCTGAGGGCATCACACCCACCAGTTGAAGCACCCTCACTGTGTTCCATCTGTCCATGTACATGGTGTTCCCTGGGAATTTCTTTGAGAGGCAATGAAGAACTGCTAAACTCCACATTTCAAGGTGTTTGATCCATGTTCTCCTGCAGAATGCAGACAGTTGAGGGTCTGATCCATTTGCAGGGTTCCAAAAGCAATCCAGTTGATCTTTTCACTCCTCTTTTTCAGGCAATTTGTGCTGTATCCCGTTTGTGGTATTGTGAAGTTTTAGAAGAATGGGTTATTTAAACTCTTGAAACTGTTTTTTAATCACATCTTATTCTGTCAGCAGATTCCCTATTTCAGTAGGCTTCTGCACATTTCAGTTCCATCATTGTTCCCAGAGCTCAAGTGGAAAAAAGCCAGGGATGGCTGAGAAACATAAAAGGAAAATATGAACAAAATAATCATCCTGAGCCAAGTGTTGGTGGGAGGTGCTATGCATAATGGAGTAAGCCCACGTTCCTACAATAAAACCATCACATGATAGAGGATAAAGAAGAGTTGCAAATAATGGTGGGAAAGCCTTCTGTAAAGAACTTCAAGAACAAATGTAATTACCAAAGGCGTTGTTAATTGTGGGGAAAGGCACTTTGACCAGCCTTCCGTATGGTTTAGAATGTTTACCAATGGTGCGCTCGCGACTCGCCAAGCTAGTGGAAACCAAAGGCTGTAAAAATGTCAGCAGAGGGAGGGAGGAGCCTCTGTGGGTGCCTCCAAGGGCATTTTGGTAGTGCTGAACAATCCTGTTAATTCACCCAGGCCTGATTCATCTTGTGCCTGGAGCGGTGTGTGATGTGGCCTTGCCAGGCTGCACTGCCAGCCATTACCATTTATATAAAATATACCTACAATGTACCTGTTTTGTTCCTAAAGCTGCCCTTCTACCGTGCCACAGCTCCAGCTGGTGTTCCCTCCCTGTTCCCAGCATCATAATCCATGTGGTTTAGTGGAAGGTGGGAGGGGGTGGAACAAGAGGGGCTTTAGGATCCCTTCCAACCCAACCCAACCCAACCCACCCCACTCCTATTCTATTCTATTCTATTCTATTCTATTCTATTCTATTCTATTCTATTCTATTCTATTCTATTCTATTCTATTCTATTCTATTCTATTCTATTCTATTCTATTCTATTCTATTCTATTCCATTCCATTCCATTCCATTCCATTCCATTCCATTCCATAAGGTTATGGCCCGACAAAATCCCAGCACTATTCACATCTGGTTTGCAAATCCCTGCTCCATTCCATCACATTAAGACCCATGCTGGGATGGTCAGGGCTAAGTTAGTCGTAACTAGCTAGAAACTATATTTTTATTTATGTGACAGTGTCACAAGGATATATGATTATCTTTGCAAGTCTAAAGATAAATCACAATATTTCTTATTTTTATTTTCAGCTGTAACAGCCTGAAATATTCCCTGCCGTCAATTAGCGGAAAAGGAAGTGAAGTCACAAAAGATTGCAAGCCAAATGAAATGGAATCTGGGCAAGATCTCTTTGAAGAAATAGACACTAGTTGGGCAGAAAAGTACTGTTTCTGGTCCCAAGGACTAGAAATCTAGAAGATTTATTGTGTAGGACTCCAGCTTCTTTCAAAAATGGTATGTAATCCTGATTTAAATATATAAAATCTGTGTAATATTTGAATGGAAAAGGTCAGCATTTTCATGGGTGAGTTGTACCATGGAGCCTGGGGCCTGTTTCTGTGCTAAACTTCACATCCTTTCACAGCCCTATCATAGGACTGACTGTACAGAAAGCTCATTGTTTGCAGGCTGCAAAGGGAAGCCCACTCCTTTGTGAAACAAAACAGCTTTTAACTCCGTGGCACATCCTTCTGCAGAAGCATGTCCACAGAATGGCAATTTATCACTGAAAACATGGCAAGTGGGCCTGGGGACTTGACAGCAGTGTCCTCTGGAAAGACCCAGTTTCAGAATTCGCTGCTTCCTTGGCCAAAAGAAAGTTGAAAAAGCCCCTTGTGGCTCCTTGCGAGGGACCCTGCCCGCTGCAGTGAGCTTCCAGACAGCTGCCAGTATTTATCTCGCTGAGCCCTTCGTTTCATCTTTCTGTGCAATCAGACAGAGGGAGAGAAAGACACACACATAACTTTACGAGCACTGAGCCCACACGAGGGACATTTGATATTTTGGCAGCGAGCTTTCCATTTTCCAGCTGTGCCAAGTCAAGAAACATGCTAGGAAAAGAAACTAGTGCATAATTAAGTCTTCCTTTTTTTTTTTTCCCTTGGAGACTTCTCAGTTGACTTTTATTATTCTCCTTCTCTCTCCTTTTGTCTCCCATCTTGAGAATTTACTTTGTTTTAAATTTTTTTCAAGGGAGCTTTCTCACCAAACAGGTTTGTTTAAGTTCTCACCATTCTCCTGATTACTAACAAAACAACTCAGCTTTCAAATACCAAGCCAGAAGAAGAGTTATATTGTGGGGGAAGGGAAATGGGGGTGCAGCACTAATTTTTATTTTATTACTATTGATGTTACATTGTCAGTGCTGTTAAATGACTCCTGCTGTTGGTGACATTTCAGTCATGGGTCTTCCCCTTCTGTTTCCTGGTCCTGGTCTGTGGCCTTTTCTCTGTCCCTCAGGTGAGATTATCCTCCTGTCATCTTAACACCCATCTTCTTTATAACGTGATGGGCTTGGCTCCTTGGACAGATAAGAGGAGTTGCTGTAGGAAAAGACAAAGAAGATGTTAATAACAAAATTCTTGGGCTGTGCCCTGCCCTGATTGTGCTTTCTTTTCTTGCAAACAGTGCTGAATCCAGATCAAGGGGCATTCTGAAATATAGTTATTAGTAAAGGAACTTCTGGGGCATGATTGCAAACCTCTCAGCTGAAGGTCCAATGCAACTGTGATCCTTAAGACCCCAGAGCAGAATACATACACACCGACATTATTTTCCTTTCCTGTCTGCCATGCTGGGGAATTGTTATCTCGTTTCTCATTAAAAGGAAAAACACCAATTTTCACTCCCTGAGTGTGACTTCTCATTGAAAAGATCCTTTTTGGTAAAACCTAGGATAGTGAGAGGCAGGCTGTGGTGCTGGGAGCTCACTGCAGCTGTTTGTGGGATTGTGCTGGTTTTGGCTGGGTGGAGTTCATTTCCCAGCGTCTGCTGTGGGGCTGTGTTCGGGTCTGTGCTGAACACAGGGCTGATGATTCAGAGATGTTTTTGGCATCGCTGAGCTCACCCAGAGCCAAGGCCTTTCCTGCCCCTCGTGTGGCCACGCTGGGGAGGGGCTGGGGGCGTGGGGGAGGGTGGAGGGGACACAGCCAGGACAGGTGACCAGAAGTGACCAAGGGGATATTCCAGACCGTTTGGCATCCATCGTGCTCAGTGTGGGAAGGGGAGGAACAGGGAAGAAGGGGGGTGCTGGGGGTGGTGGTGTTTGTCTTCCCAGGTCACTGTTACAGGTAGGGACCCTGCTCTCCTGGAGCTGCTGAATGGGAAGGAGGGAATGAATTCCTTGTCTTGCTTTGCTTGTGTGCATGGCTTTTGCTTTCTCTATGGAACTGTCTTCATCTCAACCCATGAGTTCTCTCTGTTTTACCCATCCAGCTCTGAAGAGGAGACATCCAGCTGCTGGCATGGAGATGGAGCGAAATAAAAAAAGGGTTGTTGTGATTCAGCTCTTTGCACTCCTCCTACAACAGCACCAAGGAGTCTCTAGATCAAGTAATGTGAATGGTGTTAATTAAACACCAGGTTTGGTCTTAGTTTAGGGATGTATTGGGGAATCTCTGGTCCCTCTACTCACGGGAATAGAACCATGTAATCATACAAGTGCCAAAAGTTGCTTTTCACAGGACAGACTTGCAGGGAAATAGAGTTGATACTTTAGCTAAGAAATTCAATGGTTTTTTAAATTTTGAAATTATTAAACAAAATTTTTTTAATTAATAAAACGTATTGTCCTTTAAAAAGAAAACTTTTGGATTTGCTTTTTTTTTTGCCTTCTTTTTTTTATAATTAAGTAAGTTCAGAAGGTGAAAAGATCTTCTGAGCTAAATGAAAGAGGTGTCTTGTCTCAAAATGTGAAGTTTTTGGAGTGATTTTTAAAAAACCAAAAAATGCCTAAAGACCTGTCTTTTCAGCCTAAGCGTATTTTCTTCCTCTTTTAAAAAAAGCTGTTCATCGAAAGACAAGAATTGTTTTTCGCCAGGTGTAATTAGGATCTCCTGTGCTGTCATCCACACTAAAAGCTGTCTTTGTCTTACGTCTTCCTGAACACAAAGCCAAGACATTAAAACAAGAACCTATGCAGAACAATTCCTTTGTTGGGCTGAACTTTCTAATGCTTAGGAAAAAAAATTCAAGGGAAATATTTTGTATTGTATCCTGAAAGTTGTCGAGGAGAACACTGAAGTTTCCCTACTTGCAGAATTTAGCTGTAAGTGTTCAGTCAGTTGCTCTGTTACTGCCTTCTGACTCCTGCCCTCATACTCAGATAAGATTTTTCTTGGGGTTCCAGGAAGAAAGGACTGCCAAACACTCGAATATGATTTTTACAACCACATTTAAACCGAGCCTGAGTTTTGCAGAGGTGCCTAGGGGATCCAGATGCTTCTTTTCAAGAAAAATGAGCATTCACTTGGAATTACCAGATAAAATGTTTTCACTCCATTCAAAAATAACGTCTTTTTACATATTCAAAGTATCAGGGAAACGTCTGGTGTTGGTAATTTTGTTTTCTTCGTTTGTTTTACATGTTCTGTATGAGGAAGAGGAATCTGGATCTCACACCACAGACTGGAGAGGCAGCTCAAGTTGTCTCAGACAATGAACAACGGGGAGGAAGAATGCATCCACAAAACCAGTCAGGAGAGGCATTTCTGCCCACCAGAGGAGAATTCCTCCCGGCCAGCTGTGATATCATTTAACAGTGACAGCTCTCTGGTTTGGGAGTGCAGCATGTGTTTTCAATGCCTGATTTGCAGCCACTTCACCGGATAATGACTTAAAGTCATATCCTGGGTCTGCTCCTGGTGCCTTCTCTGACAACTGCCACCACGAAGGTGAATGGCCTTGTGCTCTCCCAGAGAGAATTCCCAAAACCTTAGACCCATCCCTGGCTAGAAAGATTTGGGGATAAACTTTCTCCGTGGGTGGCCTGGGCCGGCCATGTCTGCCTTTGAAGTGGTCCACACTGGCCACAGTTGGTGACAAGGTACTAGATGAGAACGCAGTTCCCCAGGTCGCCCTGAGATTTTGCCCTGGAAGCATCACAAATACCTTGCTAACAGCATTCTGCAGGGGCTGCTTTGGGAAGGGAAGGGACTGGAGAGGTTCCCATGAACTTTGTTACCCCTTCCTCTGCCCACCCCCCTGAAAGCTCAGCCTCGGAGCAGCTAGCATGTGTCTGATGAAAAGCCACTAATGTATGTGCTCCTCTTGCACTGAGTGAGGCGTAGCTGGATATTTACATGGCTCAAGGAATGCTTGGTCTTTCTCAGGGCCAAGAAAAATAAAGTCACCAGCCACCCCCCATAATGAAAAATGAGGTGCTGCTCCCAGCCATCTGCAGCAAGCTTTGCTTGATTGTTTGTTTGTTTTATTTATTTTTTAAATAACCTTCTAAGGCTTGGTTCAGATTATTTTGCTTCCAAAGCCTTTGCCCCCAAAGAAGCAAATAACCTCTTTTTTTTTTCTTTTCCAAAGAAATAGATGTGTGGAGGGACATCTCTGCCTGTTTTTTGAAGAGCATGGCACACAAGAAAGCAGGTTAGCCTGGGACAGCTAGAACTGCAGGCTGGCAGCAGGAGGTGCAAAGAGGACAATTGTCTTTGTCAAAAATAAATGCAAGCTGGAAGAAATTCTATCCTTGTATTGAAAACAGCACCATCCAAGGAGCTTGCAGCATTAATTAAACCACCTAGCCTTAAAATACAATTTTTGCCTTTCATTTTGGGTCCCAGGCAAGAGATAGCAGCACATGTGTGATTCTTGCCCTGAGCATGAGCAGGGGAGGATGTGTTTGAACAAAGGATTGCCGTTCATGGAAGCCTTGCACAAGGGTAAGGGGGAAGGAGGAGAAAATCCTAATCCACGATATCATCCCACAATATTAATCACCACAAAGCACGCTTTGCTGGGAGCTCAGCCTGCAGGAGGGGAAGCCCACCTGCCAAATATGCACTGATCTGCAGGCACCAGGATGAGCCACTGCTGGCTGTGCTCACAGGGAGGGAGGTGTTTCTGGGTGAGATAAGGCCTTGTCTCTTCCAGCAGAGCAACTCCTGTCTCGTATTGGCAGGATCAGATGATCCGTGAATAGGTACAAAAATCCCTCTTGCAAACAATAGTGAAAAAAAATCACTGATCTGAGAGATTCTGATTTTCCTTTTTTAAATTTAGGATGTATACTATCTTGCGGCAGGATAAAACCTACTGAGGTGAATAGTTTTGTCAGCCCCAAAGAGATCATTACAACGGAAAGGCTCATAAAAAATTAAAGCTTTAAAACCATTTACATTTAGAAAAGTGAGGTGTTTCACTGCAGGTTTAATCCACATCTGTGTGTGAAGTCTGCAAAAGGCATTGCAAAGTTTATATTTCCTTTATCAAGGGTCTGCTCAATAATATTTAGCCACTTTTCTCCTCATTATCACAAAGTGGAAGTTATGGAAGTAAAGGAAAATTAGAGGTACTGGGTTTCTGAACGTCTGATTAATTATACATGAAATTAAGAGCAGTGATGGGTCAGGCTGTGTGAAATAAGGGTGTAACTCCTGATGTTCAGAGATGTAAGAACAGACTGCTTGCTTTAATTGCTGTTAACATAGCTAAGAGTTAAATTGCACTTATCACTGTTCTTAATAGCCTGGTGGCTTGTCCACGGGAGAATCACAGAAAAGTTTGGGTCGGAAGGGACCTTAATGATCATCCAGTTCCAACCCAATATATATGCAAGGCTATGAGTTCTTGTCCATCTGTGGAATATCCTGGCACTGGAGGGGTCTCCACACAGCCCAGGGCTGGTGTGGGGTGCTTGGCCAAGGGCTGAGACCCCGTGAGGGCACAGGGCTGCCAATGCTGCTGTGCACAATCAACACTGTGTTGTAACAGCAGTGACAGCTCAGGGGCTGCCAGCCACAGGAGCAGCTGATCGTGTCTGCTGGGCTGCAAGGAAAACATCCCTAGTCTTTGTTCAAGGAGTTAACAGCAGGATTTCACCTTTGACTCATCCTGACTAATTAGCAGAATACACCTTATACCACTGGGCAATGCCCACTGAAGAAAATTCTCTGATGAGAGTCTGAGTGGACTTCTGGTTGCACTCATTATGATGTTTTCTCTCCTCACCTGTTTTTTCCAGCCAAGCATAGCTCTTCCAGCAATTTATGGAGGGAAATACTCCTGACTGTGAGCTGTTGTGTCTCCAAGCCCCAGCAGCGTGGACTCATCCCACACCTTTTGCCACAGCCAGGTGCTGCCACAGAACCTGCCAGCTCACACACAAAATGAGGCATTTCTTTCCCTTCCTGTAACTTCTTCACCCAGAATTTCCCAGGCCTGCCTCTTCCCCAAATGTGTTTCACAACAGCATCTGGTGTATGAAATGAGATAAAGCTCCATTTGTGTGCAACAAGAACAATAAACGGATGTCACGTTCTGCATAATACTTAAGGCTTTAATTGCATCCCTTCTCTCAAAAAGGGAGGGGAGCTGGCTGTGATAACAGGCTGTTCATCCCACATTTGTCAGCAATTAGCCTGAGAAGGTGCTTGTCCTGACAGGTTTCTGACCAGGAGCAAGGGTGCAAGGAAAAATGTTTTGTCACGGTGCATTTTCTCACTGCTGTTAATCCCCTCCCTTTGACTGATTATTGGCCACATGGATTGTTACGGGGGGGGGGGTGGGGTGGGGGGTGAGGATTATCCATGGCACTGATAGCAGAAGGCAGAGGGGATCTGGTTTATTTCTTGCTTGATTTACAGAGGAGGGTAAAGCTGGGAGGGAAGGGGGAGTGTGTGGATGTGCTTCTTTGGGAGTGCTCACTTCAACCTCAGCAGCTCCATCTGTGATTAATCAAAGCAGGGTGCACCCAGCATCCAGAGCTGTCCTTGCCAAAGCCACAGGAGAAAAGGCCACTGCAAAAAAAAGGTTAAAACCAGTTTTTTCTTAAATTTCTTAATTGTTGTGTTGACTTTGCCGACTGGGAAGGTGACAGACTGTAGAAGGCTTTCAGAAGCAAGGAAGGCTGGAGGAAGACAGGTGATGTTTTGAAGATGAAGTGTTTTGAGCTCTCTCACGCCACTAAATCATAAGGACAGGGTATCAGGTCTCCTTTCCCCCCTGCCTAAGTTTTACCCTGAAAGAACCTCACTGATGGGCAACACTGGGCGTTTTCCACTTGCTCTAAAAGTCAAGGTTGAAAATATTTACAAATCTTAGGACACTGTGTCTTATGTCAATTGATGAGGTACTACAGGTGACATCAGTGTAAATTTGGCTTGACCACGGAGGGGGAAAAAAAGGAATCAATGTGAAATTGTGTTGTACTAAACCTTTGAATGAGTCAAGGTTCCAAAGTTTCAAGTGCTTTCATTCTTTCCAAAAGCAGCTCTGAAAGGAAGCTCACTGCTCCTACGGTTTAGGTGAATTATTTTCAAGAAGATGAAGAATAATCTTTATTAATGTTAATAAAAACACTTATGATGAGCAAATGCACTGAAGAATAATATCAGAGCAGATGAGTAGGTTTCTTTATCTATTATTTACTTAAGGTGACAGAAAGTGTATGAATTTTTCTGGAGTTTCTTGCTAATACTTTTTATTTATCAGCTACTTTCAAAACCAGTTAATTCTGAAAGGGCAGATTTAGAGGGTTTAGATTTAGAACTGAGCTCAGACTTAGAAATTAGGGTTATAAAATAATTGGAATCACCCTTTTGACAATGTATTTACAGATCATAATCATTCAGGCTTAGCACTCAGTTTATAAACTCTGGTTTATGAATTTGGTTTATAAATTGATGTTTTGTGTTTACATGCACCAGACTCAAAGTTGTCAGTTTGAGAAGTTTTAGTGATGCCTTCTGTCACAGGCGAGTGAGAAGCTGAGACATAAACAGAAAATGTTTAAGGGAGTCCAGATGAAAGCTGTGTGGATAGATCAGCTGATGAAAAACTTCCTACTTGAGGTATGTTTTATGTGGGGAATACTGAGGTTTGGTGGTTGAATTTGTGCCAGTAGCAGAGGTGAAGAAACCTATTTTTTTTCTCATGCAAATGCTCTCGTGTGTGAAATTTGACAGAACAACAATGCTGCAGCTCTCAGAAATTGCTGCTCACTTGAATGTATCAGTAACCAAATTAAAGAACTCTGCAAATAATTTCCAAGTAAAGTAGTGGGAGTTTTTATGTGACTGCAAACTCCCAAAATTTTTTATTTTCACCTTGATTCTGTTTGCAGTTACTGCTGCAGGACTTTCTCTTTGTTACAGGTGAGGCCATTGTTATGTTCCCTTATTCCTTTAATACAACCAGAACCAAGCTGTAGGTTAAAAGTTTTTTTCCAGAAGAGGGGAAAAAAAAGAGCTAATTGAATATGTGCTATTCTGTATGAAACTGGTGTGTGAGACACAGGGATTTGAGATGCAGTTGGGGAACAAAAACTTGCTTGTGTAAGGGGATAAGTGGGCATAATTGGGTTGAAATAAGAAATGGAGGGTTTGGGATGTTTATCAAGGAAAAAAAGCTTCCTAATGAGGTAGAATAGGCTGAAAATTATCATTCACAGAAGGCGTTGCTCAAGACAACTTAAGCTGATGGGACAGAAAAGCCAAGAAACAGCAGAGGGAACTCAGCTGATCTTTTCTGTCTCCTTACATAAATCATGGAAGGGAAGGAAAGGAGGGAAATGAGGAGTGAGCATTTTTGAATGAAGACACCATAACCAGTATTTGTGCCCTCAAGGAGACTGAGATACTCCCACAAAAGATTTGCAGGCAGGCACGAGCACTCTGGTTTCCAGCATTGGTGTGAAATGGTCATTTTTACATCCTGAGAGGGCACATTTTGGAGTCCATCGCCCTGCTGGACTTCCTCCAGGGGTGGAGGCTGAACCTCCGCCCTCCTCCACCAACACAGTGACTGATGGGAGACTTCTCCCTGCATCCTTCCCTGCTCCAGCAGTGCTGAGCTCCTGGTGACCCTCATCAGTGCAGCAGAGGTGGGAGTGGAGGATGCTCTCACTCATTGGTGCAGGCTCCCGACAGGACCATCAGGGCAATCTCCTGGTGAACAATAAATCCAGGTCCCTCAGCTCCAGATGGACGACTGCCCTCTGATTTAGACTCATCATTTCAGACCCAGGCATCGTGTGTGTTTCGTAGGAGTCAGAGAGTGGCCAGGCCTGGCTGCAGAGGGGATGAGTGGAGGGGAAGCTGCGGGTGAGGCTGCTCAGGAACAGGACTCAGTGCAGGCTGAGGAGTGCACAATGAGCTTGGCTGCTCCAGGCCCCCACAGCAGCCAGGTTTGGGAGGGTTCTTTGGGCTGGGTACTCTTAAATTCACCAGTGAACCTGGGGATTGTTGTTGTTTCTCTCCAGAAAGGACACGGGAAATGAGAATGGCCTGTCCCAGCGCACGGGCTCTGAGAGCTGTCCACACTGAACAAACCCACGGAGTTTTGGGTTTCAGATGGAGTTTGTCTGAAAGTTTGATTGGCTGTGTGAAATGACTCATGTAATCCCTGCTGAACGTTTCTTTTCTCAGACCAGGTAGGAAGTGAAGCTTCTGCTGTGTCTTTTATGTATGAGCATGCAACTCTCTGTATTTCCTGACTGACACACCTGCATCAAAGCCTGCATTTGATCTGTCTTGGTCCAGAAGTCCCTGTGGATGTCCAACAGTGAATCCAGTGGGATTTGGCTATGTTACATCTTCCTTCCTTCAGAGATTTGAAACAATTTGCAAAATCAATCAACAAAAAAGAAGCCTATCATACACAAACCTCTCCCTCATCTCTCCTCGAGCATCCTCGACTAGGCTTTCATGGACCACATTCCACTTCCCCGCAAAGCCTGCAACGATAATTTTCCCCCTCATGTTTAGAACAAATGAGACTTGTGCAGATAAAGCCACACACAATGTGCTGGAAAGCTGAGTGCCTGAAGCTCCAGCTGAATCACAATGGGTTTGCTGGAACAAAGAAGGGGAGGCACAGCTAAAGCCTGAGCTCTGGAGACTCGCAGAGCTGCACAGCTCCCTCCATCCATGCCCAGGATTTTCAGCATGGAAATGCCAAGGGTGAGCAAGGTGCAGGTGCTGAGCTCTGTTCTGCTGGGTGCTTTGTGCCTCAGGCACTGAAATGTGAGAGTACTAAAGGAGCTAATTAGAAAACAGCAACAAAAAAAACCAACACAAAACCTTATTGTTTCCAATGACACACCGGGAAGAGACTACAACTTTGTCACTCTTTCTCGTTCTCATTACATTCTTCAAGAAAAAGTAATTTCTTCTTATAAATTTAATGTTCTCTGAAAAAGATTCTGAGGAGCTGGCAAGAAGTGTCCTATCACAAAGTCTTAGAAGAAATATTAATAATTTAATTACAATGCATTTTCAATGTACATTTCATTGTCAGTAATTGGAAAGGAACACATTTATTTCTACCTGTTGACTTTAGGGTGCATATATGCATTTCCACTTTTGAGTGTTTTAGTTCTTCATTTGAATTGGGAGGGAAAAAAAGAGTTTTCAAAATTCTGCCTCCCTCTTTACCACATCGGGGTTTTTTTTTTTTTGGTGGCATAGACCTTGTTGAAGGCATTTCATCAGGAGATCCTTAACTATTTTCCTTCACTTGTGATCATGACCTTCTAGATGTCATCCCTTTCAGATATATTTTTGCTGTTTTTTAAAGGAATTGAGAAATTATTCATCTAATCACAGACTGTTCTGTTCCAGTGAGGCTCCTTTCTAGCAGTACTAGGGATAA